>CM077164.1:0-271411 GCA_039583875.1 Platanthera guangdongensis
ACAAATAAAATAATAGCTTAATAAATTTGGCTCAATAAATAAGGTCAAAACATATGGCCCAATAAATTATTACTTAATAAATATGACCATAATTTTTGTTCTGGTTGTCCATTTTCATTCTAAAAAAGCTCATTTAAAAGTGCTCGAAATGATTTATCTATTGGTGAACATGATTACTTTTGTGGCTTGTTTGACACTCAATAAATATGGCACAATAAATGTGGTGTTATCAATATGACAAAATAAATATAGCATATAAATATAGCCCAATAAATATAGAACAATAAATATAGCTATAAATGATTTATCCATTGACAATCGTGTTTGCCCGTTCGGGCTCATTCAACACTCGATAAATTGTTATAATAAATACTGCATAATAAATATGACGTAATAAATATATCTCAACAAATTTGGCATAATACACATGGCTCAATAAATATGGTTTATTAAATATTTTTTAATGAAAATATCACAAGAAACATGGCTCAATAATTACGTCTCAATAAATATGGCTCAAAAAATATGACTTAATAAAAATGACTCAAGAAATATGGCATAATAAATATAGATCAATAACTATAGAACAACAAATATAGCCATAATTTTTGATCTAATTGTCCATTTTCAGTCCCGGAAAGCATATTGAAAAGTGTTCAGATAAATCTATCATTTAGCAAACAGATTTTCTAGTTCGGGCTCATATAATATTATATAAATATGCCGCAATTAATATGACACAAATAAATAAGCTCAGTAAATATGACTTAATAAATATGGCCAAGGAAATATGACACATTAAATGTGATTCAATAAATATGACAATAACTTTTGTTTCAGTTGTACGTTTTTCAGCCCGAAAAAATACATTAAAAAGTCCTCTGAATGATTTATCAATTAGGGAACAGGTTTACCTACTCGGGCTCGTTCAACACTCAATAAATATGTTAAAATAAATGCTTCAAAAAAATGGCCCAATAAATATTTCTCAATAAAATTAGCGTAATAAATATCACTCAATAAAAATATCTTATTGAATACTCTAATGAAAATGCTTCAAGAAATATGGTCAAAAAATTATGTCTCAATAAGATGACTCATGAAATATGGCTCAATCATAATGGCTCAATAAATATAGCATAATAAATATTTCCCAATAAATAAAGCCATAATTTTTGATCTTGTTGTCCATATTTATCCTGAAAATTACATTAAAAAAGCTCTGATAAATCTATCTTTGGCAAATAGGTTAAACACCGTTCGGGCTCGTTTAACATTATATAAATATGATGTATTAACTATGACACAAATAAATATAACTCTGTAAATATGGCTCAATAAATATGGCCAACGTAATATGGCGTAACAAATATGGCTCAATAAATGTGACCATAACTTTTGTTCCGGTTGTCCGTTTTTCGCCCAAAAAAGCCACTTTAAAGAGCTCGAAATTATCTATCCATTGGTGAACAGGTTTACCCATTTCGGCATGTTTATTACTTTATAAATATGATACAGTAAATATATTGTTATTAGCAAACAGGTTTACCCACTCGGGCTCGTTCAACAATCAATAAATATGTTATATTAAATACTACACAATAAATATGGGGCAATAAATATATCTCAATAAATTTGGCGCAAAAAAATACGGCTCAATAAATATGGCTTATTAAATATCTCTCTATAAAAATGCTTCAAGAAATATGATTCAATAATTATGTCTCAATAAATATGACACTTGAAATATGGCTCAATCATAACAGCTCAATAAATAAGACACAATAAATATAGCCCAATAAATAAAGTCATAAATTTTGATCTTGCAGTCTATTTTCATCCAGAAAAAGACATTTGAAAAAAGCTCGGATAAATCTATCTTCGACAAACAGGTTTACCCGTTCGGGCTCGTTTAAAGCTATATAAATATGGCGCAATAAATATGACACAAAAAAATATAGCTCAATAAATATGGCTCAATAAATAAGGCCACAGAAATATGGCGCAATAAATATGACTCAATAAATATGACCATAATTTTTGTTCTGATTGTCCATTTTCAGACTGGAAAGGCCCATTTAAAAGTGCTCGAAATTATTTATCTATTGGTGAACATGATTACCTGTTTGGGCTTGTTTGCCACTCAATAAATATGGCACAATAAATGTGGCATAATAAATATGATAAAGTAAATATGGCATAATAAATATAGCACAATAAATATAACTCTAAATGATTTATCCAATGACAATCATGTTTACCTCTTCAGGCTCATTCAACACTCAATAAATATATTATAATAAATACTACATAATATATATGACGTAATAAATATATCTCAATAAATTTGGTGTAATAAACATGACTCAATAAATATGGCTTATTAAATATATTTTAATGAAAATATCACAAGAAACATAGCTCAATAATTATGTGACAATGAATTTGGCTCAGAAATAATGGCTCAATAAATATGACTCAATAAATATGGCATAATAAATATAGCTCAATAAATATAGAACAATAAATATAGCCATATTTTTTGAACCGGTTGTCCATTTTCAGCTGCAGAAAGCCTATTGAAAAGTGCTCGGATAAATCTATCGTTTAGCAAATAGATTTTCCCGTTTAGGCTCATTTAACGCTATATAAATATGACACAATTAATATGACACAAATAAATATGGCTCAGTAAATATGGCTCAATAAATATGGCCAAGGAAATATGGTGCAATAAATATTATTCAATAATATGACCATAACTTTTGTTCTCGTCGTTCGTTTTCAGCCCGAAAAAACTCAATGAAAAACCTCTGAATGATTTATCCTTTGGGAATAGGTTTACCCGCTCGAGCTCGTTCAACACTCAATAAATATGTTATAATAAATACTTCGAAATAAAAATGGTACAATAAATATTTCTCAATAAAATTGGCATTATAAATATGGCTAAATAAAAATATCTTATTAAATATCTCTAATGAAAATGCTTCAAGAAATATGGTTCAATAATTATGTCTCAATAAAGATGACTCATGAAATATGACTCAATCATAATAGCTCAATAAATATGACACAATAAATATTGCCCAATAAATAAAGACATAATTTTTGATCTCATTGTCCATATTCATCCCATTAAAGACATTTCAAAAAAAACACGGATAAATCTTTCCTTGCCAAATAGGTTTACCCGTTCGGTCAAGTTTAACACTATATAAATATGGCGTAATAAATATGACATAAATAAATATTGATCTGTAAATATGACTTGATAAAAATGGTCAATGAAATATGGCGCAATAAATATGGATCAATAAATATCACCATAACTTTTGTTTCGGTTGTTCGTTTTCCACCCGAAAAAGCCTATTTAAAAGAGCTCGAAATTATCTATCTATTGGGGAATAGGTTTACCCATTTGGGCTTGTTTATTACTATATAAATATAACACAGTAAATATGGTGTTATCGTCCTGAAAAAACCCAAAAAAGCCCGAAAAAGACAATGATCTGGTTGTCGGTTATCAGCCCAAAAAAGTCAATTAAAAAGAGCACATAAAGGTCTATCCATTGGCAAACAGGTTTACCCATTCGGGCTCGTTTATTGCTCAATAAATATGTCAAAAAAATAAGTCGCAATAAATATGGTGTAATAAAAAGTGACACAATAAATATGGTGTAATAAATATGCGTTAATAAATATGGCTCAAAAATATTGCTCAATAAATATGGTACAATAAATATGACTCAATAACTAAGTCTCAATAAATATGGCTTAGAAAATATCATATAATAAATATGGCGCATTAAATATGACTCAATAAATATGATCATAACTTTGGATTCAGTTATCTATTTTTATCCTCGAAAAGCCCATTAAAAAGTGCTCTGAATGATTTGTCCGTTGGAAAACAGGTTTACCCACTCGGGCTCGTTTAACGCTCAATAAATATGTTATATTAAATATTACGCAATAAATACGGGGCAATAAATATATCTCAATAAATTTGGGGCAAAATATATGTCTCAATAAATATGGCTTATTAAATATCTCTCGATGAAAATGCTGTAATAAATATGATTCCATAATTACGTCTCAATAAATATAACTCTTCAAATATGGATCAATCATAATGGCTCAATAAATATGGAATAATAAATATAGCCCAATAAATAAAACCATAATTTTTGATCTGGTAGTTCATTTTCATCTAGAAAAAGACATTTAAAAAAAGCTTGGATAAATTTATCTTTGACAAACAGGTTTACCCGTTCGAGCATGTTTAACGCTATATAAATATGGCGCAATAAATATAGCTCAATAAATATGTATCAATAAATAAGGCCAAAGAAATATGGCGCAATAAATATGACTCAGTAAATATGACCATAATTTTGTTCTGGTTGTCCATTTTCAACCCGAAAAAGCACATTTAAAAGTGCTCGAAATGATTTATCTATTGGTGAACATGATTACCTATTTGCGCTTGTTTAACACTCAATAAATATGGCATAATAAATGTGGCATAATAAATATGATAAAATAATTATGACATAATAAATATAGCCCAATAAATATAGCTCTAAATGATTAATCCAATGACAATCATATTTACCCGTTCGGGCTCATTCAACACTCAATAAATATATTATAATAAATACTATATAATAAATATGACGCAATAAATATATCTCAATAAATTTTGCGAAATAAATATAGCTCAATAAATATGGCTTATTAAATATATTTTAATGAAAATATCATAAGAAACATGTCTCAATAATTATGTCATAATAAGTATGGCTCAGAAAATATGGCTCAATAAATATGACTCAATAAATATGGCATAATAAATATAGCCCAATAAATATAGAACAATAAATATAGTCATATTTTTTGATCCAGTTGTCCATTTTCAGCCCCGGAAAGCCTATTGAAAAGTGTTCGGATAAATCTATCATTTAGCAAATAGATTTTCTCATTCAGGCTCATTTGAACGCTATATAAATATAGCGCAATTAATATGACACAAATAAATATGGCTCAGTAAATATGGCTCAATAAATATGGCTAAGGAAATATGGCGCAATAAATATGATTCAATAAATATGAAAATAACTTTTATTCCGTTGTCCGTTTTCAGCCAAAAAAAACTCATTGAAAAACCTCTGAATGATTTATCCTTTGGGGAACAGATTTACCCGCTCAGGCTCGTTCAATACTCAATATTTATGTTATAATAAATACTTTGAAATAAAAATGGCGCAATTAATATTTCTCAATAAAATTGGCGTAATAAATATGGCTCAATAAAAATGTCTTATAAAATATCTCTAATGAAAATGCTTCAACAAATATGGTTCAATAATTATGTCTCAATAAAGATGACTCATGAAATATGGCTCAATCATAATTGCTCAATAAATATGACATAATAGATATTGCCCAATAAATAAAGCCATAATTTTTGATCTTGTTGTCCATATTTATCTCAAAAAAGACATTTCAAAAAAATTCGAATAAATCAATCTTTGGCAAACTGGTTTGCCCGTTCAGGCTCGTTTAACACTATATAAATATGGCGTAATAAATATGACACAAATAAATATAGCTCTGTAAATATGGCTCAATAAATATGGCCAACGAAATATGACGCAATAAATATGACACAATAAATATGACCTTAACTTTTGTTCCGGTTGTCCGATTTCTTCCCGAAAGATCTCATTTAAAAGAGGTCGAAATTATCTATCCTTTGAGGAACAGGTTTACACATTTGGGCTTGTTTATTACTATATAAATATGACACGGTAAATATGGCGTTATCAGCCCGAAAAAGACCGAAAATCCCGAAAAAGCCTATGATCCGTTTGTCAGTTATCAGCCCGAAAAAAGCCAATTAAAAAGACCACATAAAAGTCTATCCATTAGCGAACAGGTTTACCCATTCTGACTCGTTTATCGCTCAGTAAATATGGCAAAAAATCAGGCGTAATAAATATGATGCAATAAAAAGTGACACAATAAATATGGTGTAATAAATATGCGTTAATAAATATGGCTCACAAATATTACTCAATAAATATGGCACAAGAAATATGACTCAATAACTATATCTCAATAAATATGGCTTAGTAAATATGGTTTAGTAAATATGATAAAATAAATATGGCGCATTAAATATGACTCAATAAATATGATCATAACTTTGGATTCAGTTGTTTATTTTTATCCTCGAAAAGCCCATAAAAAGTGCTCTGAATGATTTATCCATTGGCAAACAGGTTTACCCACTCGGGCTCGTTCAACGCTCAATAAATATGTTATGATAAATACTATGTAGTAAATATGGGGCAATAAATTTATCTCAATAAATTTGGTGTAAAAAATATGGCTTATTAAATATCTCTCGATGAAAACGCTTCAAGAAATATGATTCAATAATTATGTCTCAATAAATATGGCTCAATAAATATGGCGCAATAAATATAGCCCAATAAATAAAATCATAATTTTTGATCTGGTAGTCCATTTTCATCCAGAAAAAGACATTTGAAAAAAACTCGGATAAATCTATCTTTGGCAAACTAGTTTACTCGTTCGCGCTCATTTAACGCTATATAAATATGTCGCAATAAATATAACAGAAATAAATATAGCTTAATAAATTTGGCTCAATAAATAAGGTCAAAAAAATATGGCGCAATAAATATGACTTAATAAATATGACCATAATTTTTGTTCTGGTTTTCCATTTTCAGTCTAAAAAAGCTCATTTAAAAGTGCTCGAAATGATTTATCTATTGGTGAACATGATTACCTTTGTGGGCTTGTTTGACACTCAATAAATATGACACAATAAATGTGGCGTTATCAATATGACAAAATAAATATAGCATAATAAATATAGCCCAATAAATATAGAATAATAAATATAGCTATAAATGATTTATCCATTGACAATCATGTTTACCGTTCGGGCTCATTCAACACTCAATAAATTATTATAATAAATACTACATAATAAATATGACGTAATAAATATATCTCAACAAATTTGGCGTAATAAACATGGCTCAATAAATATGGCTTATTAAATATCTTTTAATGAAAATGTCCACAAGAAACATGGCTCAATAATTACGAATCAATAAATATGGCTCAAAAAATATGACTCAATAAAAATGACTCAATAAATATGGCATAATAAATATAGACCAATAAATATAAAACAATAAATATAGCCATAATTTTTGATCCAATTGTCCATTTTCAGCCCCGAAAAGTCTATTGAAAAGTGTTCGGATAAATCTATCATTTAGCAAACAGATTTTCTAGTTCGGGCTCATATAACACTATATAAATATGTCGCAATTAATATGACACAAATAAATAAGGCTCAGTAAATATGACTTAATAAATATGGCCAAGGAAATATGACACATTAAATGTGATTCAATAAATATGACAATAACTTTTGTTTTGGTTGTACGTTTTCAGCCCGAAAAAACACATTGAAAAGTCCTCTGAATGATTTATCAATTGGGGAATAGGTTTACCTACTCGGGCTCGTTCAACACCCAATAAATATGTTAAAATAAATGCTTCAATATAAAAATGGAGCAATAAATATTTCTCAATAAAATTAGCGTAATAAATATGACTCAATAAAAATATCTTATTGAATACTCTAATGAAAATGCTTCAAGAAATATGGTTCAAAAATTATGTCTCAATAAAGATGACTCATGAAATATGGCTCAATCATAATGGCTCAATAAATATAGCATAATAAATATTGCCCAATAAATAAAGCCATAATTTTTGATCTCGTTGTCCATATTCATCCCGAAAGACATTAAAAAGCTCTGATAAATCTATCTTTGGCAAATAGGTTAACCCGTTCGGGCTCGTTTAACATTATATAAATATGGCGTATTAAATATGACACAAATAAATATAGCTCTGTAAATATGGCTCAATAAATATGGCCAACGTAATATGGCTTAACAAATATGACTCAATAAATATGACCATAACTTTTGTTCTGGTTGTCCGTTTTTTGCCCAAAAAAGCCATTTTAAAGAGCTCGAAATTATCTATACATAGGTGAACAGGTTTACCCATTTCGGCCTATTTATTACTTTATAAATATGATACAGTAAATATATCATTATTAGCAAACAGGTTTACCCACTCGGATTCGTTCAACACACAATAAATATGTTATAATAAATACTACGCAATAAATATAGGGCAATAAATATATCTCAATAAATTTGGCGCAAAAAATATGGCTCAATAAATATGGCTTGTTAAATATCTCTCTATGAAAATGCTTCAAGAAATATGATTCAATAATTATGTTTCAATAAATATGACTCTTGAAATATGGCTCAATAATAACAGCTCAATAAATAAGGCACAATAAATATAGTCCAATAAATAAAGCCATAATTTTTTATCTTGCAGTCTATTTTCATCCAGAAAATAACATTTGAAAAAAGCTCGGATAAATCTATCTTCGGCAAACAGGTTTACCCGTTCGGGCTCGTTTAAAGCTATATAAATATGGCGCAATAAATATGACACAAAAAAATATAGCTCAATAAATATGGCTCAATAAATAAGGCCACAGAAATATGGCGCAATAAATATGACTCAATAAATATGACCATAATTTTTGTTCTGGTTGTCCATTTTCAGACCAGAAAGGCCCATTTAAAAGTGCTTGAAATGATTTATCTATTGGTGAACATGATTACCTGCTTGGGCATGTTTGCCACTCAATAAATATGGCACAATAAATGTGGCATAATAAATATGATAAAATAAATATGGCATAATAAATATAGCACAATAAATATAGCTCTAAATGATTTATCCAATGACAATCCTATTTACCTCTTCAGGCTCATTCAACACTCAATAAATATATTATAATAAATACTACATAATATATATGACGTAATAAATATATCTCAATAAATTTGGCGTAATAAACATGACTCAATAAATATGGCTTATTAAATATATTTTAATGAAAATGTCACAAGAAACATAGCTCAATAATTATGTGACAATGAATATGGCTCAGAAAAAATGGCTCAATAAATATGACTCAACAAATATGGCATAATAAATATAGCTCAATAAATATAGAACAATAAATATAGCCATATTTTTTGAACTGGTTGTCTATTTTAAGCTCCGGAAAGCCTATTGAAAAGTGCTTGGATAAATCTATCATTTAGTAGATAGATTTTCTCATTCAGGCTCATTTAACGCTATATAAATATGGCGCAATTAATATGACACAAATAAATATGGCTCAGTAAATATGACTCAATAAATATGGCCAAGGAAATATGGTGCAATAAATATGATTCAATAAATATGACCATAACTTTTGTTCTCGTCGTCCGTTTTCAGCCCGAAAAAACTCATTGAAAAACCTCTGAATGATTTATCTTTTGGGGAATAGGTTTACCCGCTCGAGCTCGTTCAACACTCAATAAATATGTTATAATAAATACTTCGAAATAAAAATGGCACAATAAATATTTCTCAATAAAATTTTCGTAATAAATATGGCTAAATAAAAATATCTTATTAAATATCTCTAATGAAAATGCTTCAAAAATATGGTTCAATAATTATGTCTCAATAAAGATGACTCATAAAATATAACTCAATCATAATGGCTCAATAAATATGACACAATAAATATTGCCCAATAAATAAAGACATAATTTTTGATCTCGTTGTCCATATTCATCCCAAAAAAGACATTTCAAACAAAACACGGATAAATCTATCTTTGCCAAACAGGTTTACCCATTCGGGCTCGTATAACACTATATAAATATGGCATAATAAATATGACACAAATAAATATAGCTCTGTAAATATGGCTCAATAAATATGGCCAACGAAATATGGCACAATAAATATGGCTCAATAAATATGACCATAACTTTTGTTCCAGTTGTCCGTTTTTCGCCCAAAAAAGCCCATTTAAAAGAGCTCGAAAATATTTATCTATTGGGGAATAGGTTTACCCATTTGGGCTTGTTTATTACTATATAAATATTACACAGTAAATATGTTGTTATCGTCCTGAAAAAGCCCGAAAAAGACAATGATCTGGTTGTCGGTTATCAGCCCGAAAAAGCCAATTAAAAAGAGCACATAAAGGTCTATCTATTGGCAAACAGGTTTACCCATTCGGGCTCGTTTATCGCTCAATAAATATGGCAAAAAAATCAGTCGTAATAAATATGGTGCAATAAAAAGTGACAAAATAAATATGGTGTAATAAATATGCGTTAATAAATATGGCTCAAAAATATTGCTCAATAAATATGGTACAAGAAATATGACTCAATAACTAAGTCTCAATAAATATGGCTTAGAAAATATGATATAATAAATATGGCGCATTAAATATGACTCAATAAATATGATCATAACTTTGGATTCATTTGTCTATTTTTATCCTTGAAAAGCCCATTAAAAAGTGCTCTGAATGATTTGTCCATTGGAAAACAGGTTTACCCACTCAGGCTCGTGTAACGATCAATAAATATGTTATGTTAAATATTATGCAATAAATATGGGGCAATAAATATATCTCAATAAATTTGAAGCAAAACATATGGCTCAATAAATATGGCTTATTAAATATCTCTCGATGAAAATACTGTAATAAATATGATTCCATAATTACGTCTCAATAAATATGACTCTTAAAATATGGCTCAATCATAATGGCTCAATAAATATGGAACAATAAATATATCCTAATAAATAAAACCATAATTTTTGATCTTGTAGTCCATTTTCATCCAGAAAAAGACATTTAAAAAAAAGCTTGGATAAATTTATCTTTGACAAACAGGTTTACCCGTTCGAGCTCGTTTAACGCTATATAAATATGGCGTAATAAATATAGCTCAATAATTATGTCTCAATAAATAAGGCCAAAGAAATATGGCGCAATAAATATGTCTCAGTAAATATGACCATAATTTTTGTTCTGGTTGTCCATTTTTAACCCGAAAAAACACATTTAAAAGTGCTCGAAATAATTTATCTATTGGTGAACATGATTACCTATTTGGGCTTGTTTAACACTCAATAAATATGACATAATAAATGTGGCGTAATAAATATGATAAAATAAATATGACATAATAAATATAGCCCAATAAATATAGCTCTAAATGATTTATCCAATGACAATTGACAATCATATTTACCCGTTCGGGCTCATTCAACACTCAATAAATATATAATAATAAATACTACATAATAAATATGACGCAATAAATATATCTTAATAAATTTGGCGTAATAAACATGGCTCAATAAATATAGCTTATTAAATATATTTTAATGTAAATGCCACAAGAAACATGGCTCTAATAATTATGTCACGATAAAAATGGCTCAGAAAATATCGCTCAATAAATATGACTCAATAAATATGACATAATAAATATAGCCCTATAAATATAAAATAATAAATATAGCCATATTTTTTGATCTGGTTATGCATTTTCAGCCCCAGAAAGCCTATTGAAAAGTGCTCGGATAAATCTATCATTTAGCAAATAGATTTTCCCCGTTCAGGCTCATTTAATGCTATATAAATATGACGCAATTAATATGACACAAATAAATATAGCTCAGTAAATATGGCTCAATAAATATAGCCAAGGAAATATGGCGCAATAAATATGACTCCATAAAAATTGCGTAATAACTATGACTCCATAAAAATGTCTTATTAAATATCTCTAATGAAAATACTTCAAGAAATATGGTTCAATAATTATGTCTCAATAAAGATGACTCATGAAATACGGCTCAATCATAATGCCTCAATAAATATGGCACAATAAATATTGTCCAATAAATAAAGCCATAATTTTTGATCTCGTTTTTCATATTCATCCCGAAAAAAACATTTCAAAAAAGCTCTGATAAATCTATCTTTGGCAAACGGGTTTACCCGTTCGGGCTCGTTTAACACTATATAAATATGGCATAATAAATATGACACAAATAAATAAAGCTCTGTAAATATGGCTCAATAAATATGGCCAACGAAATATGGCGCAATAAATATGACTCAATAAATATGACCATAACTTTTGTTCCGGTTGTCCGTTTTTCGCCCGAAAAAGCCAATTTAAAAGTGCTCAAAATTATTTATCCATTGGTGAATAAGTTCACCTGTTTGGGCTTGTTTATTACTGTATAAATATGACACAGTAAATATGGCGTTATCAGCCCGAAAAAGCCCTAAAAAGACAATGATTCGGTTGTCGGTTATCAGCCCGAAAAAGACAATTAAAAGGAGCACATAAAGGTCTATCCATTGGCGAACAGGTTTACCCAATCGGGCCCATTTATCGCGCAATAAATATGGCAAAAAAATCATGCTTATTAAATATATCGCAATAAATATGACTCAAAAAATATGGTGTAATAAATATGCGTTAATAAATATGACTCAAAAAATATTGCTCAATAAATATGGCACAATAAATATGACTCAATAACTAAGTCTCAATAAATATGGCTTAGTAAATATGGTTTAGTAAATATGATAAAATAAATATGCCGCATTAAATAAGACTCAATAAATATGATCAAAAATTTGGATTCAGTTGTCTATTTTTATTCTGGAAAAGCCCATAAAAGTACTTTGAATGATTTATCCATTGGCAAACAGGTTTACCCACTCGGGCTCGTTCAATGCTCAATAAATATATTATAATAAATATTACGCAATAAATATGGGGCAATAAATATATCTCAATAAATTTGGCGCAAAAAATACGGCTCAATAAATATGGCTTATTAAATATCTCTCAATAAAAATGCTTCAAGAAATATGATTCAATAATTATGTCTCAATAAATATGACTCTTGAAATATGTCTCAATCATAACGGCTCATCAAATATTACGCAATAAATAGAGCCCAATAAATAAAGCCATAATTTTTGATCTGGCAGTCCATTTTCATCCAGAAAAAGACATTTAAAAAAAGCTCGGATAAATCTATCTTTGGCAAACAGGTTTATCCGTTCGGGCTCGTTTAACGCTATATAAATATGATGTAATAAATATGACACAAATAAATATAGCTCAATAAATATGGCTCAATAAATAAGGCCACAGAAATATGACGCAATAAATATGACTCAATAAATATGACCATAATTTTTGTTTTGGTTGTCAATTTTCAGACCAGAAAAGCCCATTTAAATGTTCTCGAAATGATTTATCTATTGGTGAACATGATTATCTGTTTGGACTTGTTTAACACTCAATAAATATGGCACAATAAATGTGGAGTAATAAATATGACAAAATAAATATGGCATAATAAATATAGCCCAATAAATATAGAACAATAAATATAGCTCTAAATGATTTATTCATTGACAATCATGTTTACCCGTTCGGGTTCATTCAACACTCAATAAATATGATATAATAAATATTACAAAATAAATATGACACAATAAATATATCTCAACAAATTTAACATAATAAACATGGCTCAATAAATATGGCTTATTAAATATCTTTTAATGAAAATGTCATAAAAAACTTGGCTCAATAATTATGTCTCTTAAATATGGCTCCAAAAATATGACTCAACAAATATGACTCAATAAATAAGACATAATAAATATAGCCATAATGTTTTATCCGTATGTCCATTTTCAGCCCCGGAAAGACTACTGAAAAGTGATCGGATAAATCTATCATTTAGCAAACAGATTTTCCAGTTCGGGCTCATTTAACGCTATATAAATATGACACAATTAATATGACACAAATAAATATGGCTCAGTACAAATGACTTAATAAATATGGCCAAGGAAATATGGCGCAATAAATATGATTCAATAAATATGACCATAACTTTTGTTCCGGTTGTCCGTTTTCAGCCCGAAAAAACTCATTGAAAAGACCTCTGAATGATTTATCAATTGGGGAACAGATTTACCTGCTCAGGCTCGTTCAACACTCAATAAATATGTTATAATAAATGCTTCAAAATAAAAATGGCGCAATAAATATTTCTCAATAAAATTGGCGTAATAAATATGACTAAATTAAAATGTCTTATTAAATATCTCTAATGAAAATGCTTCAAGAAATATGGTTCAATAATTATGTCTCAATAAAGATGACTCATGAAATACGGCTCAATCATAATGGCTCAATAAATATGGCACAATAAATATTGTCTAATAAATAAAGCCATAATTTTTGATCTCGTTTTTCATATTCATCCCGAAAAAGACATTTCAAAAAAGCTCTGATAAATCTATCTTTGGCAAACAAGTTTACCCGTTCGGGCTCGTTTAACACTATATAAATATGGCATAATAAATATGACACAAATAAATAAAGCTCTGTAAATATGGCTCAATAAATATGGCCAACGAAATATGGCGCAATAAATATGGCTCAATAAATATGACCATAACTTTTGTTCCGGTTGTCCGTTTTTCGCCCGAAAAAGCCAATTTAAAAGTGCTCAAAATTATTTATCCATTGGTGAATAAGTTCACCTGTTTGGGCTTGTTTATTACTGTATAAATATGACACAGTAAATATGGCGTTATCAGCCCGAAAAAGCCCTAAAAAGCCAATGATTCGGTTGTCGGTTATCAGCCCGAAAAAGACAATTAAAAGGAGCACATAAAGGTCTATCCATTGGCGAACAGGTTTACCCAATCGGGCTCATTTATCGCGCAATAAATATGGCAAAAAAATCATGCTTATTAAATATATCGCAATAAATATGACCCAAAAAATATGGTGTAATAAATATGCGTTAATAAATATGACTCAAAAAATATTGCTCAATAAATATGGCACAATAAATATGACTCAATAACTAAGTCTCAATAAATATGGCTTAGTAAATATGGTTTAGTAAATATGATAAAATAAATATGCCGCATTAAATAAGACTCAATAAATATGATCAAAAATTTGGATTCAGTTGTCTATTTTTATTCTGGAAAAGCCCATAAAAAGTACTTTGAATGATTTATCCATTGGCAAATAGGTTTACCCACTCGGGCTCGTTCAATGCTCAATAAATATATTATAATAAATATTACGCAATAAATATGGGGCAATAAATATATCTCAATAAATTTGGCGCAAAAAATACGGCTCAATAAATATGGCTTATTAAATATCTCTCAATAAAAATGCTTCAAGAAATATGATTCAATAATTATGTCTCAATAAATATGACTCTTGAAATATGTCTCAATCATAACGGCTCATCAAATATTACGCAATAAATAGAGCCCAATAAATAATGCCATAATTTTTGATCTGGCAGTCCATTTTCATCCAGAAAAAGACATTTAAAAAAAGCTCGGATAAATCTATCTTTGGCAAACAGGTTTACCCGTTCGGGCTCATTTAACGCTATATAAATATGATGTAATAAATATGACACAAATAAATATAGCTCAATAAATATGGCTCAATAAATAAGGCCACAGAAATATGATGCAATAAATATGACTCAATAAATATGACCATAATTTTTGTTTTGGTTGTCAATTTTCAGACCGAAAAAGCCCATTTAAATGTTCTCGAAATGATTTATCTATTGGTGAACATGATTATCTGTTTGGGCTTATTTAACACTCAATAAATATGGCACAATAAATGTGGAGTAATAAATATGACAAAATAAATATGGCATAATAAATATAGCCCAATAAATATAGAACAATAAATATAGCTCTAAATGATTTATTCATTGACAATCATGTTTACCCGTTCGGGTTCATTCAACACTCAATAAATATGATATAATAAATATTACAAAATAAATATGACACAATAAATATATCTCAACAAATTTGACATAATAAACATGGCTCAATAAATATGGCTTATTAAATATCTTTTAATGAAAATGTCATAAAAAACTTGGCTCAATAATTATGTCTCTTAAATATGGCTCCAAAAATATGACTCAACAAATATGACTCAATAAATAAGACATAATAAATATAGCCATAATGTTTTATCCGTATGTCCATTTTCAGCCCCGGAAAGACTACTGAAAAGTGCTCGGATAAATCTATCATTTAGCAAACAGATTTTCCAGTTCGGGCTCATTTAACGCTATATAAATATGACACAATTATATGAATATATGGCTCAGTACAAATGACTTAATAAATATGGCCAAGGAAATATGGCGCAATAAATATGATTCAATAAATATGACCATAACTTTTGTTCCGGTTGTCCGTTTTCAGCGCGAAAAAACTCATTGAAAAAGACCTCTGAATGATTTATCAATTGGGGAATAGATTTACCTGCTCAGGCTCGTTCAACACTCAATAAATATGTTATAATAAATGCTTCAAAATAAAAATGGCGCAATAAATATTTCTCAATAAAATTGGCGTAATAAATATTACTAAATTAAAATGTCTTATTAAATATCTCTAATGAAAATGATTCGCGAAATATGGTTCAATAATTATGTCTCAATAAAGATGACTTATGAAATATGGTTCAATCATAATGGATCAATAAATATGGTACAATAAATATTGCACAATAAATAAAGCCATAATTTTTGATCTCGTTCTCCATATTCATCCCGAAAAAGACATTTCAAAAAAGCTCTGATAAATCTATCTTTGGCAAACAGGTTTACCCGTTCCGGCTCGTTTAACACTATATAAATATGGCGTAATAAATATGACACAAATAAATAAAGCTCCGTAAATATGGCTCAATAAATATGGCCAACGAAATATGGCGCAATAAATATGGCTCAATAAATATGACCATAACTTTTATTCCGGTTGTCCGTTTTTTGCCCGAAAAAGCCCATTTAAAAGAGCTCGAAATTATTTATCCATTGGTGAACAGGTTCACCTATTTGGGCTTGTTTATTACTGTATAAATACGATACAGTAAATATGGCGTTATCAGCCCGAAAGATCCCTAAAAAGCCAATGATCTGGTTGTCGGTTATCAGCCCGAAAAAGACAATTAAAAGGAGCACATAAAGGTCTATCCATTGGCTAACAGGTTTACTCAATCGGGCTCATTTATCGCGCAATAAATATGGCAAAAAAATCATGCGTAATAAATATGTCGCCATAAATATGACCCAAAAAATATGATGTAATAAATATACGTTAATAAATATGGCTCAAAAAATATTGCTCAATAAATATGTCACAAGAAATATGACTCAATAACTAAGTCTCAATAAATATGGCTTAGTAAATATGGTTTAGTAAATATGATAATATAAATATGCCGCATTAAATAGGACTCAATAAATATGATCATAAATTTGGATTCAGTCGTCTATTTTTATTCTGGAAAAGCATATAAAAAGTGCTTTGAATGATTTATCCATTGGCAAACAGTTTTACCCACTCGGGCTCGTTCAACGCTCAATAAATATATTATAATAAATACTACGCAATAAATATGGGGCAATAAATATATCTCAATAAATTTGGCACAATAAATATGGCTTATTAAATATCTCTCAATAAAAATGCTTCAAGAAATATGATTCAATAATTATGTCTCAATAAATATGTCTCAATCATAACGGCTCAATAAATATTACGCAATCAATAGAGCCCAATAAATAATGCCATAATTTTTGATCTGGCAGTCCATTTTCATCCAGAAATAGACATTTGAAAAAAGCTCGGATAAATCCATCTTTGGCAAACTGGTTTACCCGTTCGGGCTCGTTTAACGCTATATAAATATGACGTAATAAATATGACATAAATATATATAGCTCAATAAATAAGACCACAGAAATATGACGCAATAAATATGACTCAATAAATATGACCATAATTTTTGTTCTGGTTGTCCATTTTCAGACCGGAAAGGCCCATTTAAAAGTGCTCGAAATGATTTATCTATTGGTGAACATGATTACCTATTTGGGCTTGTTTAACACTCAATAAATATGGCACAATAAATGTGGCATAATAAATATGACAAAATAAATATGGCATAATAAATATAGCCCAATAAATATAGAACAATAAATATAGCTCTAAATGATTTATCCATTGACAATCATGTTTACCCGTTCGGGTTCATTCAACACTCAATAAATATGATATAATAAATACTACAAAATAAATATGACGCAATAAATAGATCTCAACAAATTTGACATAATAAACATGGCTCAATAAATATGGATTTTTAAATATCTTTTAATGAAAATGTCACAAGAAACATGACTCAATAATTATGTCTCTTAAATATGGCCAAAAAATATGACTCAATAAATATGACTCAATAAATATGACATAATAAATATAGCTCAATAAATATAGCCATAATTTTTTATCCGTATGTCCATTTTCAACTCCGGAAAGCCTACTGAAAAGTGCTCGGAAAAATCTATCATTTGGCAAATAGATTTTCCAGTTCGTGCTCATTTAACGCTATATAAATATGGCGCAATTAATATGACACAAATAAATATGGCTCGGTAAATATGACTTAATAAATATGGCCAAGGAAATATGGCGCAATAAATATGATTCAGTAAATATGACCATAACTTTTATTCTGGTAGTCCGTTTTCAGCGCGAAAAAACTCATTGAAAAGACCTCTGAATGATTTATCAATTGGAGAACAGGTTTACCTGCTCGGGCTCGTTCAACACTCAATAAATATGCTATAATAAATGCTTCAAAATAAAAATAGCGTAATAAATATTTCTCAATAAAATTGGCGTAATAAATATGACTCCATAAAAATGTCTTATTAAATATCTCTAATGAAAATGCTTCAAGAAATATGGTTCAATAATTATGTCTCAATAAAGATGACTCATGAAATACGGCTCAATCATAATGGTTCAATAAATATGGCACAATAAATATTGTCCAATAAATAAAGCCATAATTTTTGATCTCGTTTTTCATATTCATCCCGAAAAAGACATTTCAAAAAACCTCTGATAAATCTATCTTTGGCAAATAGGTTTACCCGTTCGGGCTCGTTTAACACTATATAAATATGGCATAATAAATATGACACAAATAAATAAAGCTCTGTAAATATGGCTCAATAAATATGGCCAACGAAATATGGCGCAATAAATATGGCTCAATAAATATGACCATAACTTTTGTTCCGGTTGTCCGTTTTTCGCCCGAAAAAGCCAATTTAAAAGTGCTCAAATTTATTTATCCATTGGTGAATAAGTTCACCTGTTTGGGCTTGTTTATTACTGTATAAATATGACACAGTAAATATGGCGTTATCAGCCCGGAAAAGCCCTAAAAGCCAATGATTCGGTTGTCGGTTATTAGCCCGAAAAATACAATTAAAAGGAGCACATAAAGGTCTATCCATTGGCGAACAGGTTTACCCAATCGGGCTCATTTATCGCGCAATAAATATGGAAAAAAAATCATGCGTATTAAATATGTCGCAATAAATATGACCCAAAAAATATGGTGTAATAAATATGCGTTAATAAATATGACTCAAAAAATATTGCTTCAATAAATATGGCACAATAAATATGACTCAATAACTAAGTCTCAATAAATATGGCTTGAGTTGTTTCTCCGTAGCTCTCCTCGGCTCTACCAGATCACCTACTGCGCGCTCCACCACTCTCGGCTCTGCCGCCCTAACCGGTTCTTGCTCCACGACATGAGGTGCGTGGTGCATTTGCCCTGCAGTTTGGGCATTAATCATCGCAAATACGGCTTCAGCCACCATCCTGATGGTTTCCGCTGAAGGAGATGTAGTAGGCATGTCTCTCGGTGCACTACTTTCCGCCGATTGCGGACATTCTGATTGACCAGCATCGCTCCTAGCTGCCTATAGAAGCAAAGACACGCGATTAGACGACCACCAAATTGCTAAAAGCAATCATTGAAACACTCAGGTTCCACAAAACAAGTGTATTTTTCATTCCTAAGTGGACATTCATGGGTTCTTTTTGATGTTATAACGATGACGCACACATGTGCTCACCACCCCTTAAAAGAATTCGCCCATGAATTCATTTAGGCCTGATCGTAACTAGAAGTCTAATACCAAATTATAACACCCTCATCCGTCGTATGGCATATAACAGAAGGTCCAGCTGGAACCCGACGCCATATACCACGGACAGTCGGAAGGGTTACATAAGAATATCCAAACTATCTAATTAAGACTACTCGTCCTACACAAAGCATTCTAGCGAAAGCTTTTAAATAGTTGAAAGAACCAAAAACTTAAGTCCATAATCATGAATGTCCACATCCATACAATAGGAATGAAAACCAAATACACTGAAAGGTACATGGCCTTATGGCCTTACAATAGTTTGATCATCAAATAGTGTCTTACATACATCGGCTCGCAGGACGGCCACACATGACAAAATAAAAATAACTATTCTTAACGGCCTTCGAGGGCCAGCACGGCAACATGGGCTCCAGCCCGCTATTTTGCACTCGGCTCTGCAGCACCTGCAAGCAACATTCCACCGCACGGTGGCAAACAGGCAACAGTCAGCTAAAGCCGACCAAATTATAACGACCTCATCCCTTTCTCGGGACGGCAGTGCTCCTTCCCTGCATATCATTAGCCCAGCTAAACAATTATGTAAAAACATACTACGCCACAGGTGTAGGCTCGCACGGCGAAACACCTCGTGCACTCAGGGCACATTAACGGTGAATCCTGACACTTCAGCGTCTTCACCACCACCCCTAGGATGGCAACAACATGAGCATTATAGCCTTCCTGACCACTATCTAAGGCTCCCGACTATGCCAACGGCCAGTCCCCTTTTCGGGTCTCTCGCACCGAACCACATAGCCCAGGTCCAATTCCACTTGCCCGTTGCTCAACCGCGTAGTTCACCTTAATACGTACGCACTGGCCAAGCTTCTCTCGAATCCTAATATTTCTAAACAATCACATAACCCAATTATGTTCAAGGCTAGTTCCCAGACCGCCAAGCTAGCAGAACAACGATTCCGCTCAGTTTTCCGGGTGCGCCTTGGAGCTAACCTCCAAGGATCCCTGCTTGCAATCTACCGCGTAGAAACCCGAAAACCCAAAGCACGGAGTCTTCTCCGGCAAATCATAACAAATGCAACATCATTGATCCAGACCAACATGTCCGAGTAGGCTTCACACACAATATCTATGCTCGTACTTCGATTCCGGACTCTATATGCAACATAAGGGGGACTATTCCTGTCAACCCCAAGGAACACCACGCACTCACCGCACACTCGCAGGAGCGGGATTCCCTATGCAGAAAGGAAGAGCTTCACATGCTCAAGTGGAGAATCGTTACCCTTGTAGTCCGCTTTGGCGCCATGGAAAAACTATACGGATGGAAATCTTTGCAACGAACTTTCCTCCACGGATCCGCTCTCAGATCTCAAAACGGTGCTCCGATGCTCCGCCGGAGGCCGGAATCCTCCTTCTTCTTCCTCCTCTCTCTAACTCCTTAGAAAGAGAAAGCTTTGGAGAGAAATGAAGGATTAACTCCCCTATTCCCGGCCTTAACAGAGCAGGAAACCATCTGGGTCGTTGGATCTTATTTAAAGAAAACGAACGGCTCAGATCCGCTTGAAAATCCCCAAACCTGGGACGAACACGGCTTGGCACACGGCCGTGTCCCAGGCCGTGTGCCTCGATCCAGGCATGATCGTCGAACACAGAGACTCACACGGGCTCAGACACGCCCGTGACTCACTCGACACGCCCGTGTCGGGTCCTCGACACGCCCGTGACCGGGGGCGTGTCACACATAACCGCCACGCCAACCGACACGACCCTGCTGAACACGGGTACTGACACGGGTAGGCACACGCCCATGTCAAATGATATGCCTGTGTCATTAAGCCGTGTTCCTGGACGTGTCCTTCTCGGTATGAAAACGGCCAAAACACCAACCAGACACGGCCTTTGACACGCCCGTGTCCTAGGCCGTGTACCCCTATATAGGCACCAAAAATCCCTTTTTATGCGACCAACTCAAATACAATTTTCGGGGCGTTACAGTATGTGTGTGAGAGAGAAAAGGAAGGAAGAAGAGACGGTGGAGCTCACATATCCATTTTGTCGGAGCAGCTTCAAGTGCGCAAATCACTTGAGAGGGAGAGGGAGAGGAGCAGCTTGGAGGAGGCGGGGCTCTGCCGAGGAGGAAACGGTCGAGGAGCTACTGAGAAGAAGCTGTCGATGAGGCCGGAGCAGCGGAGGAGGCTCTGTGGTGGAGTAGCTTTGGAGGGGGGAGGCACTGCCGAGGAGGAAGTACATATGTTTTATGTAGAGGAGGCATGATAGAGGTCCATGTGATGGGCAGCAGTCAAGAAGCAGCTGATGTTGGCATGTAGCAGTGGTTTTTAGGAATCATAAATGAAGGTCTGATTTTTGGCAGCATTCAAGGGGTTGGAGTGTTGAGGATTCAAATTAAATTAGCTTGGATGGTCAGGATTAAAATTGTGGATTCTATTCAATGGCTATGATTAAATGAAGGGATCCTTATGAAGCTCAAAAGGACATCTTTTTAGTAGTGTGTGTGGGTGGGGGGGGAGGTGGGGGGTATACACACACACTAGCTATTGGTACGGGGATGTGCCTGTATAGACACCATGGATATTTCTCTATGTTTTGTGATGAATTTTCTCTCATTATCATCTTATGACCCATCCCCAGACCCTCACTGTGTGGGGATGCTTTGTGGACCATGCTGCCCTTTATTATCATCTTATGACTTTTGGATTGAAATTTTCTTTCCTTTTAAAAACAAAGAGGGGTATTTGCAATTTGATGAGTTCACTTTTGAAAGTGAGTTCAGTGATATTATCTTTCACTGGAGGATATATTCTTAATGCAAGATCACGTGCAAGTGTAATTTTTTCATATTTAATTTATTTGTCCTATTTACTATTCAACATGAATCTTAATAATACGTAGTCTTTTATGCAAGTTTCTTCACTTGTGATGTCTATTCAACGGAGGCTTCTCAGGTGTTAGAGTGGAAAAAATTTTAGGTGGGTTACTCTCACCTAGAAATAGGTGCATTATTAAATACTAACCATTAATTTCCTACATAAATAACATAATACTGATTAACGGTCAGTATTTAATACCATATGGGTCGTGGGATATCAGATCAACAGTCATTTTTAATATTGTACCCTTTTTCTAGGTGAGAGTAACCCACCTAAAAAAATTTCGCTTGAGTGGGGGCAGATGAGCATGTGTGATGCTGAAAGAAGGTTCCTCGGAAATGCACTGCCAGATATTTCCAACGAATGGTTTGTCCTCCTTTCTGAGAGTTGCCTGACCCTTCGCAACTTCAGCACAGTATACAAATACTTGTCAGGATGCAGATATAGCTTTATAGGGTCAGTTAATGATCTCGGCCCATACGGCAGGGGACGATACGATCGCCGCATGCTGTCGGAGGTCAGCATCGAGCAGTGGCGTAAAGGACCGCAATGGTTTGAGGTTAGCAGGAAGCTTTGTTGGAATTGTTGAAGTGGAAGTGAAGTGGTGGGGCGTTCTGATATGGTAGACCGCACAGAATGCAGAGACAGCCAGCGGTCTAGCGGGTAGAAGGTGGTGATTATCTGGTTTTCGGCTTCTTCTCTTCTGCGGTCTATTTCAGCAAGCACCTTGGGAGGTAACCGGGCGGTTAGCTCTCTAACTGTGGCTGTTGCGGTCTGGGCTGTGAGACCGCACAGTTCGCTTGAAGCTGACAGGTTTTCCGGCTCGCAAGAAGGCAAGCGAGTAGCGCAGTTTGCGGAAGCTAACCGCACAATTCGCAGGAGCGGTTAGATAGTTTTCTCTGGCAGACTGACGCTTGTATTCGCACTTGTGCGGATAGGTGATACTAGCTGCAGGATGACAGACGATTATCCTATCGTTATGTGCTATGACCGCACTCCTCTTGTCGACAATAAATAGGAGTCCCCGGCTTGTAAAAAACAACAAGAATAGTGAGAACTTAGCTCGCACTTTAATCATATGGTTAAGATTTTCTAACCGGTGCGAGTAAGTGAAGTTGGCTCTCTATGTAGGTTGTGCAGCTAGCATCAGACAGATAGGTAACTAGTGGGAAGCTTGGTGTGGAACAGTTCGTAGTTTACAGTCAGCGGTATATAGCAGGTCGTGGCTTGGTGGCCTGAAGTCTCTTCCTCGGGGTTGCGGTTAAGTCAAACAGTTCTCCCGGTTTATCAGCGGGTTCTGTTCAAGTTCATCAGCATTAAATAACAAGTAGTCTGTGCGGCTAGTAGCAGTTTGGCGACTTTGGCGATTTCGGCGGACAAGGCTTGCGGTTTGGCGGCTTGTGCGGTTACAGCTTGTTGTCCACGCGGTTTCTTCTTTGCATGGAGTTATTTTTCTGTTTCCATCGGGTACATTGTGAAATCATGTCTCGCAATGTATGTCTTGCCTTGTAAAGAAGTTATGATTATTCCAAGTTTTGAGACTCGTGTGCTTCTGCTGCTGCTGAATTTTACTTGACTTGGTTATGGTTGAGTGTTCCTGCGATCACTTTTGGCTTCCTAGTGAAATTTTTACATGTTATCATAGAGGGTGTTGAGGAGTTAGCAGTTCGTCAATCTCAGAGATTTGTTATTCCTTCTTGAAGTTCAAGTAATTCAGATTTGAGCAATTGAAGCCGATTATGCAAGAGGTCTTGAAATTGAGCTTCTGACGCAGACCAACTTCAAGAAGTGGCGGTCTTGCATGAAGAGTTATATACTGGGTGAGGACATTTGGGAGGTCGTCTGTGGAGACGAAATGCAAGAAGTTGTTGCTGCTGCCTGGAATGCTGAGGCGGTGAAAGCTTAGAGAAGGATGATTGCAAAGGCTGAGTTCACTCTGAAGCGGACTATTTCACCGGAGCAGTTTGACCACATCATCGGATGTCGGTCAACTGCTAAAATTTGGACGGCCTTGGATGATCGGTTCAACAAAAAGAACGTAGCTCGGCTACAGTTCTTGGAGAATGAGTTGGCAAAGATAACTCAAAGAGATCTGTCTATTTCATCCTTCTTCTTGAAGATGAAGAATCTCTACGCTGAGATATCCGCGTTGGACCCGGAAGATCCTACGTCAGAGCCAATGCTGAAGAGGCATATCATCCGCGGGCTGCGGAAGGAGTATATTTCCTTTATGACTTTTGTGCAGGGATGTGCCAATCAACCATCTTTTCTCGAGCTGGAAAATCTGTTAGCTTCAAAGGAGAGCATGGCAAGGCGGACAGCTTGAGTTTCGATCTCATTGGAGATGGTGAGACTCTCTTCTCTAGCAAGAAGAAAAAATAGGACATGAAGAAGAAGTTATCTGTTAGTGATGGCCCGTCTTCTTCATCACAGTAGGAAAGGAACAAGCCTCCTAAGCAGGATGAAGGGAAGAAGAGAGAAGGACCACAGTGTTACAGGTACAACAAGCTTTATAACATCAGGAAGGATTGCAGAGTCAATATTCAAACAGTGCATGATGCAGGAAAAGGAGAGGCTGAATCCAGAGCTGAGGAAGGAGGATGGGGGAGTGCGTTCAAGACGAGCACTTGTGTCCATGCCCTTTCCTCCGTCAACTATCAGGATGATTGGATCGTGGACTCGTGGTATGGTCATCATCTCACCAGGGACGAGTCAAAGTTCTCTTCTCGGCAGGAGTATAAATGTAATGATGTTATTATTACAGTTGATGATACCGTGCATACTGTAGAGAAGGAGGGGACGGTTTCTTTAGGAAATGATTGGGGGATGCTTGTGTTGAGGAGTGTGTATCATGTGTCGGGGATGAAGAAAAACCTCTTCTCGGTGACCAACAATATAGATGTTGGGTATCACGTTCAGTTTGGCTCAACAGAAGTGAAGTTTCTATGAAATGTGTTAGCTGTGAAAGTTGACGTCACTCATGTCAGAAAGAAAGTGAATGACTTATTCATGTTGGAGACAAGTCTTATGTTGATAAGATGAGGGAAAATGACAGCGTTGTTATCTGGCATGAGAGGTTGGGGCATGTTGGGATAGATAAGTTGAAGGCTATGACAGTGAGAAGGCTGGTGAATGGCCTGCCTAGTCTTTCATCCTTTAAAGACGGTCATGTTTGTGCAGGATGTCAGTATGGAAAGGCTCATCACCTTCCATTTGACAAATCACAGAGCAGATGTAAAGCACCGTTGGAGTGCATCCACGGTGATCTGACAAGGCCCACCATTATACTCAGTCTCGACGGTAGCAGGTATATGCTAGTTCTGGTTAATGACATTTCTAGGTATACTTGGGTATACTTCATGAAGGAAAAGTCAAAGGCGTTCGGGAAGTTCATGGAGTTCAAGGAGCTTGTGGAGGGCCGGCTCGGTCTACGGATCAATAAGTTGAGAATTGTAAATGGAGGAGAGTTTAACTCAAACAAGTTCTCCAACTTCTACAGAAAGCTTGGAATCCGAAGGGAGCTTATTTGTGTGTATACTCGACAACATAATGGAATTGCAGAGTGGAAGATCCGTCATTTGGCGGAGACCTGCAAGTGCTGATTTCACGCCAAAGGCATTCGTAGAGCTTTCTGGGTAGAGGGAATGACTTGTGCGGCGTATGTCATCAACTGGATGTCCCTCAGTTCGAACAACATGAAGTCTCCACATGAGCTGATGTTCAAGGAGAAGCCCGGTGTGGAACATCTTTGGGTGTTCGGGTCAACCTGCTAAGTGCATGTTCCAGATTCTCTCGGGGCTAAGCTAGATGTAAAATCAAGAAAGTTAATCTTCATTGGATATAATGAGAGGAAAAGGGTTGGAAATGCATGGATCCAGAGACACGAAAGTTTTTTGTATATGGTACTTGACTACTTAACGTCATACCAGGGTAGCTCATTTATGGAGATACAAGAGAGAAGGTCTGATGGAGGGAAGGTTCAAGCTGTTCGGGATCTTCTGGTGGAGTTGCATGTGTCACCAGGTGCTCCGATTTCATCTAGCTCTAGCGTGGAAGCTTCTGGATCTGGAAGCAGGGGAGAAATGTGTAACACCTCTCCTGTAATGACCGTATAATATGTGTCCGGTCGGGGCCCCACAACATACAGACGCCACAGCTTTAGCGTTAAAAATGATATTAACTACCCAACTCAAAACTCAGAATAAAACAACAGCGGAAACCAAAAACAAGACCAGAAGTTATCCACATACATAAGAGTATCAAAACGGCCTTAAGGCCTTACAACGATAGAGAGTCCAAAACTCAAATGATAACATCAAACACCAACGTGCATAAGCACTCCTAGACTACCTCGGCATGCAAGCCGGAAACCTAGAGCATTAAACATACAATGCCACACAAATAGAGCTAGTGCAAAACTTGGAACACTTTATGAGGCTTAGGCCTTTTTGGTCGGCTAGCTAGCTCCTGCTTGCAATCCTTGCCCTGAAAACATTTGGTGGTAACGTGGGTTAGCAAAGGCTGACCTCAACTGTGTAACCAACACATCTCCTCACAGCCGCCCCTAACAGACCCCGGGGTACTCCTCAAACCTGCAAGTCAGCACTTCGTATGTCATATACATAAACATGTAAAGCTCTAAAAATAGGTTTGGATGTCTCAAACAACAAACACGTTTTCTATGTTAATCATATAATAAAAAGGGGACCACTATGCAGCATGTATGCAAACTCGGGCTTCACCCAAGGCACTCTATCGCGTCTGCAACTAGCACATCATCATAACATCTGTGTACTCCCAATTTCCCCATTGGTGTTAAGCCGCAAACAAAAGGGTACTGCAATTCCCCTAACGGCATAAAAACCGCCACACGGACATCTTGCCAAGGCCCCACCCGCTCGTGGGTCTTAGACCCGGGCTTGCCTGCAAACTCTTACTTCTCGCGTCAGGATTTCGTCTCACACACAAACTGATTCTAAGAACCCTTGCTGGACCCCACCCGATCGTGGCTTCATTGTCCGGGCTTGTCCTATGCTTGGCGTTCTCGTCAGTCTCACAGAAGGGGACTAGTCTCGCCGAGACACTCTACCCACATGACTTGTACGTCACGGGATAGCCAGCCGACTACGGAGACAAAGCCGTGCCTTAGCACATCACAATCCATAATCTTTCTCACCCTAATCCATCATTTGTACTACAACGTTCCTACGCACCAAGGAAACCATCTACCGCCAACGCGTAGCTAACCTTGTCTGATTCCGGCTACACGTACTCACTCGAGAAAAGGGGGAAAACACATACATCACAAATGGCATCTTGCCGCAATGGATTTCTACAAAATCCATAAGACTCGCTATGCAACATCACCGAGTCGGACTAACGGTCGCGACTACGGCTTCACCCACAATGTCTAATCCACTAACGGAGCGGATCTCTAATGCAAAATCATGTCGGGGACGGACTCAATCGACCTGGAGGTTTCTCTTGAACCATGGCGACCCAAACCCCTCTCATTTGAGAGATTTGGTACCCAAAATCTTGAAAGAAAAAGATGTTATGCACGCATCCTAGAAACCGAGTGGAAAATTGTCGTTACCTTACGGCCCCTCTTCCTAGCCATGGAAAACTTAGCCGAATAAAGACCACAGCACCGAACTTGCCTCCGCGGATCTGGACTCGGCTCGCGATTTGGGGCTCCGAAGCTTCTCCGGTGGTCGGATCTCTCCTTCTCCTTCTTCCTTGATCTCCCCTCTCTCTAAAGCTTTAGAAAGAGAAAGCTTGGTGAGGACTGAGGGTTTCAAACCCTATTCCCGGACTTATCTCAGCAAGGACCGCTCTGGACCATCAGATCCCAATAGAAGGAAACGAACGGCCACGATTCGCACTTAAACCAAATTTCTGGGCCAAACACGGCTTGTGACACGCCCATGTCCAAGGCCGTGTTCCTCAATCGACGTCGAAACCGTCGCATCCCGAACAGGACACGGCCACTGGACACGCCCGTGTCACATGCTGTGTGCCTGACACGGCCATGCACACGGCCGTGTTCCAGGCCGTGCTCAACATAGCCGACTAAATATAGAGAAGGACACGGGTTCTTGACACGCCCGTGTCAAACTTGACACACCCATGTCAACCAGAACATGCCTTGACCCAGACCGTGTTCCTCACCTGACGCAACCCGAGCAGGACACGGCCCTGAACACGCCCGTGTCTCAGGTCGTGTTCACTGTCTCGGCGCTTCGTCGAGTGCATTTCGTCGACCACTCGGGAAGTTCGTCGAACCCGAGCACGACACGGCCCTAGACACGCCCATGTCCCAGGCTGTGTGACCCTTACCAAGCCCCAAACTTGGTTGTAAACGTTGTACGTCCCTCTTTTGAGTTTCAGGGCGTTACAACTCTCTCCCTCTTAAAAGAATTTCGTCCCGAAATTACAGAAAGGAAAAGATACACAAAACTGAAACGATACCTGAGTGGAATAACTTTAGGTACTCCTCCAGCATGGTCTGCTCTCGCTCCCACGAGAGCTCCTCACGACCGCAGTTGTTTCCATCGGACTTTTACGAGTTTGACCGCTTTGTTCCGCAAATGCCGAATTTCTAAATCCTCGATACTAACTGGACGAACTCGCGTCCTCAAGTCCTCTTCTATCGGCCGTTAACCCCAAAATCGGCGATCCTTCCCAAGGCTGCCAGCTCGCTAGTCGCGGCTTGCTCCGGGTTCCTCCTGGAGGTCGCGACGTCTTAGGATGGGCAGACAGGATTTTCTGTCCGCTCAGGCCGCACGGCTTGGGCAGTCTCAGCGGTCTGACCGCCCAGGCCGCATGTTGTTTCTTTGGTCGGTATGGACCGCGGACTGTTTCTTCAGTCCGCCCCTGCAGGTCGCGCCCCTTGATAGCTTAACCGGAGATTTCTCAACAGATACCCCCTTTGACGGACTCGGATACCTATCTGCCCAGGTCGGCAACAAGCCGCTGCTTAGCCCGCTCCTGACAGGTGACGTCCAATGTTGACGGACTCAAATCTCTATCCTCTAAAACCGCCAAACAAAAGTGGAGACCTGCCCCCAGGCCGCCAGCCAGCTACCTCAACGAAGTGGCGGACTCCATAAGCATGGGCAGCCAGCTTCATCAGTCCGCCTAAGGAGCGCGGACGCTCCAGCTCTCCGGCTACCCGCAAAGACCAGCAGCCACGTCCCGTTCATCACGAGCTAGGCGAACTCGAAGTTCAGTCAAGCCTTTCAGTCCTCTTACATTGATGAACCTCAGCTCCTCAGCAGCAAGCATCTTCGCTCAAAGGCATAGGCGGACTCAGCTTAGTAGCAGGTGCGGACTATATGGACTTAGTGGATTCGCTATGCACCCCGTCGTTCCTCTGCCTCCAGCACCCGCTTCTCTCCAGCAGCAGGGTCAACCTCCCTCAGCTCGCAGTCTTGGCGCGGGCTCGAACAGCAGCGGCGGACTCCTCCCAGTCCTCCAGGCAGTAGAACCTCCTCAAGGCAGTCCCAGACCGCACAGCCTCGTGCGGATTCGGCGGACTCAGCGGACACTCCTCAGCTCGCCCCTGGCGTGTGCTCGCTCAGTTCAGCAGCGGCGGACTCCGCGGATTCTCCTCGCAGTCCTCCACATAGCTTCCAGCTCCCGCTTCCCAGCACCGGGCAGATAGTCCTTCAGCCCGCACAATCTTGGCGTGGGGTCGATCAGCTCAGTCCGGGCGGACTCTTCCCAGTCTGCCATCAGCAGGACCAGTTCCAGAAGCAAGCCCCAGTCCGCACAGCCTGTTGCGGACTTGGCGGACTTCATCCTGTTCTCGCTCAAGTTACCGTCTCACCAGGGTAACGTCACAGCAAGCCGTTACCTCCTCAGGCCTATAAATAGATCCTCATGCCTCTCATTTAAGGGGGACACAACATCGCCAAGGTGCTCACGCTCGAAGACAGCCCACAGCAAGTTCAACTCTTCAACCCATGCAGACTCCTTTTCTCAGTCTGCCGTCCCTCTTCTTGTAACTGCGTGCGGCCTGCCGGCTTTAGTTTCCAGACCGCGCGGTCTCCTTTTCTTCCTTAGTCACGCGGCCTGCCGACCCATCTCCTCAGTCCGCGCGGCCTCTTCTGGCACTTCTTCCTTAGCCGCCAGCTTCCTCTTTGTACCCCTTTATTGCTTTCTTATAAAGGTGTATTAGCAAGTTGTAATAACTCAATTTTAATCAAAGGAAAGCCCGTCGTAAGAGTGGCATTTAAGCCGGGGCAGGTGAAGTCTGTTGTTGCCGCTGCTAGCGACCCCCTCTCTTCATCTTAGCTCAGCTTAGCTCTCTCGGCATCAACCTGCAAGAACAACCGTCATTGTAACCGTCTGCTCGACAGCTCCTGATCAACATCCTCCGCTCATCAGCAACCTTCTCTGCTGATCATCAGCCTTCCCGGCTTCTCTCAGCAGACCTCTCCTCTATCCCCGCAACCCTTGAACAAGCGCTTGCTTCACTCTTGAGAACTCAGAAGCTTCCTCTCCTTCTCCTCAACCCCGCAACCCTTGAACAAGCGCTTGCTCCACTCTCAAGCACTCAGAAGCTTCCTCTCCTTCTCCTCAACCCCGCAACCTTCATCCTCTTCTTCACCTTGCCCGTGAGACCGAACACTCCTCCGTGTTAACTAGGCGGTGTCCGTTTTCGCACATCAACGGTTAACATGCGACCTTCAGATCCGAACAGAAGGTGAACAACGACAGTTAGCCATGTCAGATCATCATTCAGTCGAGAACCTTGCTCAATCAAGTCCTATAGAGATGATCTTCTCTGGGAGGCCTTCGAGTAATCGCACCGTGAAAATGCTCAGCAGTTTCCAAGCAATCAACCAAATTCTTGCTGCAATCACCCACCAATTGCAGATGCAACCTACAGCAGTTCCTGTTGCTCCAGCTGCTCCGACCAATCCAACCCCAACATTGGAGCATCAACAAGCTTATCCTCCAGCTTGCTCGCCAGTCTATCCTCCTCCTTATACAACAACCTTCCCGCAAGGCCTGCAGCCCCTTTGCGACCTCAAGATGAAGTGTTTGTTGCCCGCCAAAACTTATTCCAGGAAGCAGCCCGGGGAAGTCCTGGAAGATTTCTCAACTTCCAGGGAAGTCATCCTTACCCATCAGCTTCTGCTTTCGCTCCTCCTGCAGCTTTTCCCTTTTATCCGTCCTGCTTCTTTTGCAGCTGCAGCTTATGCTCCCTTTTATCCTTTTGTTGTAGGAGAACAGGAAGAGCCTTCGCCATTTGTAGAGAACGTTCGTCATGAACCTACTCCAGCTAACTTCAGAGAGCCACGGTTACCAATCTACACTGGAGAGACTGATCCAGTGAAGCATATTCAAGCTTTTGAGTCAGCCGTTTGATGAGTTGTAAATATATCTTATTTATATGTACATTAATTAAGTCATTTTCATTTCTTTTTGGCATTTTTGTTTAATTTTCTTTAATAAATTGTTTTTTTTTGTAAAAATTATTCTAACTTAAGTTATTTTTGTTTCCTGAAATTTTCATGGAAAAAGTGAAAAAATTGGCAAGGTCACGCCCGTGTAAGATTGGTCACGCCCGTGACCAGGACGTGACAGTTCAAAACCCATGAAATCAACAAAATTATGAAGAAATTGATGGACACGCCCAATGTCACGCCCGTGTCATTTGACATGGCCAGTGACCCTAATCCCGTGTCATGCGCGCTCGACGTTTTCAGCTCGACGATCGTCGACCAACCGGACATGCCCAGAGTCACGCCCGTGACCTGGGGCGTGACTCCTCCACCGGACTCGACGAAAATGCGCTCGACATTTTCCGCTCGACGAAGGTCGACTCAACAGGACACGCCCGTGTCAGCCAACCCGACACGTCTGTGTCACTTGCTCTCGACATTTTCCGTTTGACAACTTCCAGACTCGACACAACGCTCTCGACATTCGTCGAGACCAACCCGACATGCCCCGTGTAGATAGAGACACGGGCGTGACCGCCACGTGTACTCCTCCACCTGGCCGACAAGACCCGTGCGGCAACATTTCGACGCAACCCGCGCCCAGTTCTACCTCCCTGGCACGCCCAGAGTCACGCCCGTGACCTGGGGCGTGACCGCCACGTGACTGACACGTGTCCAGCCCGAAGTCAACTAAGTCGTCAGATCACCGGATCGAATCGATGAATAGTGCTGACACGCCCCCTGACACGCCTGTGTCAGACGGCGTATCCCATGAAAATTTTTGCCTATTTAAACCAGCTTGCTGGATGTATTTCTGTTCCACTTTTTGGGCCATTTTCCTAAGGTGTTATACTGCCTAGATGTATTCCAAATGTTATGTAAGGGATTTTCTCCCCCTCTCTCTCTTTTATTTTCATTTTAGCTTTGTAATAATCTTTTAGTATTAATAAAAATTATAGTTTTTCTCCGTTATATATCTTTGGAATGGATCTAACCAACTCTCCCTTAAGCAATCTTATTTTTACTTGTTTTTTCTTTTCTTTTGTTTTCGTTCTTTTTCATACGGGTGTGTGTGTGTGTGTGTATGAGTGTAGTTTTATGCTTTCATATCTTTTATAGTTTTCATAACTTAGGTTTTTCGTACTCTTCATATTCATCCTTATAAATTTATAAAAATGTTTTGAAAGTGGTTTTGTTTTTTTTACTTAGTCTTAACTTTTCGTTCTTTTATCTTTTCTTCCACTTTTAAAGCCTTTTTATCAAGTTATAAGAATGAAAATATAGTTATTTTAATTTTTCAAACACTTCCATTTTTGCTTTATTTTCAAGAACTTTTTGCTCTTTTAATTTTTTTGTCTTCTTTTTATTCATTTCTACCGCATTCTAGCGATAGAAATGTATCTGTTTTTTATTTTTCGAGCACTTGCGTTTTCATTTTTATTTGCAAAACTTTCTTCCTGTTTATTTTCATTTCAGCTTTTTATGCATTTCTACCGCATTCTAGCGATAGAAATGCAGTCGTTTTAACTTTTCGGTAACTTATTTTTTTGCAATTTTTTTATGTATGCGCATTTATTTCCGCCTACTCGTTAAGAGTTAAATGGCGCATTGTTTTACTTTCTTCAAGTAGAGTGTGTGGAGTGTGTTTAATTTTCTGTCGAGTTGGGGGAGCAACGGAAGAAGAGGCCACCTGTGTGGCCCTTTACTTTTTGTAGAGTGGGTGCATTTAGGGCAAGATTTAGTCACTACTCCACCGTTTGAGAAGAGGACCCACTCCCTCCGCCTGGGTCATTTATTTTCTCTTTAAGTCTACTCATTTGAGTAGGACTTGTGTGCGTGAAAGCCCCTGTTTCCACTACTTTCTGTCGAGAGAGGAAAGAGGTGGTGTGGCGCGTTGCATTTATTTTGTCCTACTGCGTTTGGAGGGGCAACTCGCTTTCATTTCTCGCCTCCCACGCATTTGTGCCGGACTCGCACTTTACCAAGCAGTGCTTTCATTTCAGTCCTACTCGTTTGAGGGAGGATAGGACTTGCGAATTTAGGAGAGCTGCTTTATTTCCTGCTTTATTTTCTGCTTTCATTTTATCGCTTTGATTTACTGCTTTATTTTATTGCTTTTACCGCCTGTCAGAAGCCCTTCATTCGAAAGTTGCTGATGAGGTGCTCACCTGGAATCGTTCTTAGCCCTCAGTATCGAAGCATTGGGACAGATAAAATAGCTTTAAATATTATTAACTCTCCAGGTCCTTATTTTCTAATTAGATCAAAATTACTTAAGGTTTGCCTAGGGTTTACGACGCGTAGGACCACATATCGATGTGTGGGCCCTATTTCCGTAGTCCATACGCTAGCTAGCTGAGAGGCCGTGCGTATGGACCTGATCACCCTGGTAAAGATAGTTCTGCACTATCCCTCGAGAGAGGAGGCGCACCAACTCTACCGGATTGGGTTCCCCACCCAATAGCGGGGTTGCGTAATGCGGGCATTAAGAGGAATCCTTCGTCGGACGAGAGCCCGGTCGAATAGTCTTAATGTTAAAAAACAGGGGGAAAGTGAGCGATATTCCTAGAGATAGGTGAGCTCATTACAAAACTTAGTGGAACATGTCCTCCACGGCCAAGTCTCCGCCTCGGATAATTCTTTAATTAGATTCCGCGGTAGGATCTCTTTTTACATTTATTTGAGTTCAAATTTTATTTGGTGCCATCGAGCTAAGCTCCGACGTTCATCGGCTCCACCCTTTTTAAAGCTCTTTTATTGCTATCTTGTCATGCCCTTTGTTATATGTGGCGCGAAAACAATGGACCGTGTGTTTAACCCGACAAGTTAAATATCGGTAAAAACCTAATAGTGGGAATCTCTTGATTAGAAATCGTTTTCGCTGCACTTGCTATCGAACCGACCCCGAGATACAAGATAAGCTCAATCCTTTGAAGTGTACTTTTGGAGCGAGTAAGGGGAAGTTTCTTGATATTCCACTCCGGAGGGATATCCACCCCGGAATCCTGAAAGGCCAACTCTTTATTTTCTCTTTGCCTACCCTCTCGTTCTTTATACCGATAACACTCATGCAGTCTCCCCCCCTGTGTTCGAACATAGCTGGTTTGATAAAAAACTAGAAAATCAAAAAAAAATTGAAAATCCAAAAACCCTAAATAGATTAACAACCTTCAAAAATCCTAAAAAGATAGTGTTTTGAAATAGCGGACGAAAGATTCAAAAAAAGACGATAAGCCCGCTCAAAATTCCAAAAATCGCTAAAAACTACTCTAAAAATTCCAAAAAATATTTTGGGACGCGATTAAAGCTCGCCTTGAGGCCGAATGTCTCGCCGGCAACAAAATAAATCGAATATACCAGCATCTTAACAATCGGCCAAGCTTGCTTGCTTTGGCCCAGCGGCTTGCTCCTCAGGCCGCAGCGGACCCAGCGAACTCGCCAGTTTCGCCAGACCCCAGCTCGCCGAACTCCGCTTCGGCAGTCGCCAGAATTTTACTTATTCTCGGAACCCTTGTTTAGACCGCAGCCCCTCTGCGCCCTCATTTATTAATTAAAGTTCGATAGATTTAAGTGTCTGGGGTTCAGAGAGTTCTTCTGAAAAAGAAGCTTCTATGGGGCACTTTTCCTTATAATGCCCGGGAACCTGCACTTTGCTGATCACCAGTCCGCCGAGCCCGCGGACTCCTCGGCTCCAATCCGCCCTTTTATCCTGCAAATTTGACAGCTCCGTCTCCCTTTATGTTAGACCGAATTCGATGGGAATCGGCCCCGAGCACCATGGAGCCGCGCATCCCGTTCAATATACAGGAGCGACAGATCCCGTTTCTCACCTTCCATGGCATTTGAGAAACATAGGGGCAACGTTGCATTTTAAAAAGGTTGCCTCTCAAAACTGCGATTAAGTGTAATATAGTGGTTACCACTCTCGAAGGGCAAGCGAGAGAATAGTTCTATGAGCTGCCTTTGGGCACTATCTCTTTTTTTTCATGTCTCGAGCTTCGTACCATGCTTACTGCCATGAGGTTTGCTATCCCTTAAAAAGGAAGAATGGGCCAGCTGCCCTATGTCGAGATCAAGCAGAGGGATAACGAATAGTAGAAGATTCGTTCGTATCATAGGCACCCAATATTCAAAAAGATTATATATTACAGAGTAAGAGGATGTGAACCCCGACTATTCAAAGTTACTCTTGATCACACGGCCTCCGGATATATATTGGGCCTCAATTTTAAAGCAACGACCAAGGCACCCGAGACTTATCAGAAGTTGATCGCCAAACCATTTCATCGAAAAAAAATGATATGTTTCATCCCTGAAGCCAAGGCTAAGAAGGGATGCCTTCATTTTCCTAATCTCGTGGCAGGCCCCCTCGTCCATCCAGCCTCCGTCTCAAATATATATATATAGAGAGAGGAACTTCGAGAAAAAATTACCTCCAAGGCCTCTAAATCAAAGCCCTCTTCATAAACCACCAAACCACTTGGCCGCCGCTCCCGCCGTCCTATTTCAATGCTCTTCCCATCCTCTAGAGGCAGCCTTGCCTGCCCCGTGCCAATTTAAAATTTTTTGAGAGCCCATGGAGGACCCTTTTTAAATTGCAGATTTCCTTTAACTTCTTTTAAGCTAAAGTTTTTTATATAATTTCAATCCATCTTTGTTAAACTAACAAAAAAAAAATTTTGCTTTTTATTTGTTTTATCTAGAAGTCTTTTTGAAACTCTTCCTCTATTTATAACATTTTCATAAATTAAGACTTAACTCTAGTACCCCGGATATTTATTTTGATCTTACTTTTAATTAATTCAAGCGGTAGCTAAACTTAGAATTTCTTTAATTCCTTATAAGTTCATCTCCAACTTTTGCTCTGGAATAGCAAAAGCTTAAGTATGGGGGTATTTGATGAGTTGTAAATATACCTATTTTTATGTACATTAACTAAGTCGTTTTCATTTCTTTTTGTTATTTTTGTTTAATTTTCTTTAATAATTTTTTTCTTTTTTTGTAAAAATTATTCTAACTTAAGTTATTTTTGTTTCCTGAAATTTTTAGGAAAAAGTGCAAAAATTGGCATGGTCACGCCCGTGTAAGATTGGTCACGCCCGTGTAAGATTGGTCACGCCCGTGACCAAGGCGTGACAGTTCAAAACCCGTGAAATCAACAAAATTATGAAGAAATTGATGGACACGCCCAATGTCACGCCCGTGTCATTTGACACGGCCCGTGACCCCAACCCGTGTCACGCGCGCTCGATGTTTTCAGCTCGACGATCGTCGACCAACCCGACATGCCCATAGTCACGCCCGTGACCTGGGGCGTGACTCCTCCACCGAACTCGACGAAAATGCGCTCGACGTTTTCCGCTCGACGAATGTCGACTCAATCAGGACACTCCCGTGTCAGCCAACCCGACACGCCTGTGTCACTTGCTCTCGACATTTTTCGTTTGACAACTTCCAAACTCGACACAACGCTCTCGACATTCGTCGAGACCAACCCGACACGCCCCGTGTAGATAGAGACACGGGCGTGACCGCCACGTGTACTCCTCCAACTGGATGACAAGACCCGCGCGGCAACATTTCGACGTAACCCGCGCCCAGTTCTACCTCCCCGACATGCCCAAAGTCACGCCCATGACCTGGGGCGTGACCGCCACGTGACCGACACGTGTCCAGCCCGAAGTCAACTAAGCCGTCAAATCACCGGATCGAATCGATGAATAGTGCTGATATGCCCCCTGACACGCCCGTGTCAGAGGGTGTGTCCCATGAAAATTTTTGCCTATTTAAACCAGCTTGATGGATGTATTTCTGTTCCACTTTTTGGGCCATTTTGCTAAGGTGTTATGCTGCCTAGATGTATTCCAAATGTTATGTAAGGGATTTTCTCCCCCTCTCCCTCTTTTATTTTCATTTTAGCTTTGTAATAATCTTTTAGTATTAATAAAAATTATAGTTTTTCTCCGTTATATATCTTTGGAATGGATCTAAGCAACTCTCCCTTTAGCAATCTTATTTTTACTTGTTTTTTCTTTTGTTTTGTTTTCGTTCTTTTTCATACGGGGGTGTGTGTATGAGTGTAGTTTTATGCTTTCATATCTTTTATAGTTTTCATAATTTAGGTTTTCCGTACTCTTCATATTCATCCTTATAAATTTATAAAAATGTTTTGAAAGTGGTTTTATTTTTTTTACTTAGTCATAACTTTTCGTTCTTTTATCTTTTCTTCCACATTTTAAGCCTTTTTACCAAGTTATAAAAATGAAAATATAGTTATTTTAATTTTTCAAACACTTCCATTTTGCTTTATTTTCAAGAACTTTTAGCTCTTTTAGTTTTTTTTGTCTTTTTTTTATTCATTTCTACCACATTCTAGCGGTAGAAATGTATTTGTTTTTATTTTTCGAGCAATTGCGTTTTCATTTTTATTTGCAAAACTTTCTTCCTGTTTATTTTATTTCAGCTTTTTATGCAGTCATTTTAATTTTTCAGTAACTTAGTTTTTTGCAATTTTTTTATGTATGCGCATTTATTTCCGCCTACTCGTTAAGACTTAAATGGCGCATTGTTTTACTTTCTTCAAGTAGAGTGTGTGGAGTGTGTTTAATTTTCTGTCGAGTGAGTGTGTTTTACTTTTTGTAGAGTGGTTGTATTTATTTAGTCCTACTTCATTTGAGTAGGACCCGCATTTATTTTCTCCTACTCATTTGAGTAGGACTTGTGTCTGTGTGTTTTACTTTCTGTCGAGTGTGTGTGTGTGTGTGCATTTATTTTGTCCTACTCGTTTGAGTATGACTCGCTTTCATTTCTCCCGCCCATGCATTTGCGTCCGGGACTCGCACTTTACTGCTTTCATTTTAGTCCTACTCGTTTGAGTAGGACTTGCAATTTACTGCTTTATTTCCTGCTTTATTTTCCTGCTTTCATTTTATCACTTTCATTTACTTCTTTATTTTATTACTTTCACCGTCTACCGTCCCCATTCCGATGAGTGGCTAATCGTTCTTAGCCCTCAGTTTTTAAGAGCATTTGGGACAGATAAAATAGCTTTAAAAATTAAAGCTCCTTATTTTCTAATTAATTAAAATTACTTAAGGTTTGCCTAGGGTTTACGACGCGTAGGACCACATATCGATGCGTGGGCCCTATTTTCGTAGTCCATACGCTAGCTAGCCGAGATGCCGTGCGTATGGACCGATCACCCCTTAGTAAAGAGAGTTCCGCACTAACCCTCGAGAGAGGAGGCGCGCCAACTCTACCGGATTGGGTTCCCCACCCAATAGCGGGGTTCTTAGCGTAATGCGGGCATTAAGAGGAATCTTTCGTTGTACGAGAGCCCGGTCGAATAGTCTTAATGTTCAGCTGAGCGATATTCCTAGAGATAGGTGAGCTCATTTTAGTGAAACCTCCACGGCCAAGTCTCCGCCTTAATTAATTAGAAATTTATGATCTCTTTTTATTAAAAGTTTATTTTAGTTCAAATTTTATTCTGTGTCATCGAGCTAAGCTCTTCATCGGCTTCACCCTTTTTAAAGCTCTTTATTTTCTGTCTTTTTTGTTTATATATAAAACAATTAATCCAACAAGTTAAATATCGGTAAAATAATAGTCCACTTCAGGGAAGAGTAGAAATAATCGAACCGACCCCGAGAACAATACGACCTCGATATTCCACCCTGGAATATCCACCCCGGAAAAAGGCCAACTCTTTATTTTCTCTTTCCCCCTCTTCTTTATACATAACACTCCTTTCTCTCCCCCTTCTTGTAAATAATTTGATAAAAAACTAAAAAATCAAAAAAAATTGAAAATCCAAAAACCCTAAAAAGATAAAAATTAAAAATCCTAAAAAGATGATAAACAAAAATTCAAAAGAGATGATAATCAAAATTCAAAAAAATTGATAAAAACTCTAAAAATTCCAAAAAATATTTTGTTAAATAATGTAACAAAATAAATCGAATATACTATATCTTAACCCTTTTTGCTTTCCAAAAATCTAGTTTCGAGTTAATTTATATGTGAATTTTACTTATTCTTTGTTTACTATTCGTTTATTAATTAAAGTTCGATAGATTTAAGCGTTTGGGGTTAAGTTTTAAAGAATTTTTTATGTCTTTTCCTTATAATAGGGAACCTGTTTTTCACCACCATTTCTAATTTTTATAAATAGAAGCTCGTCTTTTATGTTAGAAAATAACAACCATGGATTTCAATTATTTCTACTTCATGCTTTTAGAAACATAGGAACGTTCATTTTAAAAAGGTTGCTCTCAAAATTTTTTTATTAAAATCTTTTTTTCTTTTTGAAAAAATAAACTCACCTCCTTTTTTTCATATCTCGCTTGACATGCTTACCCATATTTTATCCCTTAAAAAGATCTTATGTCAATGGAATAAGATTTCGTTCTGTAAACATAGGCACTCAATATTTAAAAAGATTATATGTTACGGAGTAAGAGGATAAAATTCATTACTCCCACATATATACATTGGGTCAATTTTATTATGAAGTTGAAAGAAAAAAATGATATTAGGAAAATAAGATTTCATTTTCCTAATAATCCAAAAATATATACATAGAGAGAGGTTCGAGAAAAAATTACCTCGCCTCTAAATCCAAGCCCTCTTCATAAACCACCAAACCACTTATCCTTATTTCAATGATTCTAGAATTAATTTAGAATTTTTTGAGAGCATAATTTTTAAATTGCATTATTTCTTTTTACTTCTTTTAAGCTAAAGTTTTTTATATAATTTCAATCCATCTTTGTTAAACTAACAAAAATAAATTTTTGCTTTCTATTTGTTTTATCTATAAGTCTTTTTGAAACTCTTCCTCTATTTATAACATTTTCATAAATTAAGATTTAACTCTTGTACCGCGGATATTTATTTTGATCTTACTTTTAATTAATTCAAGCGGTAGCTAAACTTAGGATTTCTTTAATTCCTTATAAGTTCATCTCCAACTTTTGCTCTGGAATAGCAAAAGCTTAAGTATGGGGGTATTTGATGAGTTGTAAATATACCTATTTTTATGTACATTAATTAAGTCATTTTCATTTCTTTTCGTTATTTTTGTTTAATTTTCTTTAATAAATTGTTTCTTTTTTGTAAAAATTATTCTATCTTAAGTTATTTTTATTTCCTGAAATTTTCAGGAAAAAGTGCAAAAATTGGCAAGGTCACGCCCATGTAAGATTGGTCACGCCCGTGACCAGGGCGTGATAGTTCAAAACCCGTGAAATCAACAAAATTCTGAATAAATTGATGGACACGCTCAATGTCACGCCCGTGTCATTTGACACGGCCCGTGACCCCAACCCGTGTCATGCGCGCTCGACGTTTTCAGCTCGACGATCGTCGACCAACTTGACACGCCCAGAGTCACGCCCGTGATCTGGGGCGTGACTCCTCCACCGGACTCGATGAAAATGCGCTCGACGTTTTCCGCTCGACGAATGTCGACTCAACCGGACACGCCCGTGTCAGCCAACCCGACACGCCCGTGTCACTTGCTCTCGACATTTTCCGTTTAACAACTTCCAGACTCGACACAATGCTCTCGACATTCGTCGATACCAACCCGACACGCCCCATGTAGACAGAGACACGGGCGTGACCGCCACGTGTTCTCCTCCACATGGCCGACAAGACCCGCGCGGCGATATTTCGACGCAACCCGCGCCCAGTTCTACCTCCCCGACAAGCCCAGAGTCACGCCTGTGACCTGGGGCATGACCGCCACGTGACCAACACGTGTCCAGCCTGAAGTCAACTAAGTCGTCAGATCACCGGATCGAATCGATGAATAGTGCTGACACGCCCCCTGACACGCCCATGAAAATTTTTGCCTATTTAAACCAGCTTGCTGGATGTATTTTTGTTCCACTTTTTGGGCCATTTTGCTAAGGTGTTATGCTGCCTAGATGTATTCCAAATGTTATGTAAGAGATTTTCTCCCCCTCTCCCTCTTTTATTTTCATTTTAGCTGTGTAATAATCTTTTAGTATTAATAAAAATTATAGTTTTTCTCCGTTATATATCTTTGGAATGGATCTAAGCAACTCTCCTTTAGCAATCTTATTTTTACTTGTTTTTTCTTTTCTTTTGTTTTTGTTCATTTTCATACGGGTGTGTGTGTGTGTGTATGAGTGTAGTTTTATGCTTTCATATCTTTTATAGTTTTCATAACTTAGGTTTTCCGTACTCTTCATATTCGTCCTTATAAATTTATAAAAATGTTTTGAAAGTGGTTTTGTTTTTTTTTACTTAGTCTTAACTTTTCGTTCTTTTATCTTTTCTTCCACTTTTTAAGCCTTTTTATCAAGTTATAAGAATGAAAATATAGTTATTTTAATTTTTCAAACACTTCCATTTTTGCTTTATTTTCAAGAACTTTTTGCTCTTTTAATTTTTGTCGTCTTCTTTTTTATTCATTTCTACCGCATTCTAGCGTAGAAATGTATTTGTTTTTATTTTTCGAGCACTTGCGTTTTCATTTTTATTTGCAAAACTTTCTTCCTGTTTATTTTTATTTCAGCTTTTTATGCATTTCTACCGCATTCTAGCGGTAGAAATGCAGTCGTTTTTATTTTTTGGTAACTTAGTTTTTTGCAATTTTTTTATGTATGCGCATTTATTTTTGCCTACTCGTTAAGAGTTAAATGACGCATTGTTTTACTTTCTTCAAGTAGAGTGTGTGGACTGTGTTTAATTTTTTGTCGAGTGAGTGTGTTTTACTTTTTGTATAGTGGGTGCATTTATTTAGTACTACTCGTTTGAGTAGGACCCGCATTTATTTTCTCCTACTCATTTGAGTAGGACTTGTGCGCGTGTGTTTTACTTTTTGTCGAGTGTGTGCGTGTGTTGCATTTATTTTGTCTCACTCGTTTGAGTAGGACTCGCTTTCATTTCTCTCGCACACGCATTTGCGCCGGGACTCGCACTTTACTGCTTTCATTTCAGTCATACTCGTTTGAGTAGAACTTTGCAATTTACTGCTTTATTTCCTGCTTTATTTTTCTGCTTTCATTTTATCGCTTTCATTTACTGCTTTATTTTATTGCTTTCACCGTCTGTCGTCCCCATTCCGATGAGTGGCTAATCGTTCTTAGCCCTCAGTATCGAAGAGCATTGGGACAGATAAAATAGCTTTAAATAATTAAAGGTCCTTATTCTCTAATTAATTAAAATTACTTAAGGTTTGCCTTGGGTTTACGATGCGTAGGACCACATATCGATGTGTGGGCCCTATTTCCGTAGTCCATACGTTAGCTAGCCGAGAGGCCGTGTGTATGGACCGATCACCCCTTGGTAAAGAGAGTTCTGCACTAACCCTCGAGAGAGTAGGCGCGCCAACTCTACCGGATTGGGTTCCCCACCCAATAGCGGGGTTCTTAGCGTAATGCGGGCATTAAGAGGAATCCTTCGTCGGACGAGAGCCCGGTCGAATAGTCTTAATGTTCAGGTGAGCGATATTCCTAGAGATAGGTGAGCTTATTTTAGTGAAACCTCCACGGCCAAGTCTCCGCCTTAATTAATTAGAAATTTAGGATCTTTTTTTATTAAAAGTTTATTTTAGTTCAAATTTTATTCAGTGCCATCGAGCTAAGCTCTTCATCGGCTCCACCCGTTTTAAAGTTCTTTATTTTCTGCTTTTTTTGTTTATATATAAAACAATTAACCCGACAAGTTAAATATCGGTAAAATAATAGTCTCCTCTAGGGAAGAGTAGAAATAATCGAACCGACCCTGAGAACAATACGACCTCGATATTCCACCCCGGAATATCCTGTATTACACGCAATAGGTGCACTTGCCTCCTTTCGTTAAAACTTGATCTAAACCGTTTTATATCCAAATAAATAAATCCGCGTACCTCGTTTTCTAAATAAAAACCACATCCGCCTTTTTTTGGGGTGGAATATAAACTGCCCGGGGCGCAGCGGGAATTCATTCCCATTTTTTGGAGTTTTAACCGCATCAAGTTTTCGGACTCGATGCGAAAATATCAATCACTATTGCTCTCAAAACTCTCTCAGATGCAACCAAGTGCAAGCTCCTTGTAACAACCTTTGATAGGCAAGTGTGGGATTGGTTCTTTTTCCTGCACCCTCAGACCATCACTTCCTTTGCTGATCTGCGAAAGGAGTTCTTGCTCAGATTCTCTACTTTAACCAAGAGAAAGGGCGGTCCTGAAGCCCTCTTTGAGATCAAGCAACGTGGAAATGAGACTTGGTCTCATTTCGTTGATCGATTCCAAAGAGAAATTTTGGACATCGAGATTGTTAGTCAAGAAATGTACCTAGTGGCTCTTATCCACGGTCTTCATGAAGGGCCGCTCAAATTTGAAGCCAATGTCCGAGCACCAAGAACGTACCAAGTGTTGATTGTCTTAGCCAACTCCTACATCCAAGGCGAAAAGAGCAACCCAGGCTTCGTCTCCAAGCTTATATCAGAGAAGGATCCTTCTCGCAAGCAGCCTTCGAGGTCTCCTCACAATGATTTCCCAACTCACTCAAGGAAGGGAAGAAGGTTTCAGTGCCATCGATACCCTTTCCCGAGCTGTGATCGTGCTCAAGATCAGTCGCTACTACCACTAGCTCCATCTTCACAAACAGTTGCAGTTATCACCAGCAAGATGATGACTTGCATGAATCCGAACTAGATGAAGCCATGCTAGAAGTGAGCCAAGTCATGAAGGATAGGGCTAACCACAAAAGGCCTTATCGACCAGCTGATCAAAGATCCAGAGACTCTGATCCATATTGTGAATTCCACAAAGAGTCAGGCCACCTGACTGAGAATTGCTGAGCACTCCGCCAACTTGTGCAAAGGATGCTCCGGCAGGGTAAGATGTGTGACCTGTTTCCCAAAGATGATCGCCCTGATCCAGCAACCTTAAAGGGCAAAGAAGTTGCAGACATTCCTTGCAGCTCAAGAGGGGTGAGCCTAGTTGAAGAGCACCCACTCCTTTTTGTTAACAACACCATTAAAACCTTCGATGTCGATAACGAGGGCGCGCTTGGAAGGCTATTCTAAGCCGGTGAAGGAATTCATAGTTCTTCAATTTTTTTCACAACCATAATGGGTTATATCTACTCTTACCCTTTCAAACATTTTCCCTTACAAAGCACTTCTAAGTGTTTATTCTTGCTTTTCAATAAAGATTTCATCAGGAATCTCATACTGACACAGTTCCCTTCTTGTAATGCTTCTTCCTCTATTTTTCTCTTTGCCAAAGAGATCACTGAACCACTGAGATATCACCGAGTCTTGTTATAGGCCCCCTCGAGATTGGATTCCGGTGTAAGGCCACAATGACCATATATCGTGGGGAGTTTTCGCATATGTGTAGTGGGGGCTATCCAACTCTCATGTGGAGGAATACGGGACTTCGGATCCTAGCCGTCATCTAACACAGAGTGTGTGCTAGGGAGGCCCCATGTGTCAGTTCTGCTGTGCTCCGTTAAGGATACATTACAGTTACGATGATCTTTGTTTGACAAGTAATGGCAATCAAGCATAGCCTTGTCTCTTCGATCATCTCATGACTGTGATGGTCGAACACTCTGTGGTACTCTTAATCCATGCTTTCATGTGGTCCACAACTCCGTTGATCAATCCATAGACAAGCTATAGGCCACTTGGCGCAACTAGTCTCATTGATCAGTGATGTAGTAAACTGAGGCATGAGAGCAATGTATCTAGTGATCCTTCTCAGGATTTCCCGTGCTTTTCTTTTGTGCCCTTCTAGAGGATGCGCGGCTAGTCCACTCTTAGTACGACTATACTCGTGATGACCTTTCTTAGGCAAGCGATGCATAAGACCCACTGGTGATCTCCTGTGGCAGCATTCAGTCTTTCTTTGTCATCTCCGAGTATAGACCTCTTTTTTATCAACTGCCTCTTTCACAGGTGAACAGGTTAAATCTGACCTACTAAAAGGATTAGCAAACATTCAGTCTGCTTGTGCTCATCTTATATGTGTTGCCTGCATAATCTCTATCAGATGATGATGATTCACAAAGCTCTTCATTACTCTTACCAAATGTTAATGGCATCAAACACTGATCAAAGAATCTAATTCTCCTTGATCATCAAGCCTTGTTATATGATCATATCAACCTTATCTTATCAACAGTTAACACCTGCAAGTCCCCTCCAGGTACTTGCAGCTTAGTTCATTATATTATGTTTGCTGCTCACTCTTCTCTTTGAAGTGATTAGCAGGCGTTTGTAAGTTTCGCCCAGGTACTTACAGCTTAGCTTGTTATATTATTTCTGTTGCTCACTCTTCTCTTTGTAGAGGTCAGCAGATACTTGCAAGTTTCTTCACAGGTACTTGCAAGCTACTTTCACATATTTTGTCTGCTCCTAACTCTTCTCTTTGCAGAGATCAGCAGATACTTGCAAGTTTCTTCACAGGTACTTGCAAGCTACTTTCACATATTTTGTCTACTCCTAACTCTTTTCTTGCAGAGATCAGCAGACACTTGCAAGTTTCTTCACAGGTACTTACAAGCTACTTTCACATATTTTGTCTACTCCTAACTCTTTTCTTGCAGATATCAGCAGATACTTGCAAGTTTCTTCACAGGTACTTGCAAGCTACTTTCATATTCCATATTTTCTTCTAACTTCTCTTTTGTAGAAAGCAGCAAACGCTTGGAAGTCCCCTTCAGGTACTTGCAGCTTTCATATATTATGTCTTTCTCCTAACTCTCATTTTGCAGAGACCAGCAGATGCCTGCAAGTTGCATTCAGGTATTTGCGGCTCTTTCTTTACTCCTATATTTGCTTCTAACTTCTCTTTTGCAGAAACCAGCAAAGACTTGCAAGTTCCTTTCAGGTACTTGCAGCTCATTTTTCTTTCTTGCATACTCCTCACTCTTCCTTTTGTAGAGGATAACAGGTGCTTGCAAGCCTCCACCAGGTACTTGCAAGTTATTATGCTTCTATGTTTTTCCTCTCACCTCCATCTTGCAGAACTTAGTAGAAGACACATCTCCTTCGTTTTGCAAAGGCTACCTCAAGTACGCGCAAGGTGTACCTTCCATACATGCCTATACTAACTTTTCCTTTGCAGGAAAAAGACAGGCATTAGCAAACTCCTAAGGAGAGATATCAGGTTCTATCTATCCTTCCCCCCTTCCTTTCCTTTGGGGTGGATCACGATTTTTGTGGGTCTCCAACTTTTTTGAAGCTCCCATCGGAAATTAAAAAAGTGCGGGGATTATGTTAACCCCGAAATCGGCGATCCTTCCCAAGGCAGCCAGCTCGCTAGTCGCGGCCTTCTCCGGGTTCCTCCTGGAGGTCGCGACGTCTTAGGATGGGCGGACAGGATTTTTTGTCTGCTCAGGCCGCACGGCTTGGGCGGTCTCCGCGGTCTGACCGCCGAGGCCGCATGTTGTTTCTTTGGTCGGTAGGGGCCGCGGATTGCTTCTTCAGTCCGCCCCTGCAGGCCGCGCCCCTTGTCAGCTTAATCGTAGATTTCTCAACAGATGCCCCCTTTGCCGGACTCGGATACCTATCCGCCCAGGTCAGCAACAAGCCGCTGCTTAGCCCCCTCCTGACAGGTGACGTCCAATATTGACGGACCCAAATCTCTATCCGCTAAAACCGCCAAACAAAAGTGGCAACCTGCCCCCAGGGAGCCAGCCAGCTACCTCAACAAAGTGGCGGACTCCAGAAGCATGGGAAGCCAGCTTCATCAATCCGCCTAAGGAGCGGGGATGCTCCAGCTCTCCGGCTACCCGCAAAGACAAGCAGCCATATCCTGTTCATCGCGAGCTGGGCGGACTCGAAGTTCAGTCAAGCCTTTCAGTCCGCCTATGTTGATGAACCTCAGCTCCTCAGCATCAAGCATCTTTGCTCAAAGGCATAGGCGGACTCCGCTTAGCAGCAGGCGCGGACTCCGCGTACTCAGCGGATTCGCTATGCAGCCCGCCATTCCTCTGCCTCCAGCACCCGCTTCTCTCCAGCAGCAGGGTCAACCTCCCTCAGCCCGCAATCTTGGCGCGGGCTCGAACAGGAGCGGCGGACTCCTCCCAGTCCGCTACGCAGCAGAACCTCCTCAAGGCAGTCCCAGACCGCACAGCCTCGTGCGGATTCGGCGGACTCAGCGGACACTCCTCAGCTCGCCCCTGGCACGTGCTCGCTTAGTTCAACAGCGGCGGACTCCGCGGATTCTCCTCGCAGTCTGCCACATAGCTTCCAGCTCCAGCTTCCCAACAGCGGGCAGATAGTCCTTCAGCCCGCACAATCTTGGCGCGGGCTCAATCAGCTCAGTCCGGGCGGACTCTTCCCAGTCTGCCATCAGCAGGACCAGTTCCAGAAGCAAGCCCCAGTCCTCATGGCCTATTGCGGACTCGGCGGACTCCATCCTCTTCTCGCTCAAGTTACCGTCTCACCGGGGGTAACGTCACCGCAATCCGTTACCTCCTCGGGCCTATGAATAGACCTCCATGCCTCTCGTTTAAGGGGGGACACAACATCGTCAAGGTGCTCACGCTCGAAGACAGCCCACAGCAAGTTCAACTCTTCAACCACTGCGGACTCCTTTTCTCAGTCCCCCATCCCTCTTCTTGTAATTGCGCGCGGCCTGCCGGCTTCAGTAGCCAAACCGCGCGGTCTCCTTTTCTTCCTTAGTCGTGCGGCCTGTCGACCCATCTCCTCAGTCCGCACGGCCTCTTCTGGCACTTCTTCTTTAGCGGCCATCTTCCTCTTTGTACCCCTTTATTGCTTTCTTGTAAAGGTGTATTAGCAAGCTGTAATAACTCAATTTTAATCAAAGGAAAGTCCCGTCGCAAGAGTGGTATTTAAGCCACGGCGGGCGAAGTCTGTTGTTGCCGCTGCTAGCGGCCCCCTCTCTTTCTCTTAGCTCAGCTTAGCTCTCTCGGCATCAACCTGCAAGCACAGCTGTCATAGTAACCATCTGCTTGACAGCTCCTGATCAACCTCCTCCGCTCATCAGCAACCTTCTCTGCTGATCATCAGCCTTCCCGGCTGCTCTCAGCAGACCTCTCCTCTATCCCCGCAACCCTTGAACAAGCACTTGCTCCACTCTCGAGCACTCAGAAGCTTCCTCTCCTTCTCCTCAACCCTGCAACCCTTGAACAAGCGCTTGCTCCACTCTCGAGCACTCAGAAGCTTCCTCTCCTTCTCCTCAACCCCGCAACCTTCATCCTCTTCTTCACCTTGCCCGCGAGACCGAACACTCCTCTGTATTAACTAGGTGGTGCCGTTTTCGGACATCAACATCGGCATTGATGCTGATTCGATCACCACACTAGCCTCTACTAAGGCTTTCCTCAAGATGGAGACATGGAAGACATCGTGTAATCCACTCAGCTATGTGGACAACGCCAACCGGTACGCTGCTTCTCCCACCCGTTCTATAACCTCGAAAGGTCCCAAAAACCTTAGAATCAACTTCTTGAGTTGGCGAATCCGCGAAACGCCTTTGAACGGCTTGATCTTTAGATAGACCCAGTCGCCTACCACGAACTCCAGCTTCCTGTGGCGAGCATTAAAATATTTTGTTCGCCGATCTTGAGCTACCTTCATGCGCTCTTGAATGGTTCGCACCAACTCGCATGCATCAACTACCACTTCTTTTCCCAAAAGTTTGGTGTCTCCCGCCTCTGTCCAAGACATCGGTGTTCGACACCGCCTCCCATACAAAGCTTCGTATGGCGCCAACTTTATGCTTTCTTGGTAACTGTTGTTATAAGCGAACTCTACCATGAAGAGGTGATCTTCCCACTTCTTGCCAAAGTCAATCATACACATCCTCAGCATATACTTCATAGTATGGTTCATTCTTTTGGTTTGTCCATCAGTTTGAGGATGGAAAGCCGTACTGAACTTGAGCTTCGTGCCCAGACTCTTCTGAATCAACCTCCAGTCCTTGGACGTGAAACGTCCATCGAGATCACTAACTATACTCTTAGGAATCTCATGTAGTCGCACAATGTTGCGAACATATAACTCTACCAGCTTATCCACGATGTCCTCCTTCCGATTTGGGATGAAGTGAGCCACTTTGGTTAAGCGATCCATAATCACCCAAATCGTGTCGTTGCCCTGCTGCGATCTAGGTAACTCATGTACAAAGTCCATGGAGATGTCATCAAATTTCCACTCGGGAATAGGAAGAGGCTTCAAGAACTTGCCCGGCTTCTGACACTCGGCCTTCACCAAAGCACAAGTTTGGCACCGATTCACGTACAAAGCTACGTCCCACTTCAGTCCAGGCCACCAAAAGGATTTCTTCATATCCAAGTACATATTTGTACTGCCCGGGTGAATGGAGTACTTTGTGAAGTGAGCCTCAAACATCAACTCCTCAAGGAGCTTGCCGAACTGCGGTACACAAATCCTTCCGTCCTTCCTCAGAATCCCATCAATTAACTCTCAGGCGCTACTCTTGCCCTTTTGAGCTTCCACCACGAATGACTGGAACTCCCCATCCAAACGGGTAGCTTCCCAAATACGATCGGACAAATCGTTCTGCATTTCAATCTAGTTCAACCGAGTCATGCTAGACTCGTCTCTTGCTACGCACTCCATGTCGAGGGACTCCTAGTCCAGCACCAACCGCTCATCATGAGCTTCAATCCAACTCTCTTGCCCAGAGTATTTTCTACTCAAGGCATCTGCCACCACATTGGCTTTGTCTGTCGTATACTGAATCGCCGCCTGATAGTCTCCAAGGAACTTGACCCATCTGCGCTGCTGCATAATCAAGTCCTTCTGATCTAGGAGATACTTCAGGCTTTTGTGATCCGTTAAGATCTTCACATTTGCACCATAAACATAGTGCCACCATAATTTCAACGCAAAAATTACCGTCGTCAATTCCAAGTCATGGACGGGATAATTCCTCTCGTGAGGCTTTAGCTGCTTAGACCCAAAGGCTATCACACTGTCATGTTGCACCAATACGCAACCAAAACCGCATCCTGATGCATCGCTGAAAATTTGAAATCATTCAGTCCCTTTCGGTAGACTTAGGATTGGAGCTGTCATCAGCCTTTCCTTCAGGGTATTAAACGCCTGATTGCACTCCTGAGTCCACACAAACTTCTGGTCCTTACGAGTTATTGAAGTGAGTGGTAGAGCTATCTGCGAAAAGTTTTCTACGAACCTTCTATAGTACCCGGCTAGTCCAAGAAAACTTCGGACTTCCGCCACGGTCTTCAAAATCGGTCAATCTATGATGGCTTCCACTTTTGTTGGATCTACCGCCACCCCATCCCCACTAATCACTTGGCCCAAAAATGTCACCTTCTCTATCCAGAACTCACACTTCGAGAACTTTGCATAAAGCTGGTTCTCTCTCAATACTTGCAAGACTACTCTCAAGTGACTCTCATGCTCCACCTCCGATTTGTAGTAAACCAGAATGTCGTCAATAAAGACAACTACAAAAGAGTCCAAGTATTCCCGAAATACTCGATTCATCAAATCCATGAATACGGATGGTGCGTTCGTCAGCCCGAACGGCATCACCGAGAACTCAAAGTGACCATACCTCGTACAAAACGTTGTCTTGGGTATGTCCTCGTCTCGAATTTGCAACTGATAGGATCCTGACTTCAAGTCCAATTTTGAATACACCACCGACCCCACCAACTGGTCGAACAGGTCGTCTATCCGAGGAATCGGATACTTATTCTTGACAATCAATTTATTCAACTCTCGGTAGTCTATGCACAACCGCATACTACCATCTTTCTTCTTCATGAACAACACAGGCGCGCTCCACGGTGAAGAACTGGGTCTGATATACCTCTGCTCCAACATTTCCTGCAACTGTACCCTTAGTTTGGCCAACTCTTTTGGTGCCATCCTAAACGGAGGACGTGACACCGGCCTAGCCTCTGGCACTAACTCAATCGAGAAATCAATCTCCCGTCGAGGAGGTGCTCCAGGAAGTTCATCGGGAAACACATCCTCGAACTCTGTCACTACGGGCACTTCTGCAAGTGATAACTTGGAAAGGCAAACCTCCAATAATGCTACAAGAGCTACTCCCCCCTGGTTAACTATCAGCACCAACTGTATGGTCGAAACCAGGGAACAGGCCACTCCATTAAGGCCTTCAAACCTAACTTCCGCCTGCCCTTCGCTTCTCAGGGTCACCACCTTGGATAGGCAGTCAATACTGGCACGCTGCTCTGCTAGCCAGTCCATTTCCAATATCACATCAAACTCAACCAATGGTAGGACCGCTGCTATCAACATGAAGTCAACTCCGTCTAGCTTCCAACAAATGCATCCTATTGCCCAGTGGTCATGGATGACCCATTGGGCATGCGCACGTTCAGCTCTGCGTCCGCCGAGAACGACTCAACTCCAATTCTCCGGATAAAGCTTTTCGCAAGAAAAGAGTGCGACGCTCCCGTATCAAACAATACCCTAGCGGGGTATCTGGAAACCAACACAAAGCCTAAAACATAGGCATCAATCATAAATGGTCTGAAAGTATGAAGTATAAGGTTAAATTTAAACTTTCTCATACCTGTCACCACATCGGGTTGTCGGATCGCTTCCTGCTGCCCAAGGTTGTAAGCCCTTGGTTGCACCGGTTGGAACCGAGAAGCGCTAGACTCCGCCATCTTCCATTTCTCTGCGGCACAGGGGCCGGACCGCACAGTCTGCTCCTGTCTTGGCTCCTGCTCAGCACCTCCTTGAGTATAAAAATGAGCTATGTGCCCCACCTTGCCACAATTAAAGCATGTCGGTGGTCCCTTAGAGCGAGACCCTCCGGACGTCCAGCTGCTTTTCTCACCGGACTTGAAAGGGTGAGGCTTTTTCTTCCATCTATTCCCTTCAGACTTCCCTTGGGATTGAGAAGGCTTCCCTTCCCCTTGCTTGGGAGCGAAACTCTTACGACGTTGGGTTTGCTCCAGATCACTCTCCAATGTTCTGGCAGCCTCAACTAGCTCATTGAAACTAGCTCTCTTCATGGCGATGAGGGGTTGTCTTAGATTCTCCCTCAGCCCATTGTAGAAGAGGTTATCCCTCTCCTCATCATCTTCCATTGCCGTTCCCTCATAACGACCCAACTGAGTGAACTCCTGTACATACTCGTCCACTGTCTTATCCCGCTACACCAAGTGCAGAAACTGTCTTTAGAGGGCCAACCTCGTCGAAGCAGGAATGTACTTCTTTAGGAAAGTATTCCCAAACTCTTCCATGGACGGGGTGCGTCCGGGAAACTGGCGGCCGCTTTGGCTCACCCACCACAACTTCGCGTCTCCTTCCAACATGAAGGCCGCAAACTCAGATTTCTTCTCCTCTGGCGTCTCTGCCGCCCTCAGAAGTTCTTGCATCCGTGCCCACCAATCCTCTGCATCAGTCGGCATACCGACTCCCTTAAATGTTGGAGGATGGAAGCTCAGAAAATATTTCATCTGCCGGTCCCCATGCCTGACAACCACCCTTTCGTCCAACGGCTCTGCTCTCCTGGCTTATTCGCCCGGCACGGCCGTCGCCATATTCGGGGTAGCAGGGGTTGCTACCTGAGCAACAGGGGTTGCTACTTATGCTACCGCTGCAGCTTGGGCTGCCACCATTGCTTCTGCAAGCATGGGACAAAAATCGGCAGGGTTTACACCCATGCCCAAAGGACCCTGAGCAGTAGCGTTGCTCGTCGAAAGCTCTTCTCTTGGTCTCGACGTACCCGCCTAGTTGCTTGCACACTTAACAAAAGCAAGATAATAAGGAATCAGTCTCTAATCACAAGACTCAAACACAAGGACACTCATGGTCCTGCAATACTCCTATGTGGATAACTTCTATACGCAATCCAATTACGTTAAATCGACTGCTAAACCTGACCATGGACGCAACCTCCATTTGATACCAAATTGTAACACCTCCCCTGTAATGACCGTATAATATGGGTCCGTCCAGGGCCCCACAACATACAGACGCCACAGCTTTAGCGTTAAAATATGATATTAACTACCCAACTCAAAACTCAGAATAAAACAACAGCGGAAACCGAAAACAAGACCAAAAGTTATCCACATACATAAGAGTATCAAAACGGCCTTAAGGCCTTACAACGATAGAGAGCCCAAAACTCAAATGATAACATCAAACACCAACGTGCATAAGCACTCCTATACTACCTCGGCATCCAAGCCGGAAACCTAGAGCATCAAACATACAATGCCACAAAATAGAGCTGGTACAAAACTTAGAACACTTCATGAGGCTTAGGCTTTTTTGGCCGGCGAGCTAGCTCCTGCTTGCGATCATTGCTCTGTAAAAATTTGGTGGTAACGTGGGTCAGCAAAGGCTGACCTCAACTGTGTAACCAACACATCTCCTCCCGGCCGCCCCTAATAGACCCCGGGGTACCCCTCCAACCTCCAAGTCAGCACTTCGTATGTCATATACATAAACATGTAAAGCTCTAAAAACAGGTTTGGATGTCTCAAATAACAAACACGTTTTCTATATTGAGCATATAATAAAAAGGGGCCTACTATGCAGCATGTATGCAAACCCGGGCTTCACCCAAGGCACCCTATCGCGTATGCAACTAGCACATCAATCATAACATCTGGGTACTCCCAATTTTCCCATTGGTATTAAGCCACAAACAAAAGGGTTTACAAGCTATGGATGATGCTATGGATGAGGAGATGGTCGCCCTCAGGAAGAACGAGACTTGGGACCTTGTACCCAAGGTCGAAGGCATCAGTCATGTGACATGCAAGTGGGTTTACAAGCTGAAAGAGAAGGTTGACGGTGGCATCGAGCGGTATAAGCCTCGCCTTTATCTTGGGGAGTTCTCGCAGCAGTACGGGGAGGATTATGAAGAGAGGTTTAGGCTGGTGGCCAAGATGACTTCAGTCCGGGTGGTGATCTTTAGCGGCTCGCCAATGGTGGAGGAATTGGCGAATCAACGTAAAGAATACTTTCTTTTACGGAGAGATTGACAAGGACATCTTCATGGTGCAGCCACCTGGATATGTATTTGAAGAACATCCAGGACACGTCTGTAAACTGAAGAAGGTCCTCTATGGTCTAAAGCAGGTATCTCGGGCGTGGTATGAGAAGATCGCAGAATACCTCCAGTTCTGCAGATATTTCGCTTCAAACTCAGATTCAAGTCTGTTTGTTAAGAAGAGGGGGCTTCAGGTCCTAGTACTGTTGTATGTTGATGATATGATCGACACCGGGAACTCGGAGGAAGGGGTAGCAAGGCTCAGGGTTGAGCTTGCTATCAGGTTCGAGATGAAGGATCTTGGGGAGCTCCACTATTTCCTTGGACTCGAGGTTGAGAGGAAGAAGAGCGGCGTGCTCGTTTCCCAGAAGGGCTTTGCGGAAAGAATTGTGAAGTGATTTGACATGCGGGCAGGGAAGAGCGGCTCTACTCCTCTGGAGGTTGGTCTAAAGATTCGGCGTGATGAGGGAAGGGTTCTTCCAAATCCCTTTGTGTTTCTGGCTCTCGTGGGTAGTCTCATATATCTGACAATTACAAGGCCGAATATTGCCTATATTGCGGGCTGAGTAAGTCGATATATGGTAGAGCTGCAGAAGCCTTATCTAGTGGTGGTTAAGAAAATTCTGAAATATGTGAAGTCCACCTCAGACATGGGCTTATTTTACGAGAGGGACACGGGCTTCAAGCTACATGGCTACACTAATGCTGATTATGGGGAACATTTTGATGATTGGAAATCGACATTAGGATATGTCTTCATGTGCGAAACGACAGCTATCTCATGGTGTATCAAGAGGCAGCATTCAGTGTCTGTCTCCACTACGAAAGCGGAGTAAAAGGCTTCGACCTTGGCAGCTTAGAAAGTCATCTGGCTTAGGAGATTAGTGGAAGACATACATGAGGAGGTGCGGAGTCCTACTCTGCTATGCGATGACAACGAGAGTGCTCTCAAACTGGTTAATAATTTAGTTTGTCACGCACAAACCAAGCACATCGAGATCAAACATCACTTCGTTCGGGAGAAGGTGCTGTGTAACGCCTCTATTCGTCATATGGAATATAACGGTGGGTCCGGCCGGGGCCCCACGCCATATTTCACAAACAAACGGCGGAATTACGTGTGAATATCAAAATCACGTTCTACTTGCATCCTAGCTTTGAGTATTCTAGCGAAAGCATTTTAAGTTGTAAGAACTCAACAGAATGAATGTCCACTAAATATATAAACCACGCATTTATATATGTCACCAGTAATGTATAAAAATACACAACTCTCATGGTCTTAAGGCCTTACAAGTTCCTTTTTACAAATATATGGCTTCATACATCGGCACGTAGGTCGGCCACACATGAAATCCAAGACTTCGCACAACCTTCAAGGGCATTTAAGCAGCAAGGGCTTCAATCCGCTCAATCCAATTCAACTCGTCAACACCTGCAGTTAGACATCCACCCCAAGAGCGGTAAACAAAGCAACGGTCAGCATTAGCTGACAAATTATAACGACCCTACCCCTTACCCGGGGCAGTGATTCCTTCCATGTATGCATTGTAATCATAACATATAACTATCACAACAGTATCACAACAGCATCACAAGCGCCCGCCTCCACCAGACGCTCCGTGCTCTCAGGGCACATTACGGTGGGCCGGACTCCTTGGCACCACCACCGAGCAGAGGTTTTTAACTTGTTGGTTGGGCGGTCCTAGTCTATCAACACGCAAGTTGGGGACATTCTGTCCATCCCACTCAGAGGTGCTAACCTCACGGAAAACATGAGCATTTAAATCGCACTGAGATCGACCCACCATTGTGGTGCAGCAAGCCGGGTCGGGGCCGCATCCGCCCATGCATTGCCAGCAATCGGTCTCTCACAAAACATGTTCGGGTCAGCCTTTTCCCGTTGCTCAATTCGTCAATAGCGCAGATCTTGACGTGGGTCGGCCTTCCCTTTCCTGCTTCGCACACAGCTCTCGCAAAGCCGCTTTCCAATTCAACACACACAATCTAAGGCCTCGTCCCGAGCTTCCTAGGTATTCACAATTCATAAGCATCCATACAATACACGGAGTCTTCTCCGGTTCACAAGATAAACATCATCAATCCAGACTACCCGTTCGGGTGGGCTTCACACAGCATGCTTATGTCGTACTACACACTTCCGGCTCTAGATGCAGACTCAACCTGGAATCGCTTATGATATCCACCGCTTGGTGGAGGATCCCATACTTATGCATAAAGTAGGACTTCGCTTGTCCAAGAAGGAGTTCGTTACCCTTGACGATCGCTTTGGAGCCATGAAAATCTAGCCGGATGGAAATCACCTCCACGGCCTTGCCTCCACGAATCTGAACTCGGCTCTCGATTTGGCACTCTGAATCTCCTCTGGCAGCCGAATCAACTCTCCCCTTCCTTCCTTGCTCTCCCTTCTCTCCACTTCTTTGAGAAAGAGAAAAGGCTAAAGATGAATGAAGATTATCCATCCACTCTCAGCCTTATAACAGCAGGGAAGGGTCTGGACCCTTGGATCCAAGATGAAGGAAATGAACGGCCACGATTTGCCCAGAAATATCTATTTTTGGGCTGACACGGCCTGTGACACGCCCGTGTCACAGGCCGTGTTCCTTAAGCGGCAAAGGAACCGACTTAAACTCGACCAGGACACAGGGTTCGACACGCCTGTGTTAACCTTGACACACCTGTGTGGCATGGCAAGTTCCTCCATCAACACAGGACCAAAAACAACCCGAAGAGAACACGGGTTCCCAAGATACCCGTGTCGATGTTGACACGCTCGTATCAACCAAAACATGGTCGTGTTCGCTGTCTCGAGTGCATTTCGTTGACCACTCGAGAAGTTCGTCGACCAGAGGAGTACACGGCCTCGGACACGCCCGTGTCCCAAGTCGTGTGCCTCACTCGAGACACACTCGAGACCCACTCGAGTCCCACTCGTGTGCTACGCGAGTACAGAGCTGGACACAGTGTGGGACACGCCCGTGTCCCAGGCCGTGTCACCCAGCCTGAACCCAAATTTGGGATTTGGAGTGTTACAACCCTCCCCTCCTTCAAGAAATTTCGTCCCGAAATTTAGCTCAACTGGAAACACCAACACAGCCACACCTTTGTTGCACCTTGACCAAATGATCACCGTGATCAAACAAGTTGTTAACAAACATATCATCATCCAACATACAACATAGAGTTTATTTCATCACAACAGTAGCAAAGTTCACTCTTCAGTTTACTTCCGCTCATCTGCATCTCTCATAAGCCATTTTATAGCCTCTTATACTTCCAAACTGAACACTCGAGGCTATTGTACTTCACTGATTGAGCTTTGCGGTTCCTGTAATTCAAGGTTATACACTCGCGGTTGCATCCGGGATGCAGATGACTCAGTCACTGCCTTACCCTTTTCCTCATAAGACGCACCTGTCTTTTTCTCACTCCTTGGAGGGCCACTCCAACAATTACGGGCTATATGTCCCTGCTTCCAGCATTTAAAACATATACATGTTTCAACACGTTCTTGTCCATAGGTTGCCCCTGAAGAAATAGTCGAAGGAGTTGGTTCAGCAGGCCTGAACCTCTTCTTGTCACGTCTCCTAAACTCTGATTGTTCCGACTGTGGAACTTTGAATTCCAGCTTGTCCATTGCCAAGTTCTTCTTATCCTGCACCCACTTCAAATCTTTCTCCCGCGCCCAGGTTGTATCTACTAACATTTGGAAGCATTGGTTCACCGAACTCGGGAGTGTCAACCTCAGCTCATCACACAGTCCCTCATAGAATCTATTCGTCTTTCGCGCCTCCTCAGCGAAAGCAGACCCCACATAGCGCCCCAGCATAGTAAACTCATGCAGGTAAGTATCAAGATTACTCTCACCCTGCACCAAACATTGGAACTCATTTTCCATGGCAATTTGCTGCGACACTGGCAAATACTTGGCCAGAAATAATCTTGAAAATTCTTCGATCGATATCTCCTCTAATCCTCGACCTACTAGGTGGTGCAATTCCACTTCATCCCACCAAAGCCTCGCGTCTCCTTCCAGCAGAAAAGTGGCTAAGGTAACTTTCTGCCCCTCTGCAGTCCTGATTGCTGTCAGGATCCCCTTCACTCTTGCGAGCCAATCTTCAGCCTGTGTTGGGGCACCCGTTCCTCCAAACGTAGGTGGATGAAACTCCATAAACCGTTTCAATTGCTCGTCAGCTGTTTGCTCCTCAACCAGAGCTTCAACACGCTCTTGCCTTGCACCAAGCCGTACTGGCATCCCTGCAGGCCTTGCCTGCCCAATAGGCTGTGCATGTAACACTGCGAGCACCGTCTCAGTAACCACACGTATGGTCTCCGCCGAGGGAGGAGGTGTAGGCGCCTCAGCATGTACCGCACTCTCATCGGAACGCTGCGGCTCAGACTGCCCAGCACCACTCCTCATCACCTATCAATGTACAAAACACCAGTTACATCCATGTCATAACGGCAAATATACATTGAGTCCACGCTCACGCTCCTCACGTGCATGTATTACATTCCTAGTGGATATTCGTGAGTTCAATTATGTTCTCCCTCCCAAAAATCTAAACCTAGCTCCGATACCACTTTGTAACGCCTCCATTCGTCATATGGAATATAACGATGGGTCCGGCCGGGGCCCCACGCCATATTTCACAAACAAACGGCGGAATTACGTATGAATATCAAAATCACGTTCTACTCGCATCCTAGCTCAGAGCATTCTAGCGAAAGCATTTTAAGTTGTAAGAACTTAACAAAATGAATGTCCACTAAATATATAAACCACACATTTATATATGTCACCAGGAATGTATACAAATACACAACGCTCATGGCCTTAAGGCCTTACAAGTTTCTCTTTACAAATATATGGCTTCATACATCGGCACGCAGGTCGGCCACACATGAAATCCAAGACTTCGTATGGCCTTCAAGGGCCTTTAAGCAGCAAGGGCTTCAATCCGCTCAATCCAATTTAACCCGTCAACACCTGCAGTTAGACATCCACCCCAAGAGCGGTAAACAAAGCAACGGTCAGCATTAGATGACCAATTATAATGACCCTACCCCTTACCCGGGGAAGTGGTTCCTTCCTTGTATGCATTGTAATCATAATATATAACTATCACAACAAGTATCACAACAGTATCACAAGCACCCGCCTCCACCAGACGCTCTGTGCTCTCAGGGCACATTACGGTGGGCCGGACTCCTTGGCACCACCACCGAGCAGAGGTTTTTAACTTGTTGGTTGGGCGGTCCTAGACTACCAACACGCATGCTGGGGACATTCCGTCCATCCCACTTAGAGGTGCTAACCTCACGGCAAACTTGAGCATTTAAATCGCACTGAGATCAACCCACCATTGTGGTGCAGCAAGCCGGGTCGGGGCCGCATCCGCCCATGCATTGCCACCAATCGGTCTCTCACAACACAGGTCCAGGTCAGTCTTTTCCTATTGCTCAATTCGTCAATAGTGCAGATCTTGATGCGGGTCGACCTTCCCTTTCCTGCTTCGCACACTGCTCTCGCAGAGCCGCCTTCCAATTCAACACACACAATCCAAGGGCTCATCCCGAGCTTCCTAGGTATTCACAATTCACAAGCATCCATACAATACACTGAGTCTTCTCTGGTTCACAAGATAAACATCATCAATCCAGACTACCCGTCCGGGTGGGCTTCACACAGCATGCCTATGCCGTACTACACACTTCCGGCTCTAGATGCAGACTCAACCTGTAATCGCTTACGATGTCCACCGCTTGGTGGAGGATCTCATACTTATGTATAAAGTAGGACTTCGCTTGTCCAAGAAGGAGATCGTTACCCTTGACGATCACTTTGAAGTCATGAAAAACTAGCCGGATGGAAATCACCGCCACGGTCTTACCTCCACGAATCTGAACTCGGCTCTCGATTCGGCACTTTGAACCTCCTCCGGCAGCCGGATCCACTCTCCCCTTCCATCCTTGCTCTCCCTTCTCTCCACTTCTTTGAGAAAGAGAAAAGGATAAAGATGAATGAAGATTATCCATCCACCCGCAGCCTTATAATAGCAGGGAAGGGGCTGGACCCTTGGATCCAAGATGAAGGAAATGAACGACCACGATTTGCCCATAAATATCTATTTTTGGCTGATACGGCCTGTGACACGCCCGTGTCACAGGCCGTGTTCCTTAAGCGGCAAAGGAACCGACTTAAACCTGACCAGGACACGGTGTTTGACACGCCCGTGTTAACCTTGACACGTCCTTGTCACCCAGTACACGCCCGTGTGGCATGGCGTGTTCCTTCATCGACACAGGACCAAAAACAACCCGAAGAGAACACGGGTTCCCGACACGCCCGTGTCGATGTTGACACGCCCGTGTCAACCAAAACATGGTCGTGTTCGTTGTCTCGAGTGCATTTCGTCGACCACTCGAGAAGTTCGTCGACCCGAGGAGGACACGGCCTCGGACACGCCCGTGTCCCAGGCTGTGTGCCTCACTCGAGACACACTTGAGGCCCACTCGAGTCCCACTCGAGTACAGAGTTGGACAAGGCTTGGGACACGCCCGTGTCCCAGGCCGTGTCACCCAGCTTGAACCCAAATTTGGGATTTTGGGTATTACATGCTGGAGGGATCTTTAATAATTGAATATGTACAAAGTCAGGACAACATCAAGGATATCTTCATGAAGTAGTTGCCTAAGGGACCGTTTATTATATTATAGGGGTTGCTCGGGCTGGTTTCCACTTCTCACTTCAAGGGGGAGTGTTGAAATTTTTGAATTGAAGTGAAGTGGAGTGGAGAGGTCTTATATAGCAGGTCGCAGAGACCACCAGCGGTTTGGCATGTAGAAGGTGGAAGTTAGCCGGTTTCCGGCTTCTTCTCTTCTCTCATGCGGTCTGGTTCACTAAGCACCTTGGGAGGTAACCGGGCGGTTAGCTGTCTAACCACGGCTGTTGCGGTCTGGACTGTGAGACCACACAGTCCGCTTGAAGTTGTCAGGTTCTCTGGCTCGCAAGAAGGTAAGCAGTTTGTGCTGCTTGCGGAAGCTAACTGCATAGTTCGCTGGAGCCTTCTCGGGCGGATTTATGCCAAAGTTCGTTAAATTGTTGTTGACTTGGTCACGGTGTTGCGACAAGTCTGGTTGGTTGTCTATTCGCGGGTTGTTGTTAAAAGAGGTCTGGAGCGGAGACCATTGAACTGCGTTGTCTAGTCCGGCAGATCGTCATGGAAGCGGGCTTGGCTCAGGATGCGTGTTTAATCTTCTCAAGTCCATGCGGACTTAGGGAAATGTTCGCTCTTCAATGTGGGTTGTTGATTCTAGCCACATATGCAGTTAGATGGTTTTCTCTAGCCGACTGACGCTGGTATCCGCACTTATGTGGATAAGTGATGCTAGTTGCAGGATGACGGGCGGTTATCCTATCACTAAGGGCGCTGATCGCACTCCTCTTGCCGCCTATAAATAGGAGTCTTCGGCTCATCATAAACAACAAGAATAGTGAGAACTTAGCTCTCACTTTAATCCTGCGGTTAAGATTTTCTAACCTGCGCGACTAAGTGAAGTTAACTCTCTGTGTAGATTGTGCGGCTAGCATCAGGCGGCTAGGTAACTAGTGGGAAGCTTGGTGTAGAACAGTTCGCAATTTACAGTCAGCGGTATACAGCAGGTCGCGGCTAGGCAGCCTGAAGTCTATTCCTCGAGGTTGCGGTTAAGTCAAGCAGTTCTCCCAATCTATCAACGAGTTCTGTTCAAGTTCATCAGCATTCAATAACAAGCAGTCTGTGCGGCTAGTTGCGGTTTGGCGACTTTGGCAGTTTCGGCGGACAGTGCTTGCAGTTTGGCGGCTTGTGCAGTTACAGCTTGCTGTCTGCATGGTTTCTTCTTTTTCTGGAGTTGTTTTTTCTGTTTTCATCGGGTGCATTACGAAATCATGTCTCAAAATGAATGTCTCGTCTTGTAAAGAAGTTGTGATTATTTCAAGTTTTGAGACTCTTGTGTTTCTACTGTTGGTGAATTCTACTTGACTTGGTTATGGTTGAATGTTCCTGCGACCACTTTCGGCTTCCTAGTGAAATTTTTACAAGCTTGCAATCAGCATTGTCAAGGACAAGGTGTATTATCCCAAGTTCTGCAAGCCTCACTGCTATGTTGACAAGCACTACTTTCCCACGATGCTTGCAATTGAATCATCACATCTTTTGGCAAACACAAGTCTAACTTTGGTGAATTGGTCGAGAGGTGGGGCCCATCCCGCTACATTCGGATCTGTTGATGTCACAGAAACATTTCTAAAGAAAACTCTCAACAGACATGCATGTTCCTATGACGCCAACTCAACTGTATGCCATCTCTTTGGCAGGAAGTCTCTTTGGCAGGAAGTTTTCTCCAAGTGCTTTGGAACCTTTGTTAAGGCTTGCGCCTCATTTGTTGGGCTTTTAGAGTTTCTAGCACATTTCTTTTTATAATTGTGGACCCCCTATAACTTGTACATGTAATGTCGGAGCGCACACTTTGAGTTTTGGCGAGGCAAGGCAGGAAACACTTTGAGTTTTGGCGAGGCAAGGCAGGGAGCAGATGAATGATGATGGTGGCAAATGATTTTTTTTCGTCCATTGGGCAAGTCCTATTATGAGAGAGACGACATGGGGTTTCTTTGAAAAATCGAGATCATTGTGTGGCCAAGGCTGTCCGCCCACTTTGTCATCCAATAAATCTTTAATGACATCTCATTGTTTTCCTCTCGGAACAACTTTACCATGTGTACTATATATGAGAAATTGAATCAGTTTGACTGCATTCTTCATGTTCTAGCATGAGTGTATATCATCTAACTGTCATTTTGTATTTTTATAAATCGGCATGTTGCACTCGACTTACAGTAATGATGGCCTTTTTTGTTTGTTTAGGTTGGTTAAATATTTCAATGATTGCAAGCAGTTCAAGAGGCGACCATTTACCACCACAAACATACTGCCAACACAAACATGTTACCAACACAAACATACTAACAACAAAAACATACTGCCAACAAAAACATACTACCAACACAAACGGTAAACAGAAGATTTGAAGTGGCGCTAAATAAGAATTTGGGCTCCAAGAAAAAAAAAACACTTGCACAGGCGGCTGTAAACCCGCAAACACCACCTAATATTATATTGAATGCCATGAAATTCACTGCATTAAGCATGATAACAAGAGAACCCAGCCTACACTTACAGATAATATGAATGATCCTCAAACCCTCTAATGGACATGTCTATTTTCGGCTTTGTATCTACAGACTATACATTTGAAAATTCCACAATGTCGGTAGAAATTTATTAAACTTTTTAAAAAAAAAAAATTAGAGCTTTAAGGCTTAAATGCTTAATACATGCATGACCATCATGCAATTGCAGGTGTTCAGCATCCCTGTAGATCCCTCCAGTTTAGATAAACCAGCCCTGATCTATAGTGAGTGAAGGCTGCTGCGACAACCAAAACATGAAAGAGCTGGTGGCTGTGGCCAGCAATGTCGAATCTCCCAGGATTCCATCTTTCAGGTATTCTGGTAGCATACACAACCGCCCCAACTCCATACAGAATTCCCATTAACACTTCGTACTGCGTCGTATGGAGAGCCTCGGGCCGGTGTCTGAACACAAACAATTTATGCAGCACAGGCACGACTCCCGACACCCCCATGCCGAAGAACAGTCCCGCCCTTATTGCCCGGTATTCTGGATTTTGGAAGATCGGAAGCAGCGACATGGTGATGGATGCGCACCCGAGAAGAGTGATGGCGCAGAGGTAGAGGCTGCAGAAGAATGGGTCGCACATGAATGAGTAGTACACGGGAGGATAGAAGGACGTTGAAATAAGAGCCGCAATTCCGGCATAGTCAAGCCGGAGCATGACGTAAGCCATGCGTCGGGAATGGCAAGATAGAAGATGGCACACGCTGCTTGCAAGAAGGCAGAACATCGCCCCACCGAGGAATGCAAAGAATGGCCACCGGGGAATCTGGCGTACAAACAACGGCACGATCAGGTTTGCCACATCATTCAACCTGTTGCTATGATGCAGATCAGATCTTCTCAGCACCTCAGACAATTGTTGCGGTGGATGTATGCCTGCAACCTTAGGAACCTTCATTGCTGTGTATATGGTGAGGGAAAGGAAAAGGAAAAATCCAATTAAGTGCCTGTGAGTAACAGATATGTGTGTTAGTAGATATGAAACCAATAATGCAAATTGGAATTTCTATAAGCAACGGAAGATAATTGAGTCCATAAATTTAGGGAACTGCCAACATCAAGAAAGCGAAAAACAATAGGGTTCCGGCCATTCTTCTGTAAGAGCTGGGGATTTCTCCCTTGAGATCCCGCAGTTGCTCAACAAATACTAAGGATTTTCCAGTGAACATCGAAAAAGATCTCTTGCACACACACCAAACTCAAAAACAATGCTAAGAGAACATATCAATTCCAATATTGAATTCGTGATTTTTTGTCTGAATTATTCATACTGCTTGATCAACCAAGAAAACCAAGTATTAAAAAAACACTGGAAAACAAATGGTGACATTTTCTTCTTAGACACCCGAAGACTTCACAATACAATCGCACATTCCTTTAGCCCACGAATATGTTGTTAGTGCGCTCGAAGCATTCCGAGTGGCCGTCAAGTTTGGAACGATCTCCACGTTACCCCTAGCAGGGGTATTTATAGGTGTAACCATAAATCTCCGACGACGGGTTATTGGATGTCATCCGAATCCTAAACCAAACACGTTAAGCACATGTCACATCTAATCAATATACTTCAACAGTCTACCCATATATTGTATATAGATGTTAACACAAAACAGGTTACTTAAAGCAAAGTTAATAACGATCAAACATGAGTTTTTCCAGAAAATATAAATATGAATTTTAGATAATTGATAAAACTAAACTCAAACCAAGGTTCCAAACATGAAAATAAGCAAAACTGAAAACTCAAACTGATAATTGATCTATGCAAACAACAGATCTGTTGGAACACCCTATTACTAATTTGGATCAGGATCACTATGTCTTTAGGAAACCTGTTTTTGACCTCATTGTATAGATCTAAAGGTCAATTAGAATTGAGTCTAAGGGTTAGTAGTTAGGTTTAGAAGCTGCACTCAAGACCAAGGTTTTTCAGTTTGGAGACTAAGTCATTTCGTCGAGCTCAGTACGACGAATCGTCGAACTCCAATCGACGATCGTTTAGCTCAACTTCGCCGGATCGTCGAACTCCATTCGACGATCGCTAAGCTCAACTTCAACAAATCGTCGAACTCCATTCGACGATCTTTGAGCTCAGTTCGACGATCTTGACTCCGGTATTGATTCTCTATCTCTGAGCTCAGTTCGACGATAGTTGAGCTCAGATCGACGATCTTTGTTGCTGTCTAAGTCCAAATCGCCGAGCTCAGTTCGACGATAGTGGAGCTCAGTTCGACGATAGTGGAGCTCAGTTCGACGTTTATCTGAAGAGTTAAATGATTTTCAAGATTCAAATTCAGAACAGTTAAGGAGTTATTCTCAGCAATTAATTCAGAAGATCTTGTAGCCGTTTTCATTTATTCTGGAGCAAGTTTCAAGGGATTATCAAGAAATGTTTCTTTGGACTTTCCCCCAGAAGACAATTGCAATTAAGGATGTAATTAATGACAGGCTAACGGCTATTCTGGACAGAGGATTAATTCTATTCAGAACAAAAGGAATAAAAGATAAAATTTTTGAATTCCTGACAAGGACAAGAAGAAGAGTGTGCACAACAAGAAGAAGAACAAAAGATTCTCTGCTACAACTCTTCTCTGGAACAACATCTTTCTCAACAACAATCACTCAAGAGAAAAAGAAAAAGAGCTGTAGACATTCTCTGTCTCAAAGAATTCACACAAGAACACCATCACCAAAAGAAGATCAACAAATCTGAAATCTTCAGATCTCTTTTGATTCAAGTGTTCAAGGTCATCATCATTCAAGACTCCAGACACCTCACATTTCAGCTGTTGCTGAAATCATCAATTGCTGCAGATCAATTTCTGAAGGCCTATCACCCTACTGCAAAGCTTCATTTCCTGAACAACTACAGATCTCAGGGGGAGCTTTGACAACATCATATCCACATAGTCTTCTCAGCTGCTTTGAGAAAGAGAAGACTTACATCACTCTCTCATCCCCATCTCTGTAAAGGGTTTTTCAAACTCCCTTCAAAAGTTTGTGTTTGGTTTTTGAGCACCTTATCAAAAGCTCATTGGTGGCAAGACACCTGATCAAAAAATCTGGTTTGATTTTTTGAGCACCCTATCAAAAGCTCATTGGTGCCCAGGACACCTGATCAACTCATCCTGCAGTGGATTTCTACCTAGGGTGGTAGAAGAGTGGATGTACCCAAGTTTTTGGGAACCACTATACCTCCCTGTGTCTTCTGGTTGCTTGTCTTTATTTTTGTTTCTAGCTGTGATCTGTGATTAGTTTCTTTTGTAGATTGTGATTAGATAGCAGCTGTGATTAGATTTACTATTTGTTTCCCTGTTCACTCAGATTACAACAACTGTTGTAAAAAGTTTTTAAGCAACATACTCTATTCACCCCCCCCCCCCTCTAGAGTATATCAGATCTAGCTTGCACTTTCAATTGGTATCAAAGCGAGGTTGGTTAAATATACCATCTCTCAGTGGTTGCACATGCTAACACCTGAACCTAAAGATCCCTAGTTAGATCTGCTTGTTTTGATTTTGTTATTAGATTATCTTTTCACAAATCATGGCCCAAAACAAAGATTATGCTAGCACCAGACCTACAGTGTGCAATCTGTCTAAGTTTGCACTTTGGAAAGCAAGGATTAGACTATACATGAATTCTATTGATGAGAACATTTTTAATTCTGTTTTGACAGTTTGTCCAACACCTCCAGAGAACACAAGCACAAATATTGTTTCACCTCCATCAGGAACAGATGCTGATATCAAGAAGTGGAAGGTAGCAGATGCAAAGGCTATGAACATCTTTGCCCAGACTATGTCTGATGACATTTTCCAAAAAGTAGCTGAATGCAACTCAGCAAATGAAATCTGGGATAAGCTGTCTGAAATAGTCTCAGGATCAGCTGATGAAAGAAAGGACGGGAGATCCCACCTCATATCCCAATATGAGAATTTCAAGAAAGAAGAAGCTGAGTCAGTAGCTGAAATGTACAACAGACTCAGTTTGATAGTCAATGAACTGAAAACTCTGGATAAGGAGATCTCATTAACTGAGCTTAATGATAAAATCCTAATGTGCTTCCCAAGCACTTGGGACTCAAGGATCTGGTCAATCAAAGATGCCAGAAGTCTGAATGAGATTACAACAGAAGCTCTCTTGGGCAAGCTCAAGTCTTATGAGCTGCTCATTAATAACAGAGAAGAAGAGCAGAAGACTGCCTCACCAGCCACAAGAAAGGAAAAGACAATAGCTTTCAAAGCCACTGAAGATCAGCCTGAAGACAAGGTCACAGGCAATGATGAACTGCTTAGTCTATTGGCTAAAAGATTTTACAAGATGGCCAGAAAGGACTTCAGAAAGAGATCATACAAAGAGCATGATAAGCCAAGGTATGATAAGTCAAATAATAAAGAAATTGTTTGCTTTGATTGCAGGAAACCAGACCATATTGTGTCTGACTGTCCAGAAAACAGAAATAAGGACAGAAGGGACAAGAAAGAAAGAAGAAAGGACAAAGACTTCAAGAAGAATGGCAATGGAAAACCCTCTTCAAGCAAGAACAGACACACAAGGAAGGGATTTGTTGCTGAATCTTGGAGTGAGACTGAAGAGGAGTCAGAAGCTTCATCCAGCTCAAGTGATGATGAAGATGATGCTGAAGAGAAGGAGTTCTGCATGATGGCAATCAATGTCTCTCAACACAATTCAGATGCAGAAGAGTCAGAGTCAGACTCAGAGACTCAACTTGAATAGGATCAGGTAATTAGTTCTTTTGACTTCAATTCTGAGGACTTTAAGTCTGAGTTTAAAGCATTATATTTAGACTTACTAAAATCTGAGAAGGAAATTATTTCTCTCAGAAATCAATTATCTGAACATAGTATCTTAAAGTCAGAAAACCTCAAACTCTCTGAGGAGTTAGAGTGCTGTAAAGAGCAGATAGCTTCACTGAAAGGTGAGCTATCAGAGGCCAAGAAGGTTGAAGAATCCCTTAATGGGAGAAGTATCAAGCTGATGGACATCACAAGCACAGTGAACACCAGATTCAATAGTACACTGGGCTTGGGTGCTTCATCCAGCCAACCTATAGTTCTAACAACCTCAATTAAGTTTATTTCTGATAAAGGGAAGGGAGTTGTAGAGGTAGCTAGGAAGAATTCTGATCTGCCTAAGAAAACCAAGTTCCAGCAGAAATCGTCGAACGGAGCTCGACGATCGCCGAACGCAGATCGACGATCTCAGGCAAAATCGTCGAACTCAGGTCGACGATCTCTAATTCCTGAACTCTGTCACAGTCGACCGTCGAACGGAGCTCGACGATCTGACCCAAGATCGTCGAACGCAGCTCCACGATCGTCGAACAGAGATCAGAGCTCTGGAAAGTTTTTCAAGGGTAAATCAAAATCCAATCCTAGGGGTCCTTCATCCCAAAACTTTAACCCTTATACTGAATGGATAATACCTCCAAGGAGATATCATCTTGAAGATTATAAGAGTCAACCCGAGATGTCTTTTATTTCTGAATTTAAAGGTTATCAACCTAGGCCCAAGATAAACTGGGTCAAAAACAAGTGAATTATTTTATGTGTAGGTGAAGACCTATCCAACATCAAACCAACAATGGTACTTGGATAGTGGGTGCTCAAAGCACATGACAGGAAACAAGGACAACCTCACATCCTTTAAAGCCAAACTTGGACCCAAAGTCATATTTGGTGATTCAAACTTTGGACAAACTAAAGGATATGGTACAGTCCAGATTGGGACAGTGACATTCAAGAAGGTAGTCTATGTGGAAGGACTGAAGCACAACTTGATCAGCATCAGTCAGCTATGTGATGAAGGCTACCAGGTGACTTTCAGCAAAGCCTTATGCAAGATCAAGTCAGAGGACAACACAACTGTGTTGACAGGTAAAAGGAAAGGTAACATCTACTTAGTAGATTTCTTTCAACAGATGTAGACATTTGTCTGTTTAATTCTGTTTGTAGACCCACTGTTTTATGTCATAAGAGACTAGGACATTTAAACCTTAGAACCATTGTTAGGCTATCCAAGGACAACCTTGTTAGAGGACTACCTTCTGGCCCCTACAAGAAGGAAGAACTCTGCAGGGCTTGTCAATTAGGCAAGCAAACTAAAAATATTTTCAAATCACTTAATAAGAGTGATTCAACTAGGATCTTGTATCTGTTACACATGGATCTTTTTGAACTCATTACAGTACAAAGCCTAGGAGGGAAATCTTACACCTTAGTAATTGTAGATGACTTCTCTAGATTCACATGGGTGTTCTTTCTGAGGAAGAAGTCTGATAACTTTAAGTGTTTGACAGAGTTTCTCAATTGCATACAGATTGAGTTCAATACTCACATTGTCCTGATCAGAAGTGATCATGGGACAGAGTTTGATTCTCTTCTTATGCAAGAGTTCTGTCAGAGTGAAGGGATCAGGCATACTTTCTCAGCTCCTAGAACTACTCAACAAAATGGGGTAGATGAAAGGAAAAATAGAACCCTTATTGAATCTGTCACTACATTGTTGTCAGATGCTCACCTTCCTCTATTTTTTTGGGCAGAGGCAGTGAACACCTCCAACTATGTGCTGAACAGAAGCTTAATACATAAACTAAAGGGCAAGACTCCCTATGAATTACTCAAAAGGAAGAAACCTAAAGTTGATTATTTTAGAATTTTTGGTTGTATTTGTTATATTCATAATAATGACAAAAGATATTTAGCAAAATTTCAAGATAAAGCTGATGAAGGAGTGTTTCTGGGATACTCCATGATCAGCAAGACGTGTAGGGTATATAATAAATCATCTCTTAAAATTGAAGAATCTGTTCACATATCATTTAATGAATCTAACATGTCTTTCAAGGAGAAAAATGCTTCTACCATAGAACCTTTGCAGGTACATTCTCTTGCTGAAAAGTTGAACAGGTTACAGATTATTCAAAGAGAGGAAAGCAGTGAAGATGAAGAAAGCATTCAACATTATGAAGAGAAACTTCTTGAAAAGCCAGTTGTTGTACCACAAGAGGAAACAACAACACAGGTTGGTGAACAATCAATACCCCATGTTGATTTAGTAACATCAAGAGACCATCCAATTTCTCAAGTAATTGGAGACATCTCAATTGGTGTGCAAACCAGAAATCAGGTCAACCAAAACCTGTTGCACACTTGCTTCCTATCTCAAATTGAACCTCAATCCATTCAAGATGCAGAGCAAGATCCACACTGGATCATGGCAATGCAAGAAGAGTTGCATCAATTTGAAAGGAACAAAGTTTGTGAACTAGTGCCAAATCCTAAGGATCACTCCATTATTGGAACAAAATGGGTGTTCAGAAACAAATTGGATGATCAATGAGTAATTGTAAGGAACAAGGCAAGGCTAGTTGCTCAAGGATACTCTCAAGAAGAAGCCATAGACTATGACCTGACTTTTGCACCAGTTGCAAGATTGAAAGTCATCAGAATCTTTTTAGTTTATGCAGCACACAAAGGCTTCAAGGTATATCAGATGGATGTAAAGAGTGTCTTTCTAAATGGAGACATCAAAGAAGAATTCTATGTCAGACAACCTCCAGGTTTTATCTCTCCAACCCATCCTGATTATGTTTTTAAATTGAACAAAGCATTATATGGTCTCAAGCAAGCTCCTAGAGCATGGTATGAGATCCTAGCATGCTTTCTCCTGAAAAATGAATTTATAAGGGGTAGAGTAGACCAAACTCTTTTCATTAGAACTCATAAGTCTCATACCCTACTAGTACAGATCTACGTAGATGATATTATTTTTGGCTCTACTGATTCAAATTTGTGCAGAAGGTTCTCCAATCTAATGTATTCTAAATTTGAAATGAGTAGCATGGGTGAGCTATCCTTCTTTCTAGGATTGCAAGTCAAACAACATGCTGAAGTCATCTTTATTTCTCAAACCAAGTATGCAAATGAATTGGTTAAGAAATTTGGTATGTCTGAAGTATCTTGCATGAAAACACTCATGTCTACCAATGCTGTATTGGATGCTGATAAACATGGGAAACCTGTTGATCAGACAACATATAGAGCAATGATTGGCTCTTTACTGTACCTTACAGCTAGTAGACCTGATATAATATTTGCTACATGCATATGTGCTAGATTCCAAGTAAGCCCTAGAGAGTCACACCTAACATTAGTAAAAAGGATTCTCAGGTATATTAAAAGTTGTCTAAATCTAGGTCTCTGGTATCCAAAAGATTCAGCATTTGACTTAACTGGATTTTCTGATGCTGATTATGCTGGATGCAGAATTGACAGGAAAAGCACCAGTGGAACTTGTCAGTTTCTTGATGACAGACTTGTCTCTTGGTTTTGCAAGAAACAAACACCTGTGTCAACTTCAACTGCTGAAGCTGAATATATGGCTGCAGGTAGTTGTTGTTCACAAATCTTGTGGATTCAAAACCAACTCCTAGACTATGGCTACAACTTAGAGAAGTCAAAAATATTTTGTGATAACAGCAGTGCTATTTTTATAGCTCAAAATCCAGTCCTCCATAGTAGGACAAAACACATAGAAATTAGGCATCACTTTTTAAGGGATAATGTTGAGAAGAATAAAATTGAACTTCAATATATCCCAACTGATTTGCAAAGGGGAGATATTTTCACCAAACTCTTGTATGAAAAGAAACACACCTTCTTTCTAAATCAGTTAGGAATACTAGATGGAGGAAGTCTAAAATAATGTCCAAGATTTTAAAACTTTAAAAAATGACCAAGACTAGGCAAACATCTTGATTTTTCTAGTGTCTAGAGTGTATTTCAGGTCTCTGAACTGCGCTCGACGATTTTCCCCCAGATCGTCGAACGGAGATCGACGCTTTCCGAAATCGTCGACCTGAGTTCAGCGTCTCTCAGATAGTGCTCAACTATCTCTCCAAGTCAACGATCGTCGAATGGCGCTCGACGATTTTATTTTCTGAACTATCGTCGAACGGAGCTCGACGCTCTCCAATATCGTCGAACGGAGATCGACGATATTGAAGACCCTTCAGATTCCTTTAGAAGCCTCGATCGTCGAACTGACTTCAACGATCTTTCCTTTTCTGCGTCGAACCCTAATATAAAATTCATTTTTCGGTCGTCGTTCTCCTTTTGCGCTTTCAATCTCTCTGCAAATTTTCTCTTTCCCTCCAAACATCTCTACACTTGGTCGTTTGTTTGTTGATTTTTGCAGGTAACCATGGCCGTCTCAGTTGCCGTTCTAGCCGCAATGAAGTTCGATGTTGGATTCGATATTGACATGGATTCCTTTAGCACCAGTGATCAGGTCTTTCAAGACATCCTAGAACTGTTCAAGGAGCAAAAGCTAGTCACTATCATGTCCACCAGAATCAAACTGCCTGCAGATGAAATTAAGGAGTGGGTGTATACTGCCCACAACCAGGACCAAAATACAGGTTTTGGATCCATTTCTGGAACTCAGGTACCTCTGACACCTACCATTCTGACAGAGGTTTTTCAATTAAATTCTGGAAGAGATTCTGCTGAGTTATCTGGAGAAGAATTTTCTGATTTACTTGCTAGAATGGGTCATTCTGATGCAAACCCTAGCAAGCTGCTGAAAAAGAACTTAGCTGTTGAATACAGGTTCTTAGCTGATGTAGTGGGAAAGGTTCTGTTGGCCAAGCATTCAGCAAATGATACCATCTTCAGGTATCAGCTGTGCTTGATGGGAGCCTTAGTGGACAAGAAACAGTTAAACTGTGGAGAGATCTTCATTGATCTGATTAAGAAGAAGATCAATAAGAATTTTGTGAATTTTGGAAGGATTCTAGGGCTGTTTCTCCAAAACAGATGCCCTGCCCTGCTTGTCTCATCTGGGATGCACATCAATGCCTCTAAGAGGCTGTCCTGTGCCCTGTTTGGCAAATGGGACAGACAGATAGTGAAGCCCAGCAGGCCCTCTGCAAGCACCACTTCTGGCACAAGGACTCTTGCAGTCTCTTCCCCTCAAGTCTCTGCCCCTGCAGATGACGTGTCTGCTGCTTCTTCTCCTCCTCCAACTCTTATTTCATCTCCACCAGTCACCTCCATCATTCAAACTTCATCCACCATCATTATTTCCAGCTCATCTACTACATCAATTCCATCTCCAATTCCTACTCTCACAGAGGAAATCTTCCATCCATTACATCACTACCCTCACCCAGACATTGACACATCATCTCACCTCCCATCATTCAATCTTCTAGATGATTCCTTCATGGATGATTCACCTTCATCCCCTCCTGAGCTACCCTCCTCATCCACATCATATCAACAACTTCTGCAAGATATCATTGATCAACCCTCTTTCACACCTTCTATCTTCATTCCCCTTTCTTCCATTTCCACAATCCTCACACCTCAACCTTCACTTCTACCATCCACCAGCTCTCCACCAACATCTCCAGTTGCTCCACCTTCCTTCTCTACCTCTGCTCAAGTCCCTACTGAGCATGTAGATATTCCAGCCTTAGCTGACAAACTATATGAGCTGATAGCCCTCAGGCTCTCACTTCTGTTGGAGACCTCCTTGGCTCCACTCTTCAAGTCAGTTGCAGACTTATCTGTCAGGCTCTCCTCCATCTTTCCTCCTCAGGCAATCCCTTCATTTGGGTGTCTTGATCCAGCTTTCTCTGAATCTAGGCAGGGGAAGATGCCTCATGAAGATGTTAGTTTGTCTGCTGCTGCCATTTCTTCAGTCCCTGCTGTTGCTGCTGATGTTACTTCAACTCAAGCTCCAGTTTCAACTCCACAGGTTGCAGTCTTCTTAGTGGACCTCAGGTCCTTATTATCAGATTTTGATTCAATTTATTTCAGCTGTCTTCCAGTAAGCACTGCAGTCCAGCCATCTGAGGATCTCACCAAGGCCATTGTGCCCTTCTCAAGCTGTGATACCAGCTTAATTAGCTCCTATATAACCTCCCTATATACTGCTGAGCCTTCTGTTTCCAGTGATCTTACTGCTGCTACTCCTGCTGACAATACTGTTGCTGTTTCTGTTGCTGCTGCTGATATTGTTGTTATTGCTAAAAATTCTGATGATATACATATGACAGAGGCATATGACTTTGAGCCTGCTGCCACTGATGATGTTGCCCCTGCTGATATGTTTGTGTCTGAAACTGTTTTATCTGAATCTGTTGCTACCCCAGCTGCTGCTGTCATTACTGTTGTTATATCTTCTAAGAGTATTGCACCTGGAACTTCTGTTTCTGCTGTTACTACTGTTACTGCTACAATTGCTGTCACTGCTGATTCATCTGCTCCAACCCAACTACAGAAAGACTATCTGAAAAGGATTGATGTTTTATATGATGAGCAAAGCTCAGAAAGTGATGAATATAGGACTGATTCTGATGATTCTTCAGACACTATTGCAAGAAAAAGAAAGGCAAGAAGCAAAGTTATGAAAAGAGTTCCACCAGCTAAAGTCAAAGATACCAATGACATACCTTATTATATTCTTCATGACTGCCCTATAACTGAACATTGGATACAATATTCCAAGAATCAACTAAAAGCTATGAAGAAGAAGAGGAAATATGAAAAAGGATCTTCTCAGTTCCATCATCCTCCTCCACCTCCTCCTCCTGATGCAGGTGCAGGTGGTAGCTCTGTTGTTCATCCTTCTGCTAGAAGTCAAACCCCCTATCAGCCTCATGGAAGATCTCAATATAGGGGAGGCCAATCCAGAGGTTCTCAATCAAGGAGAGGAAATTATAGAGGAAACCAAAGGGAATTCCAAGTTTACTCCAAGGGCTATTCTAGACAGCATCCATACTCAAGGGAAGGACAAGCTTCATCTGATACAATTTCAGGCCCTTTTCCCTACAAGTTGAAAGAATTAGTCTCATCCAGAGCTCCTCCAGATAATCCTTCCAACAGATATGAACCTCCAGTGCCCTTTGAGGATCCAGAGAACAATTCTACTGTTTGGACTGCTAGAATGAAAGAATTAGCTGTCTTGGATCAAATTAAGAAAGCCAGAGAGCAAGGCAAGGACACCTCAAGCATTACTATATTGTCAGAACAAAGAAAGAAGGAACTTGAAAGATATGCCTCCAGCAAGTTCTTTGATTCTGAAAGATACATGGAGCTGCACCCTGAAGCTGTGGTACCAAGGCCTAAACAACAAACTTCCTTAGGTGCAGCTGATGACAGAAGATCCAAAAAGGAAGCTCTTAATTCAAATAGAGAAATTAAACTTATAAAGAGCAAGGAGAAAGAATAATTATGTTAGGTGATAATTATTCTGATTTATGATCTGTCTGAGATATTTTATCTGTGCTTCTGCAATGTCTTGTTTATTGCATTTTTGCTTTGTATATTGTTGCTTTTATTCCAATTCTGTAAATAGTAATCCTAACACAAATAGTGGGAGATTGTTGGAACACTCTATTACTAATTTGGGTCAGGATCACTATGTCTTTAGGAAACCTGTTTTTAACCTCATTGTATAGATCTAAAGATCAATTAGAATTGAGTCTAAGGGTTAGTAGTTAGGTTTGGAAGCTGCCCTCAAGACCAAGGTTTTTCAGTTTGGAGATTAAGTCATTTCGTCGAGCTCAGTACGACGAATCGTCGAACTCCAATCGACGATCGTTTAGCTTATCTTCGACGATCGCTGAGCTCAACTTCAACAAATCGTCGAACTCCATTCGACGATCTTCGAACTCAGTTCGACGATCTTCGAACTCAGTTCGACGATCTTCGAACTCAGTTCGACGATCTTGACTCTGGTATTGATTCTCTATCTATGAGCTCAGTTCGACGATAGTTGAGCTCAGATCGACGATCTTTGTTGCTGTCTAAGTCCAATTGCTGAGCTCAGTTCGACGTTAGTGGAGCTCAGTTCGACGTTTATCTGAAGAGTTAAATGATTTTCAAGATTCAAATTCAGAACAGTTAAGGAGTTATTCTCAGCAATTAATTCAGAAGATCTTGTAGCCGTTTTCATTTATTCTGGAGCAAGTTTCAAGGGATTATCAAGGAATGTTTCTTTGGACTTTCCCCCAGAAGACAATTACAATTAAGGATGTAATTAATGACAGGCTAACGGCTATTCTCGACAGAGGATCAATTCTATTCAGAACAAAAGGAATAAAAGATAAGATTTTTGAATTCCTGACAAGGACAAGAAGAAGAGTGTGCACAACAAGAAGAAGAACAAAAGATTCTCTGCTACAACTCTTCTCTGGAACAACATCTTTCTCAACAACAATCACTCAAGAGAAAAAGAAAAAGAGCTGTAGACATTCTCTGTCTCAAAGAATTCACACAAGAACACCATCACCAAAAGGAGATCAACAAATCTGAAATCTTCAGATCTCTTTTGATTCAAGTGTTCAAGGTCATCATCATTCAAGACTCCAGACACCTCACATTTCAGCTGTTGCTGAAATCATCAATTGTTGCAGATCAATTTCTGAAGGCTTATCACCCTACTGCAAAGCTTCATTTCCTGAACAACTACAGATCTCAGGGGGAGCTTTGACAACATCATATCCACATAGTCTTCTCAGCTGCTTTGAGAAAGAGAAGACTTTCATCACTCTCTCATCCTCATCTCTGTAAAGGGTTTTTCAAACTCCCTTCAAAAGTTTGTGCTTTGTTTTTGAGCACCTTATCAAAAGCTCATTGGTGGCAAGACACCTGATCAAAAAATCTGGTTTGGTTTTTGAGCACCTTATCAAAAGCTCATTGGTGCCCAGGACACCTGATCAACTCATCCTGCAGTGGATTCCTACCTAGGGTGGTAGAAGAGTGGATGTACCCAAGTTTAGGGGAACCACTATAGCTCCTTGTGTCTTCTGGTTGCTTGTCTTTATTTTTGTTTCTGGCTGTGATCTGTGATTAGTTTCTTTTGTAGATTGTGATTAGATAGCTGCTGTGATTAGATTTACTATTTGTTTCCCTGTTCACTCAGATTACAACAACTGTTGTAAAAAGTTTTTAAGCACCATACTCTATTCACCCCCCCCCCCTCTAGAGTATATCAGATCTAGCTTCACTTTCAAGATCATCTTCATTCAGGTCGAAATCAATTTTCTCTCATCCAATTTCCATTTGATCTGCAAATAATTACAACAAGAATGTCATGAGACACATCTATATGAATTCGGACATTTGATATCAAAAGTAAAATGATTAGTTTTATCAATAAAAGAACGTAATAGTCCAAACAGGAAGAAAGAATCACAAATCAGCATCTCTATTTAATTTATAAAAAATAGAAAATTGATTTCAAAGAATCAAATCATGTTCCTTCGATTATTAAGATTATTATTAACTATTTCGCAATTGTGTTATATCATCAAGTTTGTAATGATACAGCAAGCTGTGACTATTATATCATCAAGTTTGAAATAATATAATTATTAACTAATAATCATAATATCATGCCAGTATTCCTTTTTAGAATGATACCCAAATCAGCATTTGAATAAAATAATTGCATAAGTCATCAAATTTGAAATGACTGACAACTATTTATCTCTAACTTTCATCAGATAGCATCTGAAATACTTCAGTGTACTAACTTTAGATGCTTGAATGTAAGCAGACTACGGTTATAAAATTTAAAACATAAGCAGGGTATTAAGTCCTACTAAATGGACTTTAATCTCATCTCCCCTGATGTTTTAGTCGTTAGAACCTTACATAAGTCCTTGGTAAGGACATCTGCTACATTATCTTTTGAGCTCACGTCCAAAAGAGATATTATCCCGTGACTGGTGAGATAGGTCAATCAGGTTTGTTACATCATAAGCTGTCTTCGTTTTCCATTGAACAACGTATTTGTAGCAATGGTCTTTGTGGCTTGATTGTTATAATATATCGAAATAGAGTGTATTTTCACACTCGTCATTGGAATGTTCATTATCAGATCTCTTATCTGCTCTGATTCTTCTTCTGCTGAATCGAGAGCATAGAGTTCCAATTTTATAGAGGATAGTGCAATGCATGTCTGCCTCTTTGACTTTCAAGCTACTGTTGCTCCTCCTAGTGTAAACACAAAACCACTAGTGGATCTACTATCAGCAATTTCTGAACACCAGGAGGCGTCAGAATACCCCTCAAGCACAGGAGGATGTCCACTGTAACATAAAGCATACTTCTCACTATACTTTAAGTATCGCATTAGTCTTTCCAAGGTATCTCAGTGGTCATTCCCAGGGTTAATTGTAAATCTACTTAACATGTCGGTCGTAAAGGCTATGTCAGGTCTAGTGCATGTTGTAGCATACATAAGACTTCTTATGAGTTTGGAGTAGTCCAATTGTCTAATAGGTGAACTTCATTCGGTTTTAGTCTATTGTTGTAGTCGTATGAAGTCTCAATCTTTCTGTTATTATCGTAACCCCACTTCTCAAGTAGATTTCTAACATAGTGACTCTGACTTAGGGTAATACCCTTTTCAGTGAAGTTCACACCCATTCCTAGGATGGTTTTCACCACACCTAAGTTTGTCATACTAAATTTTGTCGTCAAGGTAACTTTCACGTCTTCCAGCTCAGACTGATCAGTATTCAGAATTAGCATGTCATCAACATATAAACATATAATTGCAACTTAATTTAAACTTGTTTTTACGTACAGACATTTATCTGATAAACTGGATTTAAAACACATGCATTTAACACAAGTGTCAAATTTCATGTGTCGCAATTTAGGTGTTTGCTTTAATCTGTAAAGTGACTTAATCAACTTACAGATCTTATTTTTTAGACCTTTTACGACAAACCCTTCAGTTTGGTGCATATAGATCTCCTCAGTCAGATCTTTATTAAGAAATGCAGTCTTGACATCCATCTGGTGAACGATTAAATGTTCACTAGATGCTAAAGCGAGAAGAATTCTAATTGTCGCAATGTGACAAATAGGTGAGTATATATCAAAGTAGTGTATACCACTCACTTGAGTGAAGCTTTTTGCAACTAGACGTACTTTGTATTTGACAATACTCCCATCAGGATTGAGCTTTTTTTCAGAACCCACTTACTTTCAATGGTTCTAGCCCCTTTGGGCAAGTCAACCAAGGTTCAAGTGTGGTTTTGAAGGAGAGAGTTCATCTCATCATCTATGAATTCTTTTCATAATAGAGAATCCATATATCGCATCACAAAGTCACAAAGTCTGTACCGAAACTTTTAGACACTCGTTCTCTATTAGATAACTTTTTAGATGATAAACCACTAGTGTCTATGGGCTCAATGTCACAGGTTCTTAATTTTGGCTCAACGATAATCTCAGACCTGGAAGCGTCAGGTTTTTATCTTTAAGAAACTTGTACTCAAAGAAAACATCTTTAAATTCTATTACAGTATTAGTTGATATATCTAGAAACCTGTCTGCAGCATTATCCTCTGCACATCCTAGATAGAAGCATGTGTTTGTCCTAAGTCCAATCTTAGCTCTTCAATAGTCAGGTATCCTAACATAAGTGATACAGCCCCAAGTTTTAAGATTATCAAATCTAGGAGGTCTCTTAAACCAAAGCTCATATGTTGTTTGCTTCAACTTAGTATGAGGAATTTTATTATGAATGTAATTTGACGTGATAACGTCTTCACACCAATAGGCCGCAGGCATGTCAGCAATTAACAACATGGAATTTAACATTTATGTTAAAGTCCTATTTTTTTTCACGGTGATACCGTTGGATTGTGGTGAATACGGAGCAGTGGTTTAAGGAATTATGTCATTGCTGGCAAGAAAATCTCTAAACTCCTCCGAGACATATTCACCTCCTCTATCACTTTTTAGTCTTTTTATTTTCATGTATAGTTGATTTTCAACACTATTTTTGAATATACAAAATTTTTCAAAAGTTTCATCTTTAGATTTAAGGAGATAAATTTGGCTAAATCTAGAGTAATCGTCGATAAAAGTTATCAGATAATTCCGACCTTCTCTTGTGACAAAGCTTTTGCAGTCACATATATCAGAATGTATTAACTCTAGTAATTGTGTGCTCCTATAAATATGAATAAAAGGTGTTCTAGTAATCTTTGTCTGAGTACAAATTTCACATTTGTCAAATTTGATTGTTGCGTATAGGGAAATATTATGAGTTTTAATTAGCAACAGTAGTTTTTTATAGTTCACGTGTCATAGTCTTGTATGTAAAGTCTTAAGATCTATCAGATTTGAACTAACTTGGTTTACTACTTCGTTTGCTAAACACAATTTATACACCTCATTAACGACATAAGCACAACCAAAATAATACGAGTGAACCATTAAAGTTACTTTACCACCACTAATGTTAAACAACATACCAGCATCACATAACAGGCCAATTGAAATTAAATTATCAGTTAATGTAGGTATAAATTTAACATTTTTCAAAATTAAACACGTACTTGAGGAAAGTAGCAGAGTTACATTTTCCACCTTCATCACGTCAGTTACTCCACCATTTGCAACAGTGACAGTCTCTTTTACTACAGTGACACCCTCCAAAAGCGTTGAATCGTTGCAGACGTGGCAGGTAGCACCTGAATCGAGCCACCACTCTATACTGGTCTTTCCCTTGCCAATCATCACAACAAAGTCGGCAGGCGCAGTCTGATAAATCATATTCGCTTTATTATCAAGCTTCGGTGTGCTGGATTCACCCATTTTGGGTTGCTTGCACTCTGAAACATAGTGAATCCACTTATTGCAGTTGTAGAACTTGCCTTTAAATTTCTGAACTCTCCTGCTGGTGTCAGCAACTGAGGGTGCACTGGAGGGTGGTCTAGTCTTTCCAGGCTTAGTCTTACGCTTATGATGCGTGACCATGTTAGCAGCAGAGTTCTTCTTGTTAACCATCTTCAGAGCGTGTCTAGTCTGGTTCTCATCCTCAATGCAAATGAAGCGCTTGAGGTTTTTCAGACTGATTTGTGTTTTCTTCTGATATATGTTAGTCTTGAAGGAGTACCATGCCGATGACAACTAGAAAATTATGGCTCCTGCATCAAACTCATCCGGCAGAGGGATGTTCTCACTGTTCAGCTTGTCCACGAGAGTCTCAAAATCTGCCGCCTGAGGAAGTATCTCCCTGTCTTCAGTGAAGGTGAAGGTCATGAACTTGTCCACCATGTGCGTTTTGGACATGTTCTCTTCCTCTCTGAACTGTTCCTCCAGTGTGTCCCAGATCTCTGTTGCAGTTTTTATTTTGCTGTATGTCTCTGTCAGTCTATTGGAGAGACAATTGAAGAGGTAATCACGACAAAAATCTTCGTCGTTGATCAAGTGATCCTCATATTCTCCTCCTTTAAAAGACTCAAATTTGGACTGCACAGTGTAGAAAATATTCAAGTACTTCATACCGAACTGTGTGTTCCGCTTCCAGGCACTGAACTCTAAGTTAGAAAATTTCTCCAGCTTGATCATCAAAACGGGAGAATTTCTCTTCGACATTGTGTCTCTTTCCAAACAATAGAATTCCACTAGCAACCTAAATCACAAGCAGAAAAAACTAGAAAGGGATCACCTTAGCGTGTGGAGACGACGAAATCTTCGGATCCAATCCAGAAAAAATAGTTTGCTCCTCTTCGGTTGAGCACAGTCGCCGAAAGCAAATATCCGATGAACAACAACAGTCAGAGAGTCACGATCTTCTTCTTAGTAGATCTGGATCGGCAAGATTAGAGGATTCGTCCCTGCAAAGAGCTGCAGAGGGCGTCATCAACCTTTATTTCTTCTCACTTCAAAATTCTCTGCATATGATTCTTCCCAGGATTTGGAAGATATATTAAATATGTTATGACAAGAATACATCACACTTATTTAATGTTGAAATCATCACATCCATCCTGGTATGAAGTCATTGCCGGTGTGAGGATGATCGCGTGTTCAATTGTTGCACGAGAAAAACAAGGAGCCACGGATGAAGAAAAACTCCCGACCTTGAGTGCTGGTGAATACACGATAGACGTGAGATCCGGCTCCTTCCTCGCCACCGCCAGAAAAATTGCAGTAATCATGGATCGCGACACCCCCCAACAAAATGGCATTGTTGAACGCAAGAATCGACACCTACTTAAGGTCACCCGCTCATGATTCAAATGAATGTTCTCAAACAGTATTGGAATTTTGCGGTTTCTACCGCATGCACTCTTATTAACCGCATGTCTTCCTCTATTCTCAATATTGCGGTTCCATTCAATCTTTTTTTTCCTTCAAACTTCCTTTCTCCATCACCACTCGCATGTTTGGTTGCATGTGCTTTTTCATCATCTTGTCCCGTCCACTGACAAACTTGCTCCCCGTGCCACTAATGTTTGTGGGTTATTCTCGGACTCAAAAGAGCTACGTTTGCTTTTCTCCCAAGGATCGCAAGGTTGTTACTTCTGCTGTTGTCATATTCCTCGAACATCAGTCATATTACTCTCAACCAACTGATTCTCCTCTTCTGCCACCTCTACCACGGCCTGCTATCCCTGATCATTTAAACCTTCCACCTCTTCTTCCAACACCAATCCCACCTAAACCACCTACACCACCTAGCATTTGTGTGTACACTCGACGTTCTTCTTCATCTACTGCCCTACGGGAGCTGCCCTGCTCTAATGATGTTTTGCAGCCTGCGGATCCAGCAACAAGTTCCACTGCCCACCCGCTGGCCAACTATGTCTTTTTTCACTGCCTCTCTTCGGAACTCCGACAAAGTGCTCTTTTTTTATCCTCTATCTCCACCCCTAATTCTGTACAGGAGGCTCTCTAACATCCCGGGTGGCGGGCGGCTATGGACGAGGAAATGTCTGCTCTTTGGGCAAACCACACATGGGATCTGGTCCCGCTTCCACCTGGACAATCTTGTGTGGGATGTAAGTGGGTGTTTCCCGTCAAACAGGGTCCGGATGGGACGGTTCACCGTTTGAAACCTCGTCTCGTAGCTCGCGGTTTCACTCAACAACAAGGTCTGGATTATGATGAGACTTTTTCACTGGTCGCTAAACTCAATATTGTTCGTGTGTTGATCTCCCTCACGGTTCACCGTCACTGGGCATTGCACCAACTGGATGTCAAAAATATTTTTCTTAATGGCAATTTACAGGAGATCGTTTATATGCAGCAACCTCCCGGGTTTGAGACCACGGGGGAGACTCTTGTCTGTTGTCTGAAGAAGTCTCTTTATGGTCTCAAACAATCTCCTCGGGCACGGTTTGATAAATTTAGTAAGACAGTTAGTGTTGTTGGGTTCACTCGGAGCTCGGCCGACTTTTCTCTGTTCACTCGTCATCGTCCAACAGACACAGTGATTCTGTTAGTATATGTGGATGATATTTTAATTACAGGAGACGATCTTCCAGGAATAAGGATGATCAAACAGCATTTGGCGACTGTGTTTCAAACAAAGGACCTGGGAAGCCTTTGATATCTCCTTGGTCTCGAAGTGGCTCGGAGACCTGATGGGCTTGTGTTATCTCAGAGAAAGTATTGCCTTGACTTACTTCATGATGCGGGCGATTTTGGATGCAAGACTGTTGACACTCCCATGGATATCAATCACAAGCTTTGTGCTCATGCCTCGGACTCTGATTTGCTCCTTTCGAATCCAGAGTATTATCGTCGTCTTGTGGGAAAGCTGATATATCTCATAGTTACGAGACCTGATATATCATTTGTTGTTGGAGTTGTCAGTCGATTCATGCATGAGCCACGTATCTCTCATCTTCAGGCAGTCGAGCGTATTCTTCGGTACTTGAAGACTGCTCCTGGACAAGGACTTGTTTACAAGCCCTCTTCGTCTCCTTTATCTCTGATTGCATACTCTGATACTGATTATGCTGGCTCGTTGGATGACCGTCGTTCCACAAGTGGATACTGCACTTATTTTTGAGGACATCTTACTACATGGCACAGCAAGAAACAGTTTGTGGTTGCTCGCTCATTTGCTGAGACCGAGTATCGATCGATGGCAGTAGTTGTATCTGAGCTCACATGGCTTGAGGGTCTCCTTGATAATCTAGGAGTCAAGCTCTCCTCACCTGTCACTTTATTTTGTGACAGTCAAGCTGCTATACACATTGCCAAGAATCCGGTCTTCCATGAACGGACAAAATAAATTGAAGTTGACTGTCATTTCATTCGGGAGAAGGTTCAGTTGAAGAAGATAGAGTTAACACATGTTTCTGCTGCTCAGCAAGTTGCTGACATCCTCACCAATGCCTTACCACGACATCTCTACTATCAGTTCTTCTCCAAGCTTGGTGCCTACGACTTGTACGCTCCAGCTTGCGGGGGAGTGTTAGAGAATACTAGGAAAAATATTGTATTGGCCCATTAACTTGGTCTATGTAGATTTTTATGTTTAGTCCCACATTGTTTGTATAGCTAGATCTTCCTCTCCTCTCTCCTATATATTTGTACTCATACTTGTTTTTCTGTATTCAAGAAGTATATACAAGGTTTGGACCTTTCTCTATAGACACCAATCAACCCCCCCCCCCCCCCCGTCTCTTCTGAATCTTGTTCAAGTACAAGAAGCTCCTCATAGGGAGGAAGTGTCAGAAGAACTCTCCGACGCCGCCAGTTCCACTCACCCAATTCATAGGGGAGCCGGAGACGGCCACAATCGCTACCAAGCAAATGAAGAAGCTCGATCGTCGTCGGCCGAAAGGATCACTCGTGAGGAGATACGCGAAGTGATCGCGGATGAATACAGGTAAATTGGGCGGCGGGATGCCCTAGCCCGACGTCCTCTCGGTCGAGGCTCTCCGCCCGCACCCCAAGTTCTAGCTCACCCAATCCCTCAGAGTTTCAAACTGTCAAGTATCGAGACGTTCGATGGAACCGAGGACCTGCTGGAACATATCAATCACTTCACTACTATTATGAGAATCTATAGGATCAGCTACTCTGTCAAGTATTTCCCTCCACTCTGAAAGGACAAGCCCGCACATGGTTCCATTCCTTGAGAGAGGAGACGATTGATAACTTCACAGAACTAGCAAAGCAATTTGTGGATCAATTTGTTGTTAATCGAAGAATCGTCCAAGACCCCTCACATTTGTCTGGAATCCGCCAAAACGAGGGAGAATCACTAAAAGAATATTTTCGCAGTTTTGCCGCCGACGCCCGGCAGATTCCGGGAGTAAACCCCGAGCTCTTAAGGGCTTTCTTGGAGGACTTCGCCCCAGCGGTTTTTACTCAGCTCTGATGAGAAAAACTGTCTCCAGCTATCCAGATCTTGTGCATTGCGTGAAGGCTCAAATCGCTGCAGACGAAGTCATTGAAGCGCACCGTCAACAGTTCAATTGTAATCAGAAAAGGAGAGATCAAGAGCAGAATTCCAAAACTTAAAGAAAGATACAAAAAGGAGTATCGGAGCAGCCAACGTCGACGTGACTTCCAGAGGGAACGTCCACCATGGGAATATACTGCATTAAATACCACGCGAACCAACGTACTTTATGTCATTCAGAATGATCCGGCCCTTCATCGACCCAAAGTGTTGATCTCAAATCCAAGAAACGACCAGTCAAAGTATTGTGAGTTCCATCGTGGGACCGGGCATACTACGGAGGAATGTGCAAGGTTAAAGGATGAGATCGAGTGCCTGATCCGGCAAGGGATTCTTGGCAGGTTTTTTCAAGGACGTGTGCAGGAGCATCAGGCCCCTCCCAGGCAAGCAAGAGAGCAGCAGGCTGCTCCGCACGGAGGACCTAGAGGAAGACAGATGGTAGGCAACATTGAAACTATCGCCGGACCCCCGATTTTCTCCACCCAGATACTTTCAGTACACGCCCAAGAGGGCATCTCTGAAGACAAAAGATGCAGACAAGATTCAACCATAACGTTCAGAGAAGAAGACCTCCAAGGACTTCGATCACCTCATCAAGATCCGCTCGTGATTAATGCAGGAATCGGGGATCCCTGCTACAACGTCAAAAGGATACTTGTCGACGATGGAAGCTCGGTCGACGTCTTATTTTTATCAACTCTCCAGAGCATGAAACTCGCTAACCAACATCTCACTCTAGCTGCAAGACCCGTTTACGGCTTCGACAATCACCCAGTCCAGGTGCATGGGATGATAACTCTGCCGGTCACCATAGGTGAATTTCCAAGACAAGCCACGCATGATATCCAATTTGTCGTCGTAGACTCAAGTTCAACCTACAACGCTATCTTCGGAAGGCCCGTCCAATCTATTTTCAAAGCTATCCCATCAATTTGCAATGAAATTTCCCACTGTCGGGGGAATAGGAGTCGTTCGAGGAAATTAAGAGCCAGCCCGAACCTGCTATTCCAAGCAAGCCTAGCCAGCAAAGGCATCTGCTCTGAACATTGATGATTTCGACCTACGAGATGAAGCAATTATGCAGCGAGGAGCGCCCATAAAAGGATTAATCGAAGTGCCACTTTCCGAATCAAATCCAACCCGCACTGTCCAACTAGGATCTCTCCTCCCACAGCAGGAGAAGGAAGAATTGACACCATACCTCCGAACAAACAAAGATATTTTTGCTTGGAGCCTCGAAGATATACCAGGTGTGGATCCGCAAGCACTCTTTGAACATCAACTTCGCATGTAAGTCAGTCATCCAGAAGAAGAGAAATTTTGCTCCCGAACGATTGCAAGCTATTGAGGAAGAAGTAGGAAAGCTTCTCGATGCATAGTTCATCCGGGAAGTGGAGTACCCTACTTGGCTGGCCAACGTGGTCATGGTCAAGAAGTCCTCCAGGAAGTGGAGAATGTGTGTGGATTACACCAATCTCTACTAGGCCTACCCGAAAGATAGCTTTCCCCTCCCCAAAATTGATCAGCTCGTCGATTCAACCATCGGACATCAACTTCTCAACTTCATGGATGCATACTCTGGTTATAATCAAATGATGAATCCTGCAGATGAAGGGCACACTGTATTCTGGACCGATAAGGGAATCTATTGCTACAAAGTGATGCCTTTTGGTCACAAAAACGCCGGAGCCACCTACCAACGACTGATGAACAAAGTGTTCAAAAATCTCATTGGGAGCCACCTACCATGGAAATATATGTAGACGGCATGTTAGTCAAAAGCTTCCGTCGAGAGAATCATCTGGAAGACCTAGAAAAGTGCTTTGAGCTCCTTCACCGACACGGCATGAGACTCAATCCAAGCAAATGTGCATTTGGTGTTACGTCGAGAAAATTCCTTGGATTTATGGTGACACATCGAGAAATAGAGGTGAACCCAAAGAAAATCAGAGCAATTGAAGATTTGTTATGAAAATAGCCTCTGATACTAATTGTAAGAGAGGGATAGATCTACTTTACACTAGAGGGGGGGTGAATAGGGTATTTTAAAATCTTGATTTAGTTTTATAACGGATTTAAAAACTAGTGATATATATATAGAGAGAGAAGCAATCACAGCACACAAATAAAAGAAAGTAAGACAATCACAGACGACACAAGGAAATATAGTGGTTCCCCAATAAATCTGGGTACATCCACTACTCTACCACTCTGATAGGAATGCACTACAGGTTTTTGATCATGTGTCATGCCACGAGAAGATCTATTTTCCAAGGGAGATCTCGCAACCCTTTGAGCTTTTGATCAGGTGCTCAAAAATCAATCTAAGTCTTTTGATCAGGTGACTTAAGAACCAATGAGTTTAACTTTTGAAGGCAGTTATAACCATGTACACAGTTTATGAAAATAAACTAAAAGTTGATGATGTCTTCTCTTTCAAGATTCTCTGAGAATACTAGTGGATTGATGTTGAAGCAAAAAGCTCCCCATGTGTTGAGTAGAATTTGTGATTGAGGGAGAAGCTTTTATTCAGAGTGTAGGCCTTCAAGAATGTTGTTTCTCTCCAGTAGAACTTTTGGGCTGATATGAATTGTGTTGTCCTTTGGAGAGTCAGAAGCAAGTAATCCAAAAATCTCTGTGTCTGTCTGTGTTCTGTATATCTCTTCTAGTTATAGAGTAGTAATTTTTCTGAATATATATTCTCTGAGAAGAATTCAAAACATTTGAATTTTAAAAACATTCCTTGAATAGTCTGAAGAATCTCTGAGAATTTGTAACGGCTGTATTCAAATATTTATAATAAAATCATTCCTTAACTGTCCTGGTGATTAATTAGAATAATGACTCTGTGATAATTTTATATTTAATGCTGCCAGAAACGGTCATATTCATTAAGAATATTTAGCATTAAATAACAGAGTATAATTGACTGAAATTAATCCATTTAAAATTATTCTGCTGCTGAATATAAAACTGTCTGGACCACTGCAAAGATTTAGTCGAACTCAGCAAACCTTTCGTCGTCCTGAGCTTGGAGTTCGTCGAACTAATTCTGTCATTCGTCGAGCTAAGCTTGGTTATCGTCGAGCTGAGCTGCAGAGTTGAGGTCAGAGTTCGTCGACCGGTACTCAGCTTTTGTCGAGCTGAGCTCAGCGGTAGAACCCTGAGTTCGTCGAGCTGAGCTCGGTGGAAGAACTCTGATTCGTCGAGCTGAGCACGATGTTCGTCGAATGCAGCTCTGCTTTCATCAACCACAGCTTTGCTTTTGTCGAACTGATTTTCTGCAATCGTCGAACTGATTTTCTGCTGGAGTTCTTCTAAGCCAATAACCCTGGAAATAACCTATGACCCAAGACTATACAAGGTGGGTCAAACTAATCATCCTAAATGATAGTGATCCTAGCCCAAATCAGTAATAGGGTTCCAACAATCTCCCCCTATTTGGGTTGGGATATTATCACAAAAAGAAAAACACAAAGCAAAAAGTAATCTGCCAGAATTATAAATTTTCAACAAAAATGAATAAAGTGCTTTGTGAGTTCAAAAACAATAAAGACAGTTTAAAAACATAATCAAAAGCTAAGAATCTTTCTTAGGAGCATCAGAGGTAGAGTCAGAAGATGATTTAGTAAAGATCATCATCCTGTTAGGATTTTCAGCTTCTTTTTGACTCATATTTAGATCCTGGGAGCCAATGATCTTCAAAGAGATAGTCTTTGGTACAACTGCCTCTGGATGTAAGCTCATGTACTTGTCCACATTGAACAAGTTTTTCACTTGATATCTTTCAAGCTCTTTTTGTCTGTAAGAGGACATGGTGGAGAACTGAGAGGTATCATTTCCTTCTGCTTTGGCTTTCCTGATCTGTGATAGAACAATAATTTCATTAAATCTAGTCATTCTGAAATTTGGATCCAATTTTGGATCATATGTTGGTGAAGGAGGCCTCTCCTGATCTGATGGCTGTGAGCTGCTTTGACTTAACTTTTGTTGTTGACTGCTTAGAGAGCTTGACCTTGAAGGTCTATCTTTTCTGTCTTGAGAAGCTCTTGTGTAATGAGAAGTGGTAGGCTTTTGAAAGAAATATTACTTGTTGCTCCTGCTGTTGGAGGAGGAGAAGGTTCTCTCCTAGATCTTTGAGGTGAAGAATACCTCTTCATTTTCTTCCTCCTTTTCATTTCATTCTTGAAATATCTCATCCAGTGAGGTAGGTCTGGAGTGAGAGGGATTCCATGCAGAATATAGTATGGTACATCTGCAGTAGCTGAAGGTTGAGCAGCAACCTTAGCAGGAGCCTTCTTCTTTATCTTCCTTTTCTTAGATCAAGAATCCTCTGAATCATCTGATTCGTCATCATCATCAGAATCTTCTGCAGGCGGATCATACAATTCATCTAACTGCTTAATTAAATCATTCTGATCAACAAACTGAGCCTTTGGTTGTACAGTTATAATCTCTTCTTCCTGCTCCATATCTTTATTAAGAAGATCATCAAGGTTGGACACTGGGATTTCATCCCAAGCAAATGTAGGAGTGGAAGAAATCTGTTCTAAAATATCCATTGTATTATCATCTACTACTGTAATTTGAGAAACTGGAGCAATGCTAGAAGAAACTTCTGTAAGGCTGGTCCTTAGTTGTTCTAAAACTGAAGCACTAATAGGAGCTGTATAACATACTATAGCCTTAGAGGGGTCATGTTCAAAAACTGGATAATAATTGTGCAAAGTATCAAAAACTGATAATAAAGAATTCAAGTTCACTGTGAGATTCATAAAATATCGTCAACAGTTGTTATTTTTGGTTCTGCTATCAACAAATCCTCAACTGAACTGATCATCTCAGTATCCTGAATATCATCAAAAATTGATGTTGTTAGTGCTTCAACTGCTGTATCTAGAACTTCTATTGTATCTGGAACTTCTTCATTGAACATCTCCCCATGCCTAGATCCAGGGAGACCTGAATCTAGGCCCCCAGAAGAAGGGACAAAGAAGGAAGAGGATAGCTGAGAAGATAGAGCAGAGATAGAAGCAGCAAGAGCAGCTATAGCTTCACCTATCAGCTTTTTGAGAGTTGGAGTAATGAGTTCAAGAAGACCGGAAGAAATAGATGAAAAATCTACATACATAAACTCAGGAGGAGCCTGAGGAGATGCAGAAGTAGGTGGAATGGAAGTAGAAAAGGAGGGGATGAAAGTGTTTTCATAGTTGGAGCAGAGATAGAAATCTTGAGGAATTGATGATGGAGGGATGACAGGAGGAATGTCATCAGGTGTGGCATCAGGAATTATCTCCCGAATTGGTGATTGTGGTGGAGATGAAAGTATTGAGAAGTGATGAGGAGATGAGAGTAGTGGATATTGAGGTGGTGATTGATGAATGGGGGAATGTGGATGGATTGATGTGGATGGAATATCCTCAATGAGATGTAGTGGTGGCTGAGGAATAGGTGAATCGACATGTGTAATTTGTTCAGATAATGAAGGCAGATGAGATGGTGGAGATGGCTGCCTAGGAGAATGATGTGGAGATGGTAGGGGAGAAGAAATTAGTGGAACAGATACTTCTCCTGGGGTTGGGAGAGTGGCTGTAGTGGCCCTTGTGTTTTCAGAAGTGATCCTAGAAGAGGTAGCCCTGGATGGCTTGGGGATCACCCTATCCCATCTTCCAAACAAAGCAGAAGTGAGCCTTTTAGAGACATTGATGAAAATGATCTGGGAGACCAATAGTTCAGAGCACTTGGCCTGTAGGAAAATTTCTAATATCCTGACATACCCTCCAGATTTACTGGTAATCTTTTTCTTAATAGAATCAAATATGATTGATACCCAGTTTATCATTTTCTGATTAACCAAAGCACTCATCAAGTGAAACTGATGTCTGGTTATATAGTCATTGGCAGAGTACTTGTCCAACAAAACTTTACCAATAATGTCTGCTAAAAATTTGTACTCAATAGAAAAGTTTTTCTGTAATAGGTGATTAGGGTTTCCCTGGGAGTGACTCAACCTATCTAGCATTTCATTAAATTCAGAATTGGACAAATATATGTCATCCTCTCCGTTAACAAAACCAAAAATTTCAATTAAAATTTCAGGAGATAAAGGAACCTGGTTTCCTGAGATTGATCCTATAATAACTGGGTTATCTTGAATCTTTGTTATATGCATCCATTCCTTGATCTCAGATATTGGGAGTTTGAACCTTGTGGACATGAAATACTGCAAATTCTGAGCTTCAAACAGATGTAAGATGTTCTGGAATATTTGGTTTGAATGGCTGAATGACTACATGTCAATGTCGAATCCTGCACCGAATTTCATGGCCGAGAGAGTCGCCTAAGAAATCGACATGTTCCTGCAAAAACAGAAAGATCAAGTGCAAAGGAAATAGAGAAAGCGCGGGATTGAGTTCGACAAAAGCCTAGTTATAAGTTTTCAGAAGTCGAAAAGGCGAACTCCGTCCGACGCAAGACAAAACATCGAACCCGGTTCGATGAAAAATTCTCAAAAGAAATACGTTTTGTCGATCTCCGGTCGATGAAAGTTTTGCGAAAGAAATTTATTTCTTCGAGCTTCGTTCGACGAAAAATACTTGAAACTAATCCGTCGATCTCCGTTCGATGAAATAGTTTATAAAGACAGTTTGTCGATCTCCGTTCGACGAAAATTTCACGAAGAGTTCACAGTTCGTCAAGCTCCGTTCGACGAAAGATGGACAATTCATCAATCTCAGAATTAAAAGTTAATTTAATGATACTCAATTTATCATTTCTAACTGATTTAAGAATAAAATGTGTTTCTTTGCATCTAAAGGTTTAGTAAATATATCTGTCTTTTGAAAATCAGTAACAATAAATTCTAGTTTAATTTTGTTCTTGTCTACATTATCTCTTAGAAAATGATGTCTTATTTCAATATGTTTAGTTCTACTATGATTGACTGGATTTTGTGCAATAGAAATTGCACTGGTATTGTCACAAAATATTGTTGAATTATTTAAGTTGAGACCAAAATCTAATAGCTGATTTTGAATCCACAAAATCTGTGAACAACAGCTGCCAGCTGTAATGTATTCAGCTTCAACAGTTGAAGTAGACACAGAGGTTTGTTTCTTACAAAACCATGAAACTCACCTATCACCAAGGAACTGACAAGTTCCTGATGTGCTTTTTCTGTCAACTCTGCATCCAGCATAGTCAGCATCTGAGAATCCAGTTAATTCAAATTCTGACTATGTTGGATACCAAAGTCCTAGATTTGGGCAACCTTTTATATATCTTAAAATCCTTTTTACTAAAATTAGATGTGATTCTTTAGGATTACTTTAAACCTACCACAAATACAGGTATCAAATAGTATGTCTGCTTTACTAGCTGTTAGGCATAATAAGGACTCAATGATAGTCCTATATAGTTTATGATCAACAGGTTTGCCATGTTCATCAGTATCAACAACAGCATTTGTAAGCATAAGTGTTTTCATAACTGAGGCATCAGACATACTAAATCTTTTGATAAGCTCTTTAGCATACTTGGATTGGGATATGAAAATGTCATTAGGAGTTTGTTTCACTTGTAAATCAAGAAAGTAGGATAGCTCACTCATGTTACTCATTTCAAATTTGGAGTGCTTTAGGTCATAAAACTTTTTGCATAGTTTGGAATCAGTAGAGCCAGATATTATGTCATCTACATATATTTGAACTAACAAAATTTTATATTTATGATTTCTAACAAATAATGTTTTATCTGTTATGCTCCTACTAAATTTATTTTCTATGAGAAAACTAGCAAGAGTCTCATATCAAGCTCTTGGAGCTTGTTTAAGACCATAAAGGGCTTTGTTAATTCTAAAAATATAAGAAGAGTGAGTTAGAGAGATAAAACTTGGTGGTTGTTCAACATAAACTTCTTCTTTGAGCTCTCCATTTAGAAAGGCAATATTCACATCCATCTGATATACTGTGAATTTCTTGAATGTTGCATATGCAAGAAAGATCCTGATAGCCTCCAATCTTGTAACAGGAGCAAATGTCTGGTCATAGTATATGTCTTCCTCCTTTGAATATCCTTGAGCTATTAATTTTGCTTTATTTCTTACAATTATTACTTGAGCATCCAACTTATTCCTAAAGACTCACTTGGTTCCAATGACTGGATAATCTTTGGGCATAGGAACTAAGTTTCAAACTCTACATCTCTTAAACTGATTGAGTTCTTCTTGCATAGCAATGATCCAGTGGGGATCTTGTTCTGCATCTTTGATGGATTGAGGTTCAATCTGAGAGATAAAACAAGCATGCATCTGATCTTGATTCAATTGCTGTCTTGTTTGAACACCAGCTGATATGTCTCCAATCACTTGAGATTTAGGGTGATCTCTTAGTGTGACAAGATCAGCAGGTAGAGTTGGTTCTACAGCTACTTGTGTTACTAATTCCTCTTGTGGAATTTCATTAGCCACATTGTCTTCAGCATAAATTTCTGAATTTTCATCACTGTTTTCAACAATCTGTTGAGAAGGATGTAATGTATCCTCTTGTGTTAGGATTAAATCATCCATTTTCTCACACAAGTTTGGTACCTGAAAAGATTCTATGGTAGAGATATTTCTCTCATTGTAAAACATATTAGTTTCATCAAATGAAACATATACAGATTCTTCCATTTTAAGTGTTGATTTATTAAATACTCTATAAGACTTGCTGACATGAGAATATCCAAGGAAAATTCGTTCAGCAGTTTTGGCTTCAAATTTCCTTAAATGTTTCTTATCATTATTATGTATATAACATTTACAACCAAAAACTTTGAAATAATAAACTTAAGATTTCTTATTCTTAAGTAATTTATAGGGAGTCTTACACTTTATTTTATGAATCAAACTCCTATTAAGAACATAATTTGTTGTGCTTACTGACTCCGCTCAAAAGGATAGGGGTAAGTGAGCATCTGCAAGTAATGCTCCAACAGATTCAATTCAGGTTCTATTTTTCCTTTCAGCTACATCATTTTGTTGAGTAGTTCTAGGAGCAGAAAAATAATGTCTGATACACTCCTCACAGAATTCTTTCATCAGAAGAGATTCAAACTCAGTGTCATGATCACTTTTGATCAATGCAATCTGAGTATAGTACTCAATCTTGATGTTCCTAAGAAAGACTGTAAGAACTTTAAAGATATCTGACTTGTTTCTCAGAAATAACACTCAAGTGAATCTAGAGAAATCATCAATAATTACTAAAGTATAAGACTTTCCTCCTAAACATTATACTGCAATAGATCCAAAAAGGTCCATATGTAGCAAATACAAAATCCTGGGTGAATCAATTTTAGAGATTGATTTAAAACTATTTTTGGTTTGTTTGCCTAATTGACAAGCTCTGCAAAGTCCTTCCTTCTTGTAAGAACCAGAAGGAAGCCTTCTGACAAGGTTGTCTCTAGATAATTTAGCAATTGTTCTAAGATTTACATGTCCTAATCTCCTATGACATAGTTCATTTGTTTTACTAATTTGATTAAACAGACAAAATTCAGATTTGGCAGAGTTGAAATTAACTAAGTATATATTACCTTGTCTAATTCCTGTTAAAATAATTTTGTTAGAACTATATGTGATAGAACATAATGATTTGTTAAAATATACCTGATAACCTTCATCACATAATTGACTTATGGATATAAGGTTATGCTTGAGACCTTTCACATAAGCTACTTCCCTGAAGGTAACTTCTCCAACTTTGACATTCTCATATCCCTTTTTATGGCCACAGTTGGAGTCTCCAAAAATGACTTTAGGTCCAAGCTTAGCTTTGAAATTACTTACGTTTTTTTTCTGTCAGTCATATGTTTTGAGCAGTCACTATCCAGATACCACTGTTCCTTTGTGGTAGGATAGTTCTTTTCCTGCATAAAAAGAGATTAGATGTTTTTGACCCAGGTTATCTTGGGTCCTAGTTTCTTGACATAATGATAATTAGAGATATAAGAATACTCAGGTTGATCCTTATAACCAAGTGCATGATATCTCCTAGGAGGACAAATCCACTGAGTAAAAGGATTTGTAAAGTTTTGTTTTTGATTATATTGTTGAAATGAATTAAAATTTCTGTTATAAAAATTTGGGTTCGACGAATTAAATAAAATTCGTCGATCTGAGTTCGACGAATGGAAGTGAGTTTGTCGAACTCCATTCACAGAATAATATTATTGATGTTTTGTGTTTCACGTTCGTCGATCGCAGTTCGACGAATCATATTATTTTCGTCGAGCACCATCTGAATAAGTATTGCAGTCAAGTTCTCTGTTCATAGTTCGTCGTTCTCCGTTCGACGAAAAATAATTATTTCGTCGAACTCGGTACGACGAATTATTTTGAACATATTTTTTATGAAAATTCTTATTTTGTTTAGGCTTTTGTAAAACTTTTGTGGTTTTATCTAAGTCTTCTAATTTTTCTTTACCTTTAGCAGAAATAAATTTTATAGGTGTGGATAAAATATTTTTCTGTAAAATGTAAGGCTGACTAGATGAAGCTCCCAAACCTAGTTTGTCATTTAGTCTGGCATTAACTGTGCATGTGATATCCATCAGTTTGATGCTTCTCCCATTAAGGGATTCTTCAAACTTCTTAGCCTCACATAATTTGTGCTCTAATTATAGTATTTATTCAGAATCAATTTTCAAATTATTTTTAAGTTTCATGTTTTCAGAAAAAAGATTATCTAATTCAGTTAGTTTCTCTCTGAGAAGTTTTATTTCTTTCTCAGTGTTAACCCTGAAATAGGCGATCCTTCCCAAGGCAGCCAGCTCGCTCGTCGCGGCCTGCCCCGGGTTCCTCCTGGAGGCCGTGAAGCTATAGGGTGGGCGGACAGAATTCTCTGTCCGCTCAGGCCGCGCGGCTTGACCGGTCTCAGCGGTCTGACCGACCAGGCCGCGCGCCTTCTCTTGGTTGCAGGGGTCGCGGACTGCTCATGCAGTCCGCCTTGCAGGCCGCTCCCCTTTTTAGCTTAACCGCAAGGTTGTCTCCGCAGTACTCTCTCTGGACCAATCCGCCGAGACCGGCAACAGGTCGCATATCCCTTCACCCAGCAACACGGGCAGCCGACTCCTTCAGCCCGCCTACAGAGCGCGGGTTCCAGCTCCGGCTACCCGCCAAGGCCAGCAGCAACGTCCAAGTTCCTCGCGAGCTGGGCGGACTCGAAGTGCGATCAAGACTTCCAGTCCGCCTTCATTGGTGAACCCCAACAGCAACAGTCAGACTCCATCTCCAACGCAAGCGGACTCAGCTTCGCAGCAGCCGCGGACTTGGCGGACTCGCTTTGCAGTCCGACTTTCCTTTGCCAAGCACCAGCTTCTTGGCAGCAATAGTACCAGATTACTCCTCAGTCTGCAAGCCTGTCACAAGCTCAGCCAGTAGTAGCAGACTTCTCCCTCAGTCCGCAGTCTTGGCGCGGACTCAGTCAATAGAGGCGAACTCCTTCCAGCCCGCCAGGCAGCAGATCCTCCAGAAGCAGTCCCAGACCGCCCAGTCTCCTGCGGATTCTACGGACTCTCCTCAGCTCGCATTCTCTTTGCTCATTCAGTTCAGCTGTGGCGTACTCCGCGGATTCGCCTCGCAGTCCGCCACATAGCTTCCAGCTCCCACTTTCCAGCAGCAGGCAGATAGTCCCAGCTCGGCAGTGACGGACTCCGCGGACCCGCACCGCAGTCCGCCACTAAGTCTCCCATTCTGCCGTCAGCAGCACCAGTACCGAGCCCCAGTCCGCGCGGCCTATTGCGGACTCCGTCTTCATCTCGCTCAAGTTACCGTCTCACCGGGGGTAACGTCACCGCAAGCCGTTACCTCCTCGGGCCTATAAATAGACCCCACATGCCTCTCACAGGGGGGGGTCACATCGCTCTCGCACTCGAAGGCAGCCCGCAGCAAGCTCAACCAGTCAACCCCAGCGGACTCATTTTCTCAGTCCGCACCTGCTACTTTCACCAGCCGTGCGGCCTGCCGACCTAGATCTCCAGTTCGCACGGTCTGTTTCCTTTGCTTAGCCGCACGGTCTGCCGGCCTCCATAGCCCAGTCAGCGCGACCTCTTCTGGGGTCACATCGCACTCGCGCTCGAAGGCAGCCCGCAGCAAGCTCAACCAGTCAACCCCTGCGGACTCATTTTCTCAGTCCGCACCTGCTTCTTTCACTAGCCGCGCGGCCTGCCGACCTGGATCTCCAGTCCGCGCGGTCTGTTTCCTTTGCTTAGCCGCACGGTCTGCCGGCATCCATAGCCCAGTCCGCGCGACCTCTTCTGGGGTCACATTGCTCTCGCGCTCGAAGGCATCCCGCAGCAAGCTCAACCAGTCAACCCCAGCGGACTCATTTTCTCAGTCCGCACCTGCTTCTTTCACCAGCCGCGCGGCCTGCCGACCTGGATCTCCAGTCCGCGCGGTCTGTTTCCGTTGCTTAGCCGCACGGTCTGCCGGCCTCCATAGCCCAGTCCGCGCGACCTCTTCTGGGGTCACATCGCACTCGCGCTCGAAGGCAGCCCGCAGCAAGCTCAACCAGTCAACCCCTGCGGACTCATTTTCTCAGTCCGCACCTGCTTCTTTCACTAGCCGCGCGGCCTGCCGACCTGGATCTCAAGTCCGCGCGGTCTGTTTCCTTTGCTTAGCCGCACGGTCTGCCGGCCAACATAGCCCAGTCCGCGCGGCCTCTTCTGGCACTTCTTCCTTAGTCGCCAGCCTCCCTTTGTACCCCTTTTATTGCTTTCTTGAAAAGGTGTACTAACAAGCTATAACTCTCAATATTAATCAAAGGAAAGTCTGTCGCAAGAGTGGCATTTAAGTCGCGGCGGGCGAAGTCTGCTGTTGCCGCTGCTAGCGGCCCTTCTCTCTTTTCCCCAACTCAGCTCAGCTTCCTCTCGGCACCAACCTGCAAGCACAACCGTCCAAGTACCCGTCCGCTCGGCAGCTCCGGATCAACCTCCTCTCTTGATCAACCTTCTATGCTGATCAAGCTTCTCCTCTGCTCATCAGCCTTCCCGGCTGCTCTCAGCATCCTCCCCTCTATCCCCGTGACCTTCTTGACAAGCGTTTGCTCCACTTTCGAGCACTCAGAAGCTTCCCTCTTCTCCTCTATCCCCGCAACCTTTTTCATCATCTTCCTCTCCTAGCTTGTGAGATCAAACACCCCCTCCGTGTTAGCTGTCCGGTGCCATTTTCGCGCATCAACAGTTAACATGCGACCTTCAGATCCTATCAGACGGTGAACAGCGACGGTTAGCCATGTCAGACCATTAACCAGCCGAGAACTTTGCTCCAAGTCCCAGAGATGATCCTCTCTGGGAAGCTTTTGAGCAGTCGCGCCGTGAGAATGCTCAACAGTTCCAGGCGATCAACCAAATGCTCGCTATGATCACGCAACGACTAGACTCTCAACCAACAACAACCCCAGCTGCTCCAGCTGCTCCGATCAATCCAGCACCAACTTTAGAGCACCAGCAAGCTTGTCCTCCAGCTTGCCCGCCAGTCTATCCTCCTTTTACAGCAAGCTTTCCGCAAGTGCCAGCAGCCCCTTTGCGAACTCAAGATGAAGAGTTTGTTGCTCGCCGAAACTTCTTCCGGGAAGCAGCCCGGGGAAGTCCTGCTAGATTTCTCAGTTTTCAGGGAAGTCATCCCTACCCTTCAGCTCTTGCATCTGCTCCTCCTGCAGCAACTTTCCCTTTTTATCCTCCTGCTTCTTTTGCAACTGCAGCTTATGCCCCCTTTTTTCCTTATGTTGTAGGAGATAAAGAACTTTCACCATTCACAGAGAACGTTCGCCATGAACCAACTCCAGCTAACTTCAGAGAGCCGCGGTTGCCAATCAACACTGGAGAGATTGATCCAGTGAAACACCTTCAAGCCTTTGAGTCAGTCGCTGCTCTCAAAACTCTTACAGATGCGACTAAGTGCAAGCTCCTTGTCACTACCTTTGATGGGCAAGTGAGGGACTGGTTCTATGGCCTTCGTCCTCACTTCATCACTTCCTTTGCTGATCTGCGAAGGGAGTTCTTGCTCAGGTTCTCTACCTCAACCAAGAGAAAAGGCGGTCCTGAAGCCCTCTTTGAGATCAAGCAGCGTGGAAATGAAACTTGGTCTCAATTCGTTGATCGATTCCAAAGAGAAATCTTGGACATCGAGAATGTCGATCAAGAAATGTACCGAGTGGCTCTTATCCACGGTCTCCGTGAAGGGTCTCTCAAGTTTGAAGTCAATGTCCGTGCTCCAAGAACGTACCAAGAGTTGATTGCCTAGGTCAACTCGTACATCCGAGGCGAGAAGAGCAACCCAAGCTTCGTCTCCAAGCTTACATCCGAGGAAGATCTCTCTCGCAAGCATCCTCCAAGGTCTCCTCACAATCATTGCCAACCTCACTCAAGAAAGGAGAGAAGGTTTCAACGCCATCGATACTCCTTTCCGAGCCGTGATCGTGCTCAAGATCCATTACTGCCACTAGCTCCGTCTTCGCAAACAGCAGCAATTCATCAGCAGCAAGACAATGACTTGCATGAGTCTGATCTCGACAAGGCCATGCAAGAAGTAATCTAGATTATGAAAGATAGGGCCAGCTACAAAAAGCCTTACCGACCAGCCGATCAAAGATCTAGAGATTCAGAGCCTTACTGCGAATTCCACAAAGAGTCAGGTCACCTGACTGAGAACTGCCGAGCACTCCGCCAGCTTGTGCAAAGGATGCTCGGGCAGGGTAAGATGCGTGACCTGCTTCCCAAAGAAGATCGCCCTGATCCAGCAACCTCAAAGGGCAAAGAAGTTGTAGATGTTCCTTGTTCCTCAAAAGGAGTGAACCTAATCAAAGAACCCCCTCTCCTCGTTGTTAACAAAATTGTCGAATGCTTCGATGCCGACGACAAGGGTGTGCTTGGAAGGCTATTCTAAGCCAGCAAAGGACTTCACAGTCCTCCAAATTCTCTCACAACCATGATGGGTTATCTCTACTCTTACCCTTTCAAACATTCTCTTTGCAAAACACTTCTAAGTGTTCATTATTGTTTTTCAACATAGCTTTTATCTGGGATCTCATACTGACGCAGTTCCCCTCTTGTGATGCTTCCTCCTCTATCTTTTCTCTTTGCCAAAAAGATCACTACACCAATGAGATATCGCCAAGTCCGTAATGCTCCCTCCGTAGATTGTTTTCTGGCACGACTGCTTCGACCACATATGGCGTGAGTATACCCATATGTGTAGTGGGAGCCGTTCAATCTACGATGTTGGGCTTCAGACTTTGGATCATAGCCGGCATCTGACACAGAGTGCGTGCTAGGGGAGCCCCATGTGTCAGCTCTGCTGTGCTTCGCAAAGGATACATTACAGTTACGGTGATTTTTGCTTGACAAGCAATGGCGATCAAGCGTAGCCTTGTCTCTTTGATCATCTCGCAACTGCGATGGCCGAACACTCTCTAGTACTCTCAAGCCGTGCCTTCGCGGGATCCCACAACTCCACTGATCAATCTACAGACAAGCAATAGGCCACTTGGCGCAACTAGTCTCATTGATCGGTGATGATTGTACCCGAGGCAAGAGAGCAGTGCATCTAGCGATCCTTCTCAGGATTCTCCTTGCTTTTCTCTTTTGTGCCCTCCTAGAGGATGCGCGGCCAGCCCACTTTGAGTAGGACTATACCCGGGATGACCATTTTCAGGCAAGCGATGCATAAGGCCCACGGGGAACACATGTGCCAGTATCCAGCCTTCTTTAGTCACTTCCGAGTATAGACCTTTTTTTTTCAACTGCCTTCTTTCACAGGTGAACAGGTTAATCCGACCTCTCAAAAGGATTAGCAAACATTCATTTTGCTTATGCTCATATACATTGCTTGCCCAAGCTCTATCAGATGATGATTCACAGAACTATTCTTTACTCTTATCAAAATCTAATGACGTCGAACATTGAACGAAGAATCTTACTCTCTTTTATCATCAAGTCGTGTTATTGCAATTTAGTTAAGATTGGCAGAATTCGTCAAACTTCTTCTCTGCCAATATGATCATATCTATCAACAGTCAGCGCTCGACTCATTGACCTTGACTTCGTGGCATCTCTAATATAACAAGAAGATTGCTATTCTGGTTTGATCTTCATTTAATTGTCAGCAGAGTTTGTCAGGCATTTCCCCTACTATTCGGTTATGTCGACCTTATCCTATCAACAGTTAACACTTGCAAGTCTTCTCTCAGGTACTTGCAAGCTCCTTTCATATATATGTCTGCTCCTAACTCTTTTCTTGCAGAGACTAGCAAACACTTGCAAGCCTTCTCTCAGGTACTTGCAAGCTCCTTTCATATATATGTTTGCTTCTAACTCTCATTTTGCAGTGAACAACACACTTGCAAGCCTTCTCCCAAGTACTTGCAAGCTTCTTTCATATATTGTCTGTTGCTCACTCTTTTCTTTGCAGTGATTAGCAGACACCTGCAAGTCTCATTCAGGTACTTGCAACTTATTCTTTATATACAATACCTGCTTCTAACTCTCACTTTGCAGAGATCAGCAGACTCTTGCAAGTGTCTTTACAGGTAATTGCAAGTTACTTTCATATACTGTGCCTACTTTTAACTCTTCTTTTCCAGAAACCAGCAGATACATGCAAGTTGCCTTCAGGTATTTGTAGCTTTCTCTACTCTCGAATTTGTTTCTGAACCTCATTTTTGCAGAAACCAGCAGATACCTGCAAGTTGCCTTCAGGTATTTGTAGCTTTCTCTACTCTCGAATTTGTTTCTGAACCTCATTTTTGCAGAAACCAGCAAAGACTTGCAAGTCCCTTCCAGGTACTTGCAGCTCATTTTTCCTTCTTGTATACTCTTCATCCTTCCTTTTTGCAGAGGATAACAGGTGCTTGCAAGCCTCCATCAGGTACTTACAAGTCATTATGCTTCTATGTTTTCCTCTCACTTTCATTTTTGCAGAACTTAGGGGAAGACACATCTTCTTCATTTTGCAAAAGCAGACTCGGGTACGCACAAGATGTACCACTCATACATGTCTATACTAACTTTCCCCTTACAGGAAAAGGACAGGCATTAGCAAACTCTTAAGGAGAGGCATCAGGTTCTGTCTCTCCTTGCCCCCCTTCCTTTCCTTTGGGGTGGATCACGATTTTCGAGGGCCTCCAACTTTTTCGAAGTTCTATTAGAAACTTAAAAAAGTGCGGGGATTATGTTAACCCCGAAATCGGCGATCCTTCCCAAGGCAGCCAGCTCGCTCGTCGCGGCCTGCCCCGGCTTCCTCCTGGAGGCCGTGATGTTCTAGGGTGGGCGGACAGAATTCTCTGTCCGCTCAGGCCGCGCGGCTTGACCGGTCTCAGCGGTCTGACCGACCAGGCCGCGCGCCTTCTCTTGGTTGTCTGCTCCCGCACTAACTCCTCCTGCTGAGTGAGAAGGAAGAAACACGAACCTCTACGGCTAAGGGCATCAGCTACTACGTTCGCCTTTCCTGGATGGTACTGAATGTCTACGTCGTAGTCTGATAGAAACTCTAATCATCTGCGCTGCCTCAAATTGAGCTCTCGCTGATCAATGATATACTTGAGGCTCTTATGATCAGTGAAGATCTCACAACGCACACTATAGAGATAGTTCCTCCAAATCTTCAGAGCATGTCTGACTGCTGCAAGCTCCAAGTCATGCACTGGATAGTTCCTCTCATGAACCTTTAACTGTCTCGAGGCATAGGCTACGACATTTCCATGTTGCATGAGAACACATCTCAAACCCTGACCTGATGCGTCGCTATAAATCTGAAACCCGTCAGGCCCTGAAGGTAAACTCAAGATCGGTGCGGTCATCAATCTGCCCTTCAAGTCCTCAAACGTCAACTCACACTCAACAGTCCAATCCAAGTCATTACCCTTCCTAGTGAGGGAGGTCAGTGGTAAGGCTACCTTTGAAAAATCCCTGATGAATCTCCTGTAGTAACCAGGTAGACCCAAAAAGCTGCGAACCTCTGAAACTGTCGTTGGCCTTGGCCAATTCTTAATGCCCTCTATCTTCTTCGGATCGACACTAACCCCTTGCTGACTGATGACGTGGCCTAAGAATGCAATCTCTGAAAGTCAGAATGTTGGATCCCTAGTTGATTTGGGCTACATTCACTAACTTAGGATATGACCCAACATGTATAGTCAGGGTCAAAGTTGTGTCCTAGAGTGTAGGTCAAGTCCTTAAAGTTAACATCAGATGGACCAGCTATCAACAAGACCATCAGAGACTCAAGACTTAGAATATTTCAAGACTAAGTAAAATGAGTTCGACGTTCGTCGAACTCAGGTCGACGAAAGGCGTTCTCAGCTCGACGATTTTGAGATATTTCTCTGAGCTGAGCTCGACGATTTTCATTCTCTGGTCGACGAAAACTGGGATACTTCAACAAACTAAAGTCAGGACATCTCCAGATTATTCTAAGTCCAACCTTAGACTTTGGTCGACGAACAAGATTCTGAGCTCGACGAATTTGGACCTCGAGTTCACATCATCCTTCTATTAGAAGATCTCAGGTCGACGAAGTCAACTTCTCAGGCTGACAAATTCTCAGGTCGACGAACTGTGTTCTTTGGTCGACGAATTCTGGAACCAGCAAATTTGTGTCGACACTTAGGGCATGTGTCGACACCAACTATGTCGACACCAGAGAACTTATGTCGACACCAAGATTATCAGTCGACACCCACTTGTGTCGACACCAGAAAGTTCATGTCGACACACAGAATATCAGTCGACACAAAATACTTGACTAAGTCTAGAATTGTTGCTGAACTGCAGTCGACGAATGCAATTCTCAGCTCGACGAACTTCAGGCATGGCAACAGACAGTAGTCAAATTCTCAGCTCGACGAACAGAAGCTGTCTGGTCGACGAATACAAATCTCAGCTCGACGAACTTCAGGCATGGCAACAGACAGTAGTCAAGTTCTTAGCTCGACGAACAGAAGTTGTCTGGTCGACGAATACAAAATCTCCGCTCGACAACTGGTAACTCAGCTCGACGAATTCTGTTATTCGTTCGACGATTCCAGACTTAGCCATTTCCGGCTGTCTGTCCTCATTCTAAATGCGAAAATTCCTGAGTAATTAATGTTATACATTCTCTGAATGTATCCGTTAGAAGGAGCATTAATCACGGTCTTCCTCAGGATTGTGACTTGCTGATTTTCCACGGGACGGTTGAGGAAATGAGTTCAATGTAGATTATTCTCAAGGCGTCATCATTAATTACAGAAGATTCAAATTTTTGAAAAGACAGAGAAGATACTTAGTCAGACAAGGAGATACACAGAAAAAAAACAAGAGACAAGAGACACACTGTGTTGACAGACAATAGCAGTAAAATCATTTTGATTCAGAAAAAGCTTCACACAGACAAAAAATTACTGAAGTTTACAGTGACAGACAGTGATCTTCATTCAGAAGAAGGAAAACAATTATATCATATCAAGAGTCTTCTTCTTCCACATTCTCTCCAGAACTTCCAAGGACAACAGACATCAAAATCAGTCTAGAAGCTCCTGCATCACTGCTGTCAAGAATTCTGATTGAAGACCTATCACCCTACAGCAAAGCTTCCAGATCTTCCTGAACCATTCAATATTTCAGGGGGAGCTTTAGCTAAACATCAATTCACATAAGTCTTCTCAATTTATTGACAAAGAGAAGACAAAATCAACTCTCTCACCCCCTCTTGTATAAAGGGTTGTCATCTCCCTTCAAAAGTGATTCATGGTTGCAAGTCTACTTACCAAAAGACTTGAGTTGGTTTTTGTGAACCTGATCAAAACTCATTGGTGTCCGGCACCTGATCAAAAACCTGAGTGGATTCCTACCAAGGGTGGTAGAAGAGTGGATGTACCCAGTTGAGGGGGAACCACTATAAATTTTTTGTGTCGTCTGGTTGTCTATCTTTTTCTTCTTGTTCTTGCTGTGTGGCTGTGATTAGGTTTAATAGTATCTGTTTTTCAGTTTCCTACTTACTGCACTTCTTCAGTTTACAGCAAAAGCTGTAACAGCACCTTTTGTTTTGGGACCTAACAAAATTTAAATATACTTTATTCACCCCCCCCCCCTCCCCTCTAGAGTATTGTAGACCTAACCCTCACTTTCAATTGGTATCAAAGCAGGTTCATTTGGTTGCACAAGTTAATCCTTGAACCAAAGATCCTGTGTTAGATCTACATATCACTTTTTTTTCACATTCTAAAGTAGAAATACAGTCATGGCACAGAACAAAGATTATGCAAGCACCAGACCTCCAGTTTGCAACTTGCAAAAGTTTGGAATCTGGAAGGCAAGAATCAAGTTGTATATGAATTCTATTGATGAAGATATCTTTGTTTCCATCTTAACAGGAGTACCTCCAGCACCTGCAGCTTCTCCAAGCACTTCTACAAATATGACTGCAGTACCTCCTCCAGATTATAATGATGCTTACAGGAAAGCCAAGATGGCCGATGCAAAAGTCATGAACATATTGGCACAGACAATGTCTGATGACATTTTACAGAAGGTTGCTGAGTGCACATCAGCAAAAGCTATTTGGGATTCCCTAAACCAAATGTTTGATGGATCAGCTGATGAAAGGAAGGAAAGGAGATCAAATCTCATATCCCAATATGAGAATTTTAAGAAGCAGGAAGCTGAAACAGTCTCAGAGATGTATAATAGACTAAGTTCAATCATTAATGAGCTAAAAACTATGGACAATGTCATCACTCTCACTGAAGTGAATGACAAAATTCTGATGTGCTTCGCAAGCTCATGGGACACAAGAATCTGGTCTATCAAGGAGGCCAGATGCCTGAATGAGATGTCAATAGAATCTCTATTGGGCAAACTGAAATCTTATGAGCAGCTAATAAATACAAGGGAGGCTGCTGAACAAAGAACACCTCCTGCAGCCAGAAGAGATCAGAACATAGCATTCAAACCCTCAGAAGAATTAGAATCCACTGCATCAAATGAAGAGCTCATGAGTCTCTTTGCAAAGAGATTCTTCAAGATGGCTAGAAAAGACTTCAGGAGGAAGTCAGCAAGAAAGGATGACAGGCCAAAGTATGATAAGACACCAACAAAGGAAGTGGTGTGTTATGGATGCAGAAAGCCTGGGCACTTCCTCTCTGAGTGCCCAGAGAATCAGAAGAAAGAGAATAGAAGAGAAAAGGAAAAGGATTCTAGAAAACAGTTCACCAGCAAACCCTCTTCCAGCAAACACAAGAGGAAGGAAAAGGGGTTTGTAGCTGATACCTGGAGTGAGACTGAAGAAGAGTCAACATCTTCAAGCTCCAGTGAAGATAAAGAATAGGAAAGAGCAAAAGAGGTTTGCCTCATGGCAATTGATGCACCTAGAACCAACTCAGAAGAAGGAGATTCAGAAAATGAGGAAGCTTCTGAATCAGATGTTGATCAGGTATTATCACGGTTTGATTATAATTCAGAATCTTTTAAATCAGATTTTAAAATCATGTGTTTAGATTTAATCAATTCTGAGAAGCAAATCAAACTTCTCAGAGATAAACAAGTTAACTATGATAGCTTAGTATTGGAAAACACTAAATTGAAAAATGAAATAGATATGTTTAGTGAATAAATCATCCTTCTGAAAGATGAATTAAATAAGGCAAAACAGCTAGAAGAATCACTAAATGGAAGAAGCAAACAAATAGCAGAAATCACTAACACATCTAATGCTAGATTTAATGGAAGTAAGTTAGGATTAGGTGCATCATCTAGTGAATCACCTATTGTTCAGAAAAACCATCTATCACAACCCATAAATTTTATTTCTGAGAAAGGAAAGAAGAATACTGATCAAGTAAATAAGGTAAATAAACTTCTTGAACAAATTAAAACTAAGGACAAAATTGAAAAACAGAAAACACCAAATAAAAACAAAGTTCCGCAATTTTCGTCGACCTCAGATCGACGAAAAGGGGTCAGTTCGTCGAACCCAAATCGACGAACTCTGAACGCCAACTATAGTTACCATTATTCGTCTAACTGCAATCGACGAACTTTGTATGGTTCGTCGAGCAGAGATCGACGAACGTGGGGCGCAGAGAATGAACATGTTTATTCTCTGGGCAGAGATCGACGATCTCAACCCAATTCGTCGAACTCTGCTCGACGAACTTACATAAATTCGTCGAACCCAGGAAGACTTAACCAAAACTATAATTTTAATAGAAACTTAAATACTTCTAGTAAATCATTTAATCCCTTAGCTGACTGGACCATTCCACCTATGAGATTTCACCCCCTAGGATATAAATCTCAGCCAGAGTTTTCTGTTATTTCTAGTTTTTCTTATCAGCCATACAAAGGGTCCAAGGTAACCTGGGTCAAAAATCATTAACTGTTTGTATTGCAGGTGAAAAATTGTCCAAGTGTAAATGAAACTTGGTACCTGGACAGTGGTTGCTCCAAGCATATGACTGGCAGCAAAGACATCTTGCTCAACTACAAGTCCAAACTGGGGCCAAAGGTTATCTTTGGTGACTCCAAATGTGACCAGTCAGAAGGATTTGGAGAAGTGAGAATATAAGCTGTCACATTCAGAAAAGTGACATATGTAAGTGGACTGAAGCATAACCTCATCTCCATAAGTCAATTATGTGATGATGGTTATCAGGTATACTTTAACCCATCTACTTGCTCTATCATTAATAAAAATAATCAAACTGTTTTAACTGGAAGTAGACAAGGAAACATTTACTTAGTAAACTTTTCTTCTGCCACAACTGATATCTGTTTACTGAATTTAACTAGTAATCAGAATGACTTATGGCACAAAAGACTAGGACATGTAAATCTGAAAAATTTTGCTAGGTTATCTAAGCACAACCTTGTTAGAGGTCTACCTTCTGCTCCCTACAAGAAGGAAGGTCTCTGCAGGGCTTGTCAACTAGGCAAGCAAACTAAAACTAGTTTCAAATCAATTAATAAGAGTGATTCACCTAAGATCTTGTATTTGCTACACTTGGATCTTTTTGGACCCATTGCAGTACAAAGCCTAGGAGGGAAATCCTACATCTTGGTTATTGTGGATGACTTCTCTAGGTTAAGTTGGGTATTCTTTCTGAGAACAAAGTCAGATACATTCAAGATTCTTACAGACTTTCTCAGGACCATACAGATTGAGTTTTATACTCATGTTGCATTGATCAGAAGTGATCATGGCACAGAGTTTGAGTCTCTTCTTATGCATGAGTTCTGTGAGAAGGAAGGTATCAGTCATTGCTTCTCAGCTCCTAGAACTCCCCAACAAAATGGAGTAGCTGAAAGGAAAAATAGAACACTCATTGAAGCTGCAGGTACATTACTTGTTGATGCATACATGCCACTAACCTTTTGGGCAGAGCCTGTAAGCACAGCAAACTATGTCCTGAATAGGAGTTTAATTCACAAACTAAATAATAGAACTTCTTATGAATTGCTCAAAGGGAATAAACCTAAAATTAACTATTTTAAAGTATTTGGTTGTGCATGCTATATACACAATAACAACAAGAAATACATTAGAAAGTTTGAAGCTAAGTCTGAAGTGGGAGTTTTTCTAGGATACTCCCAAGTAAGCAAGGCTTATACGGTATTTAATAAATCAACCTTAAAAATTGAAGAGTCTATTCATGTGTCATTTGATGAGACTAACATGTACTGCAAGGAGAAGGAAGTTTCTACCAGTAGCAACTTGCAGGTACCCCACTTGTGTGAGACATTGGATGGACTAAATCTCACCCAAGAGGTTCTCACTCATCCCTCTTCACAAGTCATTGAAGATAGTGAAGAAGATGAAGCTGAAGAACATGAGCCTCAACCAACAGCAAATATAATTCCACAAGAGGAATTTATTCAAAATGTTGTTGCACAACCAACTCCACCCACTGATTTTGTCACACTTAGGGATCACCCCAGATCTCAAGTAATTGGAGACATATCAGCAGGTGTACAGACAAGGCATCAACTCAACCAAGACTTGATGCATGCCTGTTTTCTTTCTTAGGTTGAACCTCTAATCATTCATGATGCTGAGCAAGATCCCCACTGGATCATTGCAATGCAAGAGGAACTAAACCAATTTGAGAGATGTAGAGTTTGGGATTTGGTTCCAAGACCCCAAAACTACCCAGTTATTGGAACCAAATGGATTTTCATGAATAAGCTTGATGCCCAAGGAGTTATTGTGAGGAACAAGGCTAGGCTTGTTGCTCAAGAATATAGGCAAGAGGAAGGAATTGACTATGATCAGACATTTCCACATGTTGTAAGGTTGGAAGCAATAAGGATCTTTCTTGCCTATGCAGCTTTCAAAAAGTTCAAAGTTTTTCAAATGGATGTGAAAAGTGCATTCTTAAATGGAGTGCTACAAGAAGAGTTTTATGTACAACAACCTCCAGGTTTTGTTTCTTCAACTTATCCATCTTATGTTTTTAAATTAAATAAGGCTTTTTATGGTCTAAAGCAAGCTCCAAGAGCTTGGTATGAGACTTTAGCAAGCTTTTTATTAGAGCATAAATTTACAAGAGAAACTGTAGATAAAACTCTTTTCACTAAACATCATAAGGACCAAATCTTATTAGTGCAAATCTATGTAAATGACATTATATTTGGTTCTACTGATTCAAAATTGTGCAAGGGGTTTTTTGATCTCATGCATTCAAAATTTGAAATGAGCAGCATGGGAGAGCTTTCATATTTACTTGGTCTTCAAATGAAACAACTTCTTGATGGCATTTTCATCTCACAAGCAAAATATGTTAAAGAACTTCTAAAGAAGTTTGGGATGGCTGATGCCTCAGCAAAAAAAACTCTCATGGCTACCAATGTTGTTGTGGATTCTGATGTACCAGGGAAATCTGTGGATCAGAAACTTTATAAGGGCATTATTGGGTCCCTATTATACCTCACAACAAGTAGGTCAGATATTATGTTTGTTACATGTCTTTATGCTAGGTTCCAAGTGAATCATAAAGAATCTCATCTAATTTTCTTAAAAGGGATTTTAAGATATATAAAGAATTGTCCTAATCTAGGCCTATGGTATCCTGCTGAATCAGAATTTGAGTTAACTGGATACTCTGATGCTGATTTTGCTGGATGCAGGGTAGATAGAAAAAGTACTTCAGGAACTTGTCAGTTTCTGGGTATGAGACTAGTATCATGGTTTTGTAAGAAGCAAACATCAGTGTCAACATCAACTGTTGAAGCAGAATTTATTGCAACAGACAGCTGTTGTTCACAGATGTTGTGGATACAAAATCAACTTCTAGATTATGGGTTCAACTTAAATAATTCAACCATATTCTGTGATAATACTAGTGCTATAGTCATAGCACAAAATCCAGTTCATCATAGTATGACAAAACATATTGACATAAGACATCATTTCATTAGGGAGTGTGTAGACAAAAATAAGATTAAGTTTGTCTATATCTACACTGATTTACAAAAAACTGATATATTCACCAAACCTCTGGATGAGAAAAATCATGTTTTCTTTCTAAATCAGCTGGGAATGATCAATGGAGAAGGTTTAGTTTAAGTTATGTCTGCATTCGACGAATTTTCCAGAAATCGTCGAACGAAGTTCGACGAACCAGGGGAAGTTTGAGAGATACTCGTCGAACAGAGTTCGACGAATTCTCTGTGAGTGCAACAATTTTCGTCGACCAGAGATCGACGAACTTTGCTTCAGAAGATCTTCGTCGACCGGAGTTCGACGAATTGTCTTCAAGTCTTCTGAATGAGATCGACGAATTATTTATTATTAAATCATTTCGTCGACCTCAGTTCGAAGAACTAATTTTATTTTCGTGGAACGGAGTTTGTCGATTCATATTCTGAAAACCTTATATCTAGATTTTCTTCGACCTCCATCCCGCGCTTTCTGTTCCCTTGTACTTGATCGCCGTTTCTGTGTCTTTCTTGCAGGTGACTTCAATGGCGGCTCTGGCAAGCAATCTCGCAGGAATGAAGTTTGACACAGGATTTGACGTGGATTTCGACTCGTTCCAACATTCTGATTCAATCTTTCTGTACATCCTAGAACTTCTTGAAGAACAGGAACTGAAAACTCTGATGACGAGAAGGATCAAACTGCACAGCATGGAAATCCGGGAATGGGTATACACACTGTCGTCCACATAAGAGAATATCCTGACGGGCACTATTGCGGGTAACTCAATCTCTTTAACCCCCGCAATCTTAACTGAGATTTTTGGATTGAAAAATGGAGAAGAGGACCTCGAAATTGAAACAGAGGAGTCTGATATGATGTTGAACCTCATGGAATATGCTGGAGACAATCCCCACAAACTGTTGAAGAAACACTTGTCTGCTCCCTATAAATTCTTAGCAGACTTGGTAGGCAAAGTGCTCCTTGGAAAACACACTGCACACGATTACATCACCAGACAACAGTTTCTGGTTATGTGTGCAATTATCAACAAGAAGCAAATAGACTGGGCACAACTTCTGTTTGACTTGATTAAGAAGAAGAATACTAAGAAGGAAGTATGTTTTGGAAGAGTTCTAGGAATTTTCCTCCAGGAAAAGGCTGCTGAATCTCTGGTCTCCCAGACCATACTCATAAATGCCAGTAAAAGGCTGACCTGTGCCTTATTTGGCAGATGGGAGAGGACCATCACTAAGCCCTCTCAGGCCTCCACCTCTTCCATCAAAGCTTCTGAAGGCACAAGGGCTGTCAAAGCCACTCCTAACCCTGCTGAAGAGAACATTCCTTCCACATCTTCTCTTCCAGCCCCCCTTCTAACAACCACACAATCCCCAGTCACTCCATCTTTACAAATTAACATCACTGCTATTCCATCTTCCTCCCTTCAGGAAAATCAACCACCCACACCTCCTAAATTCCCTCATGCCACATACATTTCCACACCACCACAGTCTCCACTTCCCCCACATCTATTTTACATACCATCTTACATCCTACCCTCAGACACCATAATGCAAGATGTCACCCTTTCGTCCCCATCACCATCTAATCTTCACATACATGTTGTTCCACCCTCCATTCCATCACTAGTTGTCACCTCTTCCACATAAACTGCAACACCATCTACTACTTTCTCATTGGACCCCTCTACCATCTCATCTATCATCACCACAATCACTCTCATTCTTAAATCACTCATAGCAGAGGCCATTATACCTCTTGCTACCACCATTACCCCTTTATCTGCACAAATATCTGCTCTCACTGTTGCCCCCTCCTCAGTCAGGGGCCTGGCCTAAGTTCCCACTGAACCCAGGTAGGGGGAGATGCTTGATGATGAAGCAGCAGCCACAGCTTCAGACACCTCAGCTCCAGCACCAGCAGATACTCCAGTCCCCACAGCAGCATATACAGATTGTATAGATAAAGATTTAATTGATTTCATTGATACTGACATGGATTTTGATGATGAAGCAGCAGCCACAGCTTCAGACACCTCAGCTCCTGCACCAGCAGATACTCCAGTCCCCACAGCAGCATATACAGATTGTATAGATAAAGATTTAATTGATTTCATTGATACTGACATGGATTTTGATGAGTCAGATTCTGAAGGATTCACAACTGTTGGTGATTTTATTCTCAATCTCACAGTTAACTTTGAAGAATTGTTGAAACCCTTTGACACTGTACATATGCAGTATCTTCCAGAAGAATTCACTAAGCCACAGTTGGTCATTATTCTTTATACTTCTTCTATCAGTCCAGCAGTTGCTAAGCAACTCTGTGACAGTTTTGTAATTCCAGTTTCTGCACCAATCTTGGCAGTCATTCCATCCCCTCAAGCAGCTATCTCTGCACCAACCTTTGAAATGGATGACTCCCCTATGCCAGATCTAGATGAGTTGATCTTGGCTGACATTGAGGAAGAAACAAAAGCAGCTGAAAGCTCAATTCAGGTTTCAACTGAAAAAGTTATTGTATCTGAGAACATCCTGAGAGACATAGATGCTTTATATGATAATCCTCAGGATTAAGATGATGATGATGATGCTAAAGAAGATTCAGATGAAGAAGCTGCCAAGAAAAAGAAGAAACTATTATCCAAGAAAAGGAAAGTCCCTCCTCCTCCTGTTGCTAAGTCAAGCTCAAAGAATGACACTTCATTCTACATCCTCCAAAATATTACTCCTTACAAAGGAATGTCAGCATGGATGTGGCTGTCTAAGAATCAGTAAAAGGAGAGGAAAAGAAACAGAAAATATTCTCCTCCACCAGTTCAGAGATACAGAAGAGATCCACCTCCTCCAGCAGCTGGTGCCACTGGCTCTAGCTCTCAGAGATCTGCCCCTATGCAAACTTATCAGAGACATCAAGGGAGATCTTCTGGAAGCAGTCAGCAAAGGCATCATTCTTCAGAAACTCAACATCAACAACATCAACAACATCAGCAGCAACAGCAACATATCTCTGCAGATCAGAAGGCTAAGAGTCCTGAAAGACCATATTCACCTCTTGTTCCCTTTGAGGATCCTGAAACAGCAAACACTGCTAAAATGGTCAGATTCCAGGAACTTGTTGGTCTATCCTTGATTAATAAAGCAAAAGCTGAAGACAAAAATATATCAGGATATTCCACTATGTCCAAATACAGGAAAGAAGAACTCAAAAGATTTGATAAAGCAAATAAATTGTTCAATGTTGATGAGTACATGAAGCTACATCCTGAAGCAGTTGTCCCCAGAACTACATCACTGAAGATTATTGGGGCAGTTGACATGACAAAGACACAGGCACAGGTTTTGGATCCTAAAAGAGAGATAGTGTTTGCAAAGCCAGGTGAAAAGACTAAAGAAGACAAGCCCATAGAGAAGAAGCAGAAGAAGTGATCCTTACTTTGTTTTAATTTCTCTGCATTTACTTTCAAACTGTGTTAACTGTTTAAACAAAGCTTATGTACATATATATCTGCTTCATGTGTTAGTAATTCTCTGCCAGATATACCTTTATCTTGCTTTGCTTATCTCTTATGTTCTTGTTTCGAGTCTATTAGTGACCTCACCCAAATAGGGGGAGATTGTTGGATCCCTAGTTGATTTGGGCTAGGTTCACTAACTTAGGATATGACCCAACATATATATCCAGGGTCAAAGTTGTGTCCTAAAGTCTAGGCCAAGTCCTTAGAGTTAACATCAGATGGACCAGCTATCAACAAGACCATCAGAGATTCAAGACTTAGAAGATTTCAAGACTAAGTAAAATGAGTTCGACGTTCGTCGAACTCAGGTCGACGAAAGGCGTTCTCAGCTCGACGATTTTGAGATATTTCTCTAAGCTGAGCTCGACGATTTTCATTCTCTGGTCGACGAAAATTGGGATACTTCAACAAACTAAAGTCAGGACATCTCCAGATTATTCTAAGTCCAACTTCAGACTTTGGTCGACGAACAAGATTCTGAGCTCGACGAATTTAGACCTCGAGTTCACATCATCCTTCTGTTAGAAGATCTCAGGTCGACGAAATCAACTTCTCAGACTGACAAATTCACAGGTCGGCGAACTGTGTTCTTTGGTCGACAAATTCTGGAACCAGCAAATTTGTGTCGACACTTAGGGCATGTGTCGACACCAACTATGTTGACACCAGAGAACTTATGTCGACACCAAGATTATCAGTCGACACCCACCTGTGTCGACATCAGAAAGTTCATGTCGACACACAGAATATCAGTCGACACAAAATACTTGATTAAGTCCAGAATTGTTGCTGAACTCCAGTCGACGAATGCAATTCTCAGCTCGACCAAGGTTGTCAGGATCGAGATCCTAGGTGGGATTGTTTAAGGGGTTGGATCGGATCGGATCGTAGGATCGGATCGGATCGTAGGATCGGATCGTGGATCGTAAGATCCCACTATATTCTTAAAACAAGACTTAAATGAGGAAATTGAATTTGATATCAATCATATCATACAATTACACAAATATTTTATATCAAGAATCATATAATTAATCATTTCCATTTGTTTATTATAAGAGTAATAAGACTATTATTACGAGAAATCTAGAATAGATCATAAGTCTAAGACAAAATAAGAACATGCATAAAGAAACAGTTATGATTGTAAATGTACCTGAGTAGGGTAACTTCGGAATCTATAAATCCCACCGGATCTAATCACTAAACAGTACTTACATTGCACTTTTTTGTTTGTACTATCAATTTCAATCTCATGCTCCCAACCCGGATCACCTCTCGAACCTGATGCATTCTTTCGGGACTTTTTTCCAACTAGCTTTGAACCGGACCCAGATGCAGACATCTACAAAGCCAAGTAAGCATTTTAAAAATATAAGCATACATAAACAGAATCCAAATAAGCATAAACATAATTCTGGACAGAAATCTGGACATAATTCTGGGCATACATAAACATAATTCTGCCCAGAAATCAGTCCAGATTTCTGCCCAGAAATCTGCACTGATTTCTGGGCAGAAATCATTAAATTTCAGTCACATTTCTTGTATTTCTGCCCAGAAATCTGGACTGATTTCTAGGCAGGAAATCCAGATTTCTGGGCAGAAATCAGTCCAGATTTTTGGGCAGAAATCTGGACTGATTTCTGGGCAGAAATCTAGACTGATTTCTGGGCAGAAATCAAGATGTTTCTGCGCAGAAATCTCGATGTTTCTGTGCATATAACAAAGAAGAAGGAGAAGAAATGTAGATGTTTCTGTGCATATAACATAGAAGAAGGAGAAGAAATGTCAGTCCAGATTTCTGCCCAGAAATTTGGACTGATTTCTGAGCAGAAATCAAGATGTTTCTGCCCAGAAATCTCGATGTTTCTGCCCAGAAATCTCGATGTTTCTGCCCAGAAATCTCGATGTTTCTGCCCAGAAATCTCGATGTTTCTGTGCATATAACAAAGAAGAAATGTAGATGTTTCTGTGCATATAACATAGAAGAATGAGAAGAAATGTAGATGTTTCTGTGCATATAACATAGAAGAAGAAGAAGAATCTGGAGCGTCGGGCCTGGAGAGTCGGGGGAGCAGCAGGGAGCGTCGGGGTCGGGGAGGGGAAATAGGGTTTAGGTCGGGATCCGCTGCTTTTAACCATTCCGCCGGATCGTGGAATCGTGCTTAGGATCGCGATCCAAACGATTCCACGATCCGGATCGCGATTCCGCGTGAGCTTAACCTGATTTCGATCCGGGTTAAGATCCGGATCGAAATGTAGAATCGGGATCGTAGGATCGTACGATCCTACGATCCGAATCGCGATCCTGACAACATTGAGCTCGACGAACTTCAGGCATGGCAACAGACAGTAGTCAAGTTCTCAGCTCGATGAACAGAAGCTGTCTGGTCGACGAATACAAAATCTCAGCTCGACGAACTTCAGGCATGGCAACAGACAGTAGTCAAGTTCTTAGCTCGACGAACAGAAGCTGTCTGGTCGACGAATACAAAATCTCCGCTCGACGAACTGGTAACTCAGCTCGACGAATTATGTTATTCGTTCGACGATTCCAGACTTAGCCATTTCCGGCTGTCTGTCCCCATTCTAAATGCGGAAATTCCTGAGTAATTAATGCTATACATTCTCTGAATGTATCCGTTAGAAGGAGCATTAATCACGATCTTCCTCAGGATTGTGACTTGCTGATTTTCCACGGGACAGTTGAGGAAATGAGTTCAATGCCGATTATTCTCAAGGCGTCAGCATTAATTACAGAAGATTCAAATTTTTGAAAAGACAGAGAAGATACTTAGTCAGACAAGGAGATACACAGAAAAAAAAAACAAGAGACAAGAGACACACTGTGTTGACAGACAATAGCAGTGAAATCATTTTGATTCAGAAAAAGCTTCACACAGACAAAAATTTACTGAAGTTTACAGTGACAGGCAGTATCTTCATTCAAAAGAAGGAGAACAATTATATCATATCAAGAGTCTTCTTCTTCCACATTCTCTCCAAGACTTCCAAGAACAACAGACATCAAAATCAGTCTAGAAGCTCCTGCATCACTGTTGTCAAGAACTCTGATTGAAGACCTATCACCCTACAGCAAAGCTTTCAGATCTTCTTAAATCATTCAATATTTCAGGAGGAGCTTTAGCTAAACATCAATCCACATAATTCTTCTCAATTTATTGAGAAAGAGAAGACAAAATCAACTCTCTCACCCTCTCCTGTATAAAGGGTTGTCATCTCCCTTCAAAAGTGATTCATGGTTGCAAGTCTCCTTACCAAAAGACTTGAGTTGGTTTTTGGGGAGCTGATCAAAACTCATTGGTGTCAGGCACCTGATCAAAAACCTGAGTGGATTCCTACCAAGGGTGGTAGAAGAGTGGATGTACCCAGTTGAGGGGGAACCACTATAAATTTCTTGTGTCGTCTGGTTGCCTATCTTTTTCTTCTTGTTTTTGCTGTGTGGCTGTGAATAGGTTTAATAGTATCTGTTTTTCAGTTTTCTACTTACTGCACTTCTTCAGTTTACAGCAAAAGCTGTAACAGCACCTTTTGTTTTGGGACCTAACAAAATTTAAATATACTCTATTCACCCCCCTAGAGTATTGTAGACTTAACCCTCACTTTCACAGAACTCACACTTTGAAAACTTGGCATACAACTGGTTCTTCCTGAGGGTGCTCAAAACAATCCTGATGTGTGCATCATGATCTTCTGCACTTCTTGAGAATACTAAGATGTCATTGATAAAAACGATAACAAAACGATCCAAGTACTCTCGAAATACCCTATTCATCAGGTTCATAAATACTGAAGGAGCATTGATCAGCCCAAACGGCAAGACCACGAACTCGAAGTGTTCATACCTGGTACTGAAAGCCGTCTTCTGAACATCCACGTCCCGAATCTTTAACTGATGGTAGCCCGACCTCAAATCTAACTTGGAAAAGGTGCACGAGCCCACCAACTGGTCGAACAATTCATCAATCCTGCGAATCGGGTATTTGTTCTGTATTGTCAGTGTGTTCAACTCATGGTAGTCTATGCACAGTCTCAGACTACCATTCTTCTTCTTCACGAAAAGTATTGGAACACTCCAAGGAGAAGTATTGGGATGTATAAAGCCCAAATCAAGCAACTCCTGCAACTAGCTCTTCAACTCCGCTAGTTCCCTTGGAGTCATCCGATAGGGGGATTTGGCTACCGGTGTAGCCCCAGGCTGCAAGTTTATCGGGAACTCAATCTCTCTATCTGGAGGGGCACTAGGGAGCTCTTTCGGGAAAACATTGGGGAACTCCTGAACCACTGGTACCTCTGCACTTATCTCTGGTCTGCAGAAGGGATCCATTCGGTATCATAACATCCAGCGCTACAGTCTCTGGGAAGACTTCTAAATTCAGCTTACACACTAGAGATTCTGCGATAAACGAGTGTGAGGCATCCGTATCAAACAGAATCTTGGAGGGTAAATCACGAATCATAAGGATGCCTACATGAATGGTTTTTAAAATGAAAAGAGTGTCACTACGGAGGATTAAATAAACTTGTTAAGCAAATTAAAGCACTTACCAGTCACTACATCCTCCTGATCCTTTGCCTCCTGTTGACCAAGCTCATAAGCTCTGGGCTGCACCAAATCTCGACTCTGTTGTGGTCTTCCATCAGTAATCATCAAAACTTTGCCCTTGTCTACTCTGCTAGGGCCACCAATCTCATACTTCAACTGCAGAAACAAATTACATTTGTCATCTACAGTAATTTCATAAATGTACAAAAATACAACTAGGTTTTGATTACCTGATTCGAACCAACTTCCTGACAAAAACGAACTATGTGTCCAGGTTGACGACACTTGTAACACACGCCCGCGCTGGCCAAACACTCTCCTGGATGGCGACGCTGACACTTGGGACAAAGGGGGTAGTCCTTGTTCCTGTCACCAGATTGACCATTCTTCCTCGCATCAGGCTTCTGCTTCTTGTTCCAGTTCTTCCCTTGGTCATTCCTGCTCTGTTGCGGCTGATGTGAATCCTGAGATCGCTTCGCACGGAAATTACTTCGCTTCTGAACCTTCTGCTGATCAGCCTCCAGACTGCGAACCGTATCCACTAAGCTCCTGTAATCAGCGTTGACCATAGTCATCAGCGGCTGCCTCAACGAGTCATGCAAACCATCTACAAAACGGCTGCACTTCTCAGCCTGGTCTCCCTGCATCACGCCCGCATATCGAGCCAGATGGGTAAGCTCTCGCTCGTATTCAGCAACAGTCCTGTCCCCCTGGAAAAGCCTAAGGTACTTTTCCTGGAGACCTCGTCGTGCAGAAGGAGGCACGAACCAACTTGCAAGGGCTCTAGAAAATTCACCCCACGTAAACATGTCTGGCGTACGACCTGGCCAAAAGCATGGTCATACTATTTAAAAAGAACGTATCACTTCACAAAAAAATAAAAGGAAATTTTCATAAACATATACCTGCGGGGTCATCTGCCCGGTACTTGTCCCACCAGACCTTTGCCTCACCTCGGAGGAGAAAAACTGCCAGAGGAACCTTCTTGTTCTCTGGGCACTCCAAAACATCCAATAGGTCTCTGGTGTTTGCTACCCAATCATCTATGTCCATCGGGGTCTCATCCCCACTGTAGTTCGATGGTTGAAGCTCTCTAAAGTTCCTCAAATAACGCTCCAGGGTCATCTCCACGGGTGCTGGGGCAGGAGCTGGTGCAGGGGCTGGTACTTGTACTGGAACTGGAAACCCTGCAGCCAGTACTCTCTGAAACTCCATCAAGGCAACAGTAACCGCCTTGGCAATCTGAGACGCTATGTCAGTGCCCTCTGGAGCTGCTGGAACTGGTGGTACCTGCGGCACGGAAGCATCTCTCATAGTCGCGTTAGGAATAGGGTCCTAACGTGAAGATTCACCCGGTTCGCTGACTCGTGGTGTCTGATAGAACATATAAAAGAAATCTAATTATTTATCAAGCATCTGCAAAATCTGGCTTAGCAAATATATTTCGTATTCTTGCGAAAACTATGGCTTAAACGCACCTTAAAATACTCTACTAACAAGAGTTTACTCTTACACAATCCTATGGCTCTGTGAAAACCTTGTAGGGTCCAGGGATTCTAAACCTGGCTCTGATACCAATTTGTAACACTCCTTCCCAGTTTTTCAATAATCAGTCATCCGACCGGGTCAGCGATATAAAGAGAACTAGAAAACAGCATTAAAACTACTACACAGCAGGTATAAAGTAGAAGTTACTAAAAATTTTATAACTTACAACGGAAGCTAAGAAAGTAAACTAGGGGTAACCACATACCTGAAAACTGGATTCACAGAGCCACTAAATTTGAAAAGAATTGAAATGACTGAAATTCTGATATAATATCATAAGTCCAATACATGGCATAAAAAAACATTAACAAGATACACTGTTCACAACTACAACTATATGCTGTAAGTAAAGAAAAAAACTGAATGGGAAAACACTACAAACTGACGCCACCAATGCTCATCCTAGGCGTAGTATCCCACCAGGGTCACTTGTAAAAACGTTGCCCATGAGGGGTCAGAGTAAAGAAAAATAACTCCTCCTAGTGACACTAAAAAATTTTTCTTGAATGATGAATGCATGCCTTTTGAAAATATTTTTGTGCATTAAAACATTTATGTTATATATTATGCATGCCTTCAGAACACTACCTGGTCAAAACATCTACATGTTCTATGTTTGCGACTTTCAGTTCACTAACCCAAGTTCTGGCGTTCACTAACTGGCGTACTGTCACACGTCGGGTCTATACTTGAGTTTTAAGTGACTTCTAACTTACACCTCTACTAGGAAGGCTTTAGGCAGAGTAGCTTCTAACGCGCATCTGAAACTGACGACCCGAGACCATCTGACGAACTCAATTGTTCTAGTGTCGTGCGGACACGGTCTCGAATCTACTAACTGTCTCAAGGGGAGTCAACTCTCAAGACTCTGCTACTCATAGGATATCATATGTCCTATGAGGAAGGTAGTGCGTCTCTACCTAGCACGAAAAGACTTAAGCGTGCTTACTGACCTTTTTGGTCAAATGTTACTCTGCTTGGGACATCTCTTCTGGTGTACTACTGAGCGACCCTTGACTATCTCATGCTCGACTAGAAGGGACATCCACGCCCTTGGTTGGACAAATTCCAAGCTTACGTACACGGGTATAGGTTTTGTACCTAACATTACTATTCATGATCTGACTACTTTGGTCTTGAAGAAGGGTGTCATCTTACACATTTTTCGCGACCATTTTCTTATCACCACACCCTTCTATGCATGATCGTGATATTTGTACAAAGTCTACACATGCGTATACAAAATATATTTCTTGTTATGTCTAACTAACAGAAATTAGGTTTCCTTACAGTGGTGCTACGGCGCTCGTACACTCGACGCAGCGACATTTTCTCTTCCGAAGGCAATCCTACTGCTGGGGACCTTCAGAATGCTGCCCCGACCCCACCAAAGTCCTGCAATTTAGGGCAGTCTTAATTTCATAATTTTTCCCTTTACGATTTTCTCGTGGAAAATTTCTATACAACTAGGATTACAAAAATTCAAGCGCTAAACTTCAGATATTACCTTTACGTGTAGTGATTGAGGCTCCCAAAATTCCCTACACAAACTCCGCGGTGGAACTCGAAATCCCAAAACCTAATTAGGGAAACAGAAATGAAAACCTAGGTTAAATTTTACTTCCACAACGAAGGCTATCCAAAAGAAATCGAGGAAAGGAAGGGATCGACTCACCGGAAACAAAAAAAAACTCAACCTCCACCGGTTAGGGTTAAACCCGTTTCTCCCACGGCCAAGGAAGGAAGAGGAAGGCTCACTGGTGCCTGCAGAAGAGGGAGGAGTGGTCGGAGAGGCGCTCTGGAGGAGGATCGGCCGGCGGAAAGGGGCGTGGGAGGCGTCGGTTTCGTCCGTCGCTGCTTGCGGAAACGGGAGAAAGAAATCGGGCTGCGGTTTGCGGCTTTCTCCCGTGGAATGAAGTTCACGGGAAATAAAACATGGCTTGCGGGATTTTACTTCATGGGCTATGCGGTTTTGATAACCGCATGAAGAGAGGGGGGAAATTGCTATTAGCACCCCAATGCTATTAATTTTTGCTATACGCAACTCACTCCACACCAAACTAACGCCCTTGCACTAAGCGATTTCTTGCCGCACTTCGTTACTAAAATTAAAATGCGTCTCACTAAATTATGACTAACATAAATCACCAATTAATGAACGCGACCTTTAGGAATAGTAGCATTGTACCTTGACGTCGCGCTGCCTCGATCAAAATCCGTCGCAACTCGACCCTACAATTTAAATAAATTTCTGCGTCAAAAAAAAACGGATGTTACAGATCCTACGCTTTTACACACGTTTTTAACATCGTTGCTGACTAGTGTTTGGGTAATCTCTTTGCATTTTTTTTGTTTCTCCATCATGTTACAATATATTTTATGCGGAATCTTAAAATATCATATATCTTGAGCTTGCCAAGAACGTCCTAATTAATCTTCGTTGTTGTTATTTATCATAAGTTGTTTTATGATATTAAGCCTTTGAAATTATTGATCCATGTTTCTAATTGATTCGTGATCGTATATTGCCAAAAATCGACGGTCAACTTGAGAAACTTCATATGTTTGGATGTAAAGATACACAAGGGACTCGAGATGGTTTCACGTAGTCTAAAAAGAATTTTCAAATTCAACTTACATCTGCATGCTTGCACAAACTGTTCGATGTTGTGGAGCATCCCATGCCAGTAAAAGGAAGACATAAGCTGTTGATAGTGTAAAAGGATCCTGCGTGACCTGTATATGGCGTCGAGTGGAAGTCTGATAGTAGTCCGGAAATGTAGGAGGTGGACGAACACACCCTGTGACCCTAATGATAGAGGCGAACCCCTACGAGAGAGTAAGTTGGCTAGGATGAGGTGTCATACTCGACTTTGGTCTATTGTCACATCCTTCTAGATATTGTTGATATCTTCCCACCATGAACGTGATTGGTTTTGCCCATCCTATATTACACACAAAAAATTATAGTCAACAGTTTGGCCGCCAATATTTGTTATCCTGGGGTTGCGATTTTCAGATTAAGGAGGTATTGTAAGTTGTGACGGCCTCCAATGTTGGATGGAGAAGACAAAGGCCATCAGTCTGTTCTCATAGGTAGAATGAGGGCATGTTGTATTAGATAAGGAACAACTAAAGAAGGTGATGGGTCAGCCGCTCTGCACATGTAAGTTGTCGATATGTGGTTTCAAGAGTCGCATTAGCAGCGAATGGTTGGGAAAAGTACTGAGGCTAGGATGAGTGTCTATTAAAGTGCTTGAAATGCCTAATCAACAGCAAAGGCCCATAGAAAGGGATCTAGCACTGACTTCTTTAATAGGGCCACTAGCGGTTATGTTATCTTGTCGTAGTAGTGTGAACGGGGAATATTATCCAGTGAGCCCCAGAAAATCCTCGGATTACTCCAACTAACCAAGGAGTCAGCCATAAGAGAACGACCAAGACCTTGTGACCTCCATGCAAACCCCCCGAGTGAAGATGGTGTGGCCCAAGTAGATGATGTTGCGTCCAAAATTGCACTTCTTGGGGTTTGCATGCAAATGGTATTGTTGGAGTGGCTTAGGAATGGCAGCAAAATGTGCCCAATGATCTATCTAATAAGGGCATTAAACCCGAAATTTTATTAAAAAACTAGCATGTACCAACAGAGAGCAACGAAAGATCTCAGCCATAATGGATTGGAAGATGTCTGAGGCAGTGGACAATCCAAGCGGCATAACAAGGAACTCGTAGTGGTCATATGTGCAAAAGGCCTTTTTGTAAGTGTCTTTTGTGTGCTCCTGAATTTGATGGTATCCCAAGTTTGGAGAAGGTGACCATGTTGTGTTTTATAAAACATCAAATGCATTGTGGAATATGAAAATCATGTCGAGGGACCAAGTAAAACAAGTAAATCAAGAAAACGAGTTTATACAAGCGACGAAATAAGATTCCGTAGATATTATATTGGATTTGAGAACCAAACGCAGAGCAAAATCCACGTCTCTATTGATATCCACACGAACGTCGGAAATACCGCACAGACCATCCTACAGTCTCAAGTTTAAAAGATGATTGTCCTTCTCTGCAACGAAATACTAATTTCGTTTCCCTGCAGAGATTCTTTTCGATTCAACTCTTCGCAGAACAAATTTTGTCAATCGAATAATCTCTCACGCATACACACAGTTTCTCAAACTACCTTTTTTATATCAGAGAGAATAAAAGATATTTTGAAAATCCCTAAGGAGTGGAAGTTATGGTACTAGAAAAATCGTTACAGGTTCAAACCCAATAAATGGGAGAAATCCATCAAATTTCTAAATTTGGCCCAAGTCGACGTACGTGGACTTCTCAAATCAACGTGTGTCGACTTCTAGTCGATGTTTGACAGCAGTTCCTAATCGCAAGACAAATTGACATGCGTCAATTTCTCAAATCAATGTATGTCGAGTTCTCCAAGTCGGCGTACGTAGATTTCAAATCGACGTACGTCGAATTCTCCAAGTCGGCGTACGTAGATTTCAAATCAACGTACGTTGAATTCTCCAAGTCGGCATACGTAGATTTCAAATCGACGTACATCGAATTCGCCAAGTTGGCGTACGTAGATTTCAAATTGACGTATGTCGAATTCTCCAAGTCAATTGGTATTGTATTGTCGAATTCATGGTGTACCGAGTTTTGACGGATGAAGTGAATATTAAAGAGTGATGGAAAAAATACTTTTATCAACTCTATAATGAAACAAAAAACAATGAATTAAACTTGAAAGAGTTAAGAAAATCAGAGAAGTATAGGAGCATAACATTTTATCGTAAAAATCAAATATCAGATAAAAGATACTCTAAATAAGATGAAAAATGAAAAAACGGTTGGATCACACGATATACCCATCGAAGTATGGAAATGTCTAGAAAATGAGAAATTTTGTGGCTTACATGTTTTTTCAATAAGATGTTGAAGTTAAAGAGCATGTCAGACCAATAGAGAGAGTGTATCTTGGTACCTTTGTATAAGAATAAAAAAGATATACAAAATTGTGTTAATTACAGAGAAATTAAATTTATGAGTCATAACATGAAACTATGGGAACGAGTAATAGAAAGAAGAGTAAGACCGTAGACTAACATCTTGGAGAATCAATTTGGATTCATGTCAGGGAGGTCAACCATGGAAATTATACATCTCTTGAGTAGACTCATTGACAACTATCGAGAAAAAAAACAAGATTTGCATATGTTGTTTATTGATCTTGAGAAGGCTTATGATAGAGTTCAAAGAGAGATCTTATGGAGAGTCTTAGAAATGAAAGGAGTAAATGTTTCATATATTGACATAATCAAAGATATGTATACAAATCCAGTGACAAGGGTGAGGACATCTGGAGGAGTAACACAGGAATTCTCTATCACTGTTGGCTTACATCAAGGTTCAGTTTTAAGCCCTTATCTCTTTACCCTTATCTAAGATGATCTCACCAGACATATCCAACAAGCAATACCTTGGTGTATTGTTTGCAGATGATATCATTTTGGTTGATGAGACGCGCGAGGGTGTAAACGCAAAACTTGAATCTTGGCGAGATACTTTAAAAAGGAAGGGTTTAGATTGAGCAGGGCAAAGACGGAGTATATGGAGCTTAAATTTAGCAGTACAAGAAGGACGGATGAATTCGTTATTAAGTTGGCGCGAGCTCGGCGGACAAGAAGCCAGATCGCCAGCTCCAGAGACAGTCCGTCACCATGAAAGCGGTTATCACCAACCGCTCCACCAGAGATCAAGAGCATGGGCCAATGCCGATCTCGCGATCTCCAACAAAGTCCGCCACAACGGACTCCGCGAACTCGAACGGAGACCGCCACATTCCCGCGGATATACCAACAATCTGCCTGGTTACTTCAAGGAACAGCCAACTGCAGAACCACGGGCCGAACTGACAGAACGCCATCACCAGGTCGCAATAACAGACTTCCCAGACCACACCACCAGTTCACCCAGGCCGCACCATCAGATAACCCAGACTGCACCATCAGTCTGCCCAGGTCGCACGGTCTGCTTGATCAACCTCCACTTTCACTTCACAATTTTCAACACTCCCCCTTGAAGTGAGAAGTGGTGATCAAGCCCAGCAGTCCTCGTAACCGTGTAAACAGCACCTTCGGCAACAGCTTCGTGAAGATGTCTGCGATGTTGTCCTCACTCCGCACATGCTCCACCATAAAAGATCCCTCCAACACCTTCTCCCGAATGAAGTGGTGTTCAATCTCTGTGTTTGGTCCGTGCATGACAAACTGGATTATTCACCAGTTTCAGGGCGCTTTCATTGTCACCGCACAGCAGAGTAGGACCGCACACTTCTTAATAGACATCCTCTACTAGTCTCCTGAGCCAGATGGCTTCCCGAGCTGTCAAGGCCGAAGCCTTGTATTCTGCTTCCGTAGTAGAGACGGACACCGAGTCTTGCTTCTTGTTGCACCAAGAGATACTGTCCGATCCACAAGTGAAGACATAACCGGATGTTGACTTCCGGTCGTCTGAATCTCCCCCATAATCAGCATCCGAGTATCCTTGAAAAGTAAAACTCGTGCCTCTTCTGTAAAGGAGACCCATATTAGAAGTGGCATTCACGTACTTCAGGATGTTCCTTGCCGCCATCAGATGAGGCTTCCTGAGTTCCGTCATATACCGACTTACTCGGCCAACCGCGTAAGCAATTTCTGACCTTGTAATCGTCAAGTAGATAAGACTCCCAACTAGAGCCTGAAACACCAAAGGATTCGGAAGAATCCTCCCCTCATCCCGCCGAATTTTGATGCCCGAATCAAATGGAGTAGAGCTACTCTTCCCCACCTGCATACCGAATCGCTGAACGATCTGTTCCGCATAGCACTTCTGGGACACAAGTATGTCGCTCTCTTTCCTCTCCACCTCGAGTCCAAGGAAGTGGTGGAGCTCACCCAAGTCCTTCTTCTCAAATCTTATAGGTAGCTTTGCCCTGAGCCTAGCTACCTCCTCCTTGGATTTCCCCGTGATGATCATGTCATCCATGTACAACAGCATCAGGACCAGAAGCTCTCTCTTCTTCTTGACAAACAGGCTCGAGGAGCCTGCTTCAAATCATAAAGAGCTTTCTGGAGCTTGCAGACGTAGTCCGGATGTTCTTCAGATACGTAACCAAGCGGCTGATTCATGAAGATGTCCTTGTCGATCTCCCCGTAGAGAAAGGCGTTCTTTACGCCCAGCTGGCACATCTTCCAGCCCTGGCAAGCCGTCAAAGCTATCATCACTCGTACTGAAGTCATCTTTGCCACAGGACTGAACGTCTCCTCATAGTACTCGTCGTACTGTTGCGAAAACTCTCGAGCTATAAGGCGAGCCTTGTATTGCTCGATGCTTCCATAAGCCTTCTTCTTCAGCTTGTAGACTCACTTGCAAGTTACAGGAGTAACGTCATCAACCTTGGGCACCAAGTCCCAAGTTTCGTTCTTCCTAAGGCCAGTCATCTCCTTATTCATGTCATCGTCTCACACCTTGACTCCAGTGGCTTCTTCAAACTTTGAAGGCTCCCGCTCATCCAGGGGGCCTGCGAAGAAACAAAAGACAAAGCTCACCGTGTTCCCTTCACAATACCAAGCTAGTTGCTTGATGGTCCTCTTCGATCTTTGAAGAGGCTGCTCCTTGCTCACCACCTCTGCTGCTTCTTCAGAACCAGCTTCGTTCTCGGCCACACTTGGAGCGTCGCTCCCTATGCTTCCCGAACCAGAAGCTTCTTCCCCAGAGCTTGAAACAACTGAAGCTCCTGGTGACACAGGCAGATCCACCTGAAGATCTTCAGCAGCTTCCTTCTGCCCTTCATCAACCTTGCTCTCCTGCAACTCAACAGTGCCACCTTCATACGACGTCAGCTCATCAAAGGCAACATCTCTTGAGACAAAAAACTTTCTTGTCGCAGGATTCATGCACTTCCAGCACTTCTTCCGATCATCATAGCCCACAAAGACGAGCTTCCTCTCCTTTGCATCAAGTTTGGTCCTCTGAGCATCCGGGATGTGAACATGACGGGTTGATCCAAACACCCGAAGGTGTTCCATGCTTGGCTTCTCCTTGAACATCATTTCAACGGGAGACTTCATGCTGATCGGACTCAGAGGCATCCGATTGATGACGTAGGTTGCGCAGGTCATTCCTTCCGCCCAAAAGGACCTGGGAATGCCCTTTGCATGAAGTCAGCACTTGCAAGTTTCCGTCAAGTGACGGATCTTCCTCTCCGCTATTCCATTTTATTGTGGAGTATGAGTACAAGTAAGCTCTCTTTGGATCTCGTGTTTCCTGCAGAAGTTAGAGAACTCAGATGAAACAAACTCACCACCGTTGTCCGATCTGAACTTCTTGATCTGCAAGCCAAACTGTCCCTCCACCAGCTCCTTGAACTCCACAAACAATTGGAAAGCTGCTGACTTCTCCTTCATGAAATACCCCCAAGTATATCTAGAGTAGTCATCAATCAACACGAGCATGTATATGCTGCCTCCAAGACTAGCGGTAATCGTTGGCCCCATCAGATCACCATGGATGCATTCCAATGGTGTCTTGCTCCTCGTTTGTGACTTATCAAACGAAAGGCGATGAGTCTTACCGTACTGACACCCCACGCAAACGTGCCCATTTCCGTAGGACGACAACTTCGGCAAACCTTTCACAAGGCTCTTCATCGTCATAGCTTTCAGCTTGTCCATCCCAACTTGCCCTAGTCTTTCATGTCAGATAGCCGTGATATCGTTGGCCCTCATCCGATCAACATAAGAGCTTGTTGATAAAACAAACAAGTCTCTTACTCTCCTCCCTACATGAACAATATCAGTCTTTACCGCTGATACGTTGCGGAGAAACCTTACTTCTGTTGGGCCAAATAGAACATGATAGCCCGCGTCAACTGTGTTGGTCACCGAGAAGAGGTTCTTCTTCATGTCAGGTACGTGATACACACTCTTTAATGTAAGTGGACCCTGAGCACTATCCAAAGAAATAACGCCCTCCTTCTCTACAGTATGAACAGAATCATCAGTTGTAATAATAGCTTCATTACCTGAGAGTGTTTGCAGTGATGAGAACTTCGACTCGTCTCAAGTGAGGTGATGACCACACCCCGAGTCAACTATCTAGTCATCTTGGTAGTCGACGGTGGAAAGAGCAGGAACACACATGCTTGTCAAGAAGGCTCCTCCCCACCTGGCTTCCTCAGGACTGGAACCAGCTCCCTCCTTGTCTGCAACATGCCCCGGCTGCAGCTTGACCTTACAGTCGCGCTTGAAGTGTCATGGCTGATTGCACCTGTAGCACTTCAACTCCTTCCAGTTCTTCTTAGGAGCAGCGCTCCTCTCTTGCTGATAGGAAGTTGAAGGTCCATCCTCAGCAGCAGGCTTTTTCATCTTCTTTCATCTCTTCTTCTTCTTATCAGTGAATAGAGCTTCACTACCTCCTTCAGAGATAGTCACCTCGGTCATATGCATAGACAAGCTTTCCTGTGACGCCAGCAGATTTTCCAGCTCCAGCAAAGATGGCTGAGTCGCCAGTCCTTGAACGGAAGTCACAAAGGCCACATACTCCTTCCGCAACCTGCGAACTATGTGCCTCTTCAACTTAGCTTCAGAAATGGGCTCATCAGGATCTAATGCTGATATTTCAGCGCACAGGTTCTTCATCTTGAGGAAGAACTTCGAGATAGAGAGATCTCCTTGAGTTGCCTTAGCCAACTCATTCTCTAAGAACTGCAGTCTTGCTACATTCTTCTTGTTGAACAAACCATCAATGGTTGTTTATATCTCAGCAGCAGACTCACATCCTAAGATGTGATCAAAGAACTTCGGTGAGACAGCCCGTTTGAGAGCAAACTCTGTCTTTGCATTAGTCTTCCTCCAAACTCTCACCTGCTCAGCAAAACCAGTTGCAGCAGTCACTTCTTGTTTGTCGTCACCACCGACAACTTCCCACAACTCCTCGCCCTGAAGATAGCTCTTCATACACGATTTTCACTTCTTGAAGTTGATCGTTGTAAGAAGTTCAATATCAAAACCCCTTGCGTAAGCTCCTTTTATTGCACCAACCACTGATCACTAGCTTTCAGAAGCGTCGAGCACAACTGAGGTTGATCACTGCTCAAGCACCTATTCCCTATGATACCATGTTGAAAATCTCACAAGTTGATCAACCGGTAGTTCTGATACCAAGCAAAAAACTTCCAGAGCTATCAAGTTGATTACTTGATCAAGCGAAAAGCGGGAACCAGGCGCAGGAACACTCCAACCATAAACTGAGCTAAGTAATCAGAAACAACAGAGAGCAACCACAGATCTTATATTATCAACTATCAACTTTACAAGGCTAGGTATACATGGCGAGACATGATTTCGCCAAGTACAATAGAGAAGCATACAAGCAAACAAGACTCTTCAAGCCGGGCGGACTGCCCCAGAGACCGCCGAGTCCGCTGAGACCGCCAAGCCACTGTTGCACCACTGATCTACGAAGTCCGCGGACTACCCGTTATTCTGCTGAGACGACTACTATGCATGCCGCCACCGAATTGAAAGAACAGACCGCCTAGTCCGCCGAGACGGGCCAACCGGTTATTGAACTTGAACTTCATTTGCTGGAGAGAAAACTGGTCGGCCGCAAAGTGCGACCTGCTGCAAACCGCCGATAATAAACCGCAAGCTCCACTGCTTCCAGACCGCAATCAGAACCAGACTCATGTCTTCACAGTGCTAGCCGCTCAACCTGCAAGCAGCAACCAGTTAATCCTTCTTAATCCGTGCGGACTAGAAAACCGAGGTCGCAGCAATTAATCCGCGCTCAACTTACTGTTCATTCAGTTACTGTTGAAGTGACGGGGGGTCCTATTTATAGACGGGGTGAGAAGTGTGGTCACTGCCCTAGTAGATAGAATCACCACCACAGCTCGCAACTAGCACAACGCAGTCCGCCGAGTCCGCAAGGATAAGGTCGGACATCAGCCGATTCGTCGGCACTAAGTCAGGAAGCCAGTCCGCTACCTGGCGGACACCGCACCAGTCTGCACGCTGCACAGCACGCAGACACAGCAACAGCCCACTTACTGCATCAGTCCGCACGCTACACGCGGACACAGCACCAGCCCGCACAGCTTGCGAACGCCGCACCAGCCCACCACACGAGTCCACGACCAACAAGCACGGATCGCCCGGTCAACCAGCGGACACCGCGGGCTCTGCGAATACCATGTACTTGTCACAGAATGTGACCAAGTCCAGCAACCCAACAAACACCTGGCGCGAGCTCAGCGGACAAGAAGCCAAATCGCCAGCTCTAGAGAAAGTCCGCCACCATGAAAGCGGTTATCACCAACCGCTCCACCAGTGATCAAGGGCATGGGTCAATGCCGATCTCGCGATCTCCAACAAAGTCCGTCACAACGGACTCCGCGAACTCGAACGGAGTACGCCACATTCCCGCGGATATACCAACAATCCGCTCGGTTACTTCAAGAAACAGCCAACTGCAGAACCACGGGCCGAACTGACAGAACGCCATCACCAGGTCGCAATAACAGACCGCTCAGACCACACCACCAGTCCACCCAGGCCGCACCATCAGATAACCCAGACCGCACCATCAGTCCGCCAAGGCCGCGCGGTCTGCTCGATCAACTTTCACTTTCACTTCACAATTTTCAACAAGAAGCTCATCTAAGATGGTTTGGACACGTAGAAAGGAGACCATTAGAGGCACCTATTAGGCGTTGGGAGAGTCTAGTCACTAGGAATATTAAACGAGTAGGGGTAGACCAATAAAGACTTGGAATGAAACTATAAGGAAATACATGATGTACTTAGGCATTAGTGAGATTATGACAAAAGATAAGGCACAATGGCGACAAAGGATCCATATAGCCGACCCCACTATAGTGGGATAAAGGCTTGAGAGTTGTTGTTGTTGTTACATTTTTAACGATACAAAATATAGACATTTGTCATTGTTATGAAGTATTGTGTTTAAATATTTGCTGCTTGAAGTAAGTCCAAAGTTGTATGCTTCCTGGCAGTTGAATATGATCACAGCCATGGATCTATAGTTACAAACCAAGAATGACACAAGGACCAAAGGTGTCGGAATGTTTTGAAGACCGACTTAAATAATATAATGGATGGGATGGTTGGAAGTTTATCAAATTTAAGGCTGAAGGCCTAATTAAGAAGTATGATTTTCCCTAAATTCTGTAAATTTCCTATAACTGACCAGTGCAAACCTAGTAATTATGTGTTATTTGATGTATGAAACAAAACAAAAAACTTTAATGCTCCACTTGTTAATCATTTTTGGCGTGCTGAAAAATTGTTGGAGGCTGACTTGGTTGACCTGTCAACAAGTCAAATGGATTGGTTTTAATATTATTTTATATGAGCATTTATTATGAGAGAGTGTGTACATTTATGATGAGAGAGAGTTGTTTAGTTTTTCTTTTGCCTATATAAAGGCCCCCTTGTACATGTTTAAAGGTTGCTGAAAGTAGAGAAAAATTCTCCCATCCTGTTTGAGTTTGTGAGAGAGCGCTGCAGCGCAAAGGGAGTTTTGGAAGCGGCCTTGCCGAGCGGGTAGAGGGGCAAGCCGGGCGAGTTGGAGCACTCGCCGGTTTGGGAGATCTCGCGGTTTTGATCTCGGCGAGTTGGTGTTGGTCCCGGCGGTTTGGAGTCCTAGCCGCGCGGTTTGGGTTCCCGCAGTTTTGGTGATCTCGCCTCGAGGGGTGCTCGCGGCTTGTACTCGCGGGAGGAGCGGGGCTTGCCGGGTTGTTGATCTCGCAGGAGAAGCTCCGGGTAGTACTCGCGGTTTGAGCTCGCCGCGAGAAGTAGCGGTTGCGGTTTGAGTACTCGCGCGTGGGGGGGTCTCGCTGCTGAGCTCGCTTGGGCAAGGTAGTACTCGCCCAAAGGTGGGAGGTCGCGCGGCTTGGTGGCGGTCTCGCAGCCTAGTGTTGAGGTGAGGAGTCAAGTGGAATTGGTTTGTGGAGTTGAGTGTCTGCGGAGAGCTCACACACGTTTCCAACAAGTGGTATCAGAGGCAGGTTGGAAGTAGAGGAGAGATGGAGTTTGGAGGTGCCGTGCCGGGGCAAGTCCCCAAGTTGACGAAGACTAACTATGGGAACTGGAGCATCCAGATGAAAGTACTACTAGCCTCCAAGGAGTTGTGGGAGGTAGTAGAGGACGGTGTGGAGATGCTGACTGCTGAAGCAGAAGCCGCTTTGACGAACGCACAAAGGACAGCACTGAGAGAAGCTAAGAAGAGGGACAAGAAGGCTTTGTTCATCTTGTACCAAGGGGTGGATGAAGCTACGTTTGAGAAGATCTCGGACGCCGAGACTTCGAAGGAGGCATGGGAGATTTTACAACGCTCCATGCAGGGAGTCGATAAGGCAAAGAAGGTGAAGCTGCAGTCCCTTCGAGCTCAATATGAAGTGATGAAGATGCAGGGTTCAGAGAAGGTTGGCGACTATGTGACCCGTCTGCGGACGATCACAAATGAGATGAAGAGGAACGGGGAGACGATAGACGAGGTCAGCTTCATGGAGAAGCTCCTGCGTTCTATGTCTAAGAAGTTCCGACACGTGGTGGTGGCCATCGAAGAATCGAAGGACCTCACAGTGATGACGGCGGATGAACTGATAGGCTCGCTACAAGCACATGAGTATCGGATGGTGCAAGATGAGGAGGAGTCAAGTGGCTTGGGGAAAGCACTTCAGACTCAACTCAATTTTGGAGAAAGTTCAGGAAGAGGAGGAGGTCAGCGTGGTCGAGGCTACCAAGGCAGAGGTAGAGGAGGAAGAGGTGGAAGAGATTTTGGAAGAAATCAGCTCAACCAGGGAGCGGTAGAGCAACATCATGGTTGGAGGCAAGATGCAGGAGGTAGAGGAAGAGGCCAAGGTAGAGGTCAAGGCAGAGGACAGGGAAGAGACCAGGGAAGAAGTCAAAGAGGAGGAAGAGACATGTCCCAGACTCAATGCTACAACTGTGGCAAGTTCGGGCACATGAGTTATGATTGTTGGGCCCCTCGGAAGGGAGGTGAAGCCAACCACTACGCGGAGGCTAGCAACACGGGTGGAGACCCGATGATGTTCCTTACTATCCAAGGCGCTGCAGGAGGGAGGAATGGAGTATGGTACCTAGATACTGGAGCAAGTAACCACATGTGTGGTGATAAGGAGCTATTCACCAGCCTTGAGCCGAATGGAGGAGATGTCAGTTTTGGCGATGCCTCGAAGATCTCTGTGGAAGGAAGAGGAGTGATCGCAGTGACGATGAATGGGAAGGAGGTGCTCATCAACGACGTTTTCTATGTACCGGGCTTGAGGAGTAACATCCTAAGTCTTGGACAGCTGGTGGAAAAGGGCTATCGCATCCTGTTGAGGGATAGCACCTTAGCGATGAAGGATAGCCAAGGAAGAGAGGTGGTAAGAGTGAAGATGGCGACGAACCGCCTCTTCCCTCTAAGTTTGGATGCCAAGGAGACGGCATGTCTTGCGAAGACAGGAGAAGAGGAGGAAGCTTGGCTGTGGCACCACCGGATGGGGCATCTGGGGTTCACAGGCCTGAAGCTGTTGTCTGGATCTAAGATGGTGGAAGGGCTGCCTATGATCACGCCTCCTCAAAGGGTCTGTGAGGCATGCACGAAGGGGAAGCATAGGAGAGAAACTTTCGAGGGTGGCAAGTCCCGTAGAGCAACAAGGCCGTTGGAGTTAGTTCACTCGGACATCGCTGGTCCGTTTGAGACTACTTCAATAGGTGGAAGCAGATACTACATCACGTTCACCGACGACTTCAGTAGGAAGTGTTGGGTATACTTTCTGAAGGAGAAGGCAGAGGCTCTGGACAAGTTCCAAGAGTTCAAGGCGATGGCTGAGAAGGAAGCTGGGCAACCACTGAAGGTGCTCCGGACAGATAGAGGAGGGGAGTACACCTCTAGGCTGTTTGATGACTACTGCAGAGAATGGGGAATCTCACACCAACTGACGGCGGCGTACTCGCCTCAACAAAACGGAGTGGCGGAAAGGAAGAACCTAACCATTATGAACATGGCGAGGAGCATGGTGAAGGGCAAGGGGTTGCCAAAGAAGTACTGGGCGGAAGCAGTACAGGTAGCGGTGTACTTGCTAAACCGTTGCCCAACCAAGAGTGTGAAGTTCAAGACTCCATTCGAAGCTTGGAGTGGGTGGAAGCCTAGCGTGAAGCACCTGAGGGTCTTCGGGTGTGTAGCTTATGCTCACATCCCGGACCAGAGGAGGAGGAAGCTGGACGATAGAAGTGAGAAGTGCATTTTTGTAGGCTACGCTCCTGCGAGCAAGGCTTACAAGTTGTACAACCCGGAGACGGAGAAGGCCATTATCTCAAGGGATGTGGTGTTTGAAGAAGGGAGTAGCTGGAGCTGGGATGAAGCAACGAGAGGGATCAAAGGAATGTTCTTCGAAGATGATGAAGAAGAGGATGGTCAGGAAGCAGAGGCTGAGATGGGAGGAGCTGAGCCGCCATCACCACCCAGCAGGGAGCCAGGGGGAGCTCTCACTCCCTACTCTAGTGGAGCAAGCACTAGTAGAGGTGGTTCCAGTGGAGCAAGTACCAGCGGGAGCAAGGAGGATCGTCCTCAACCTCGGATGAGGAGGTTGGAGGAGATCTACGAAGAGACGGCACCAACTGCTAACAATTTTTCTTTATATTGTCTCTTAGCAGATGTTGAGCCATACTCTTATGAGGAAGCAGCCAAAGAGAAAACTTGGAGGAGTGCTATGGATGTGGAGATAGCCTCCATTAAGAAGAACGACACCTGGAAGCTGGTGGATCCACCTGTAGGCCAAAAACCCCTCGGGGTGAAATGGGTCTATAAGGTGAAGAAGAACAAAGATGGGGGCGTGGAGAAGCATAAGGCGAGGCTAGTCGTGAAGGGCTACCGCCAAGTTCAGGGAGTGAACTATGATGAAGTCTTCGCACCGGTAGCGCGGATAGATACCATCCGGCTGATCATCGCGCTAGCCGCACATCACGGGTGGAAGATAATGCAGATGGACGTGGTCTCTGCTTATTTGAATGGCTACCTGGAGGAGGATGTGTACATCGAGCAGCCTCCAGGGTACGTGGTGAAAGGGCAGGAGAGAAAGGTCTGCAAGCTTGACAAGGCACTCTATGGGCTGAAGCAGGGAGCTAGAGCTTGGAACGGCAGGATAGATGCTTACTTACAGAAGCATGGCTATCAGAAGAGCCCGCATGAGCACGCACTCTACACCAAGGTAGACAAGGATGGAGGCATGATGATTATCTGCCTATACGTGGATGACATAATCTTCACAGGGAACAATGCTGGGATGTATGAAGAGTTCCGGGGTATGATGAAGAGAGAGTTCGAAATGACTGACTTGGGAGAGTTGAGCTACTTCCTGGGAGTGGAAGTGAAGCAGGGAGAAGATGGGATCTTCATATCCCAGAAGAAGTATGCAGAGGAGATCTTAAAGAAGTTCAGGATGGAGAACAGCAAGCCCATCTCTACCCCTGCCGACCCAGGCCTGAAGTTGAGCAAAGAGTCTAAGGAAGGAGCGGTAGACTCCACCTTATTCAAAAGCTTGGTGGGAAGTCTACGTTACCTAACCTTCACCCGACCGGACATCATGTATGCGGTCGGGGTAGTGAGCAGGCATATGGAGGAGCCGAAGGAAGACCACTTCACGGCAGCGAAGAGGATCCTGAGGTACATCAACGGGACAAGAGGTCACGGGCTGAAGTACTCCACTGGAGAGGAGCTGAAGTTAGTTGGATACTCCGATAGTGACTATGGAGGCGACGTGAACGATCGGAAGAGCACTTCCGGATATGCTTTCAATATGGGGACGGGGGTGTTCTCTTGGAGCTCAAAGAAGCAGGCAACGATAGCTCTATCGTCCTGCGAGGCTGAGTACATTGCAGCAGCAGCTGGCACCTGCCAAGCCATTTGGCTAAGGAATCTGTTGGAGAGCTTGCAGCATGAAGTGGATGGGCCAACGACTATGTTGGTGGACAACATGTCGGCCATCCAGCTCGCGAAGAACCCGGTACTACATGGAAGGAGCAAGCACATCGAGACAAGGTACCATTTCCTAAGGGAGCAGGTAGAGTTGAAGACAGTGGAAGTGAAGTATTGCCCGACCGGAGAGCAAGTCGCAGACATCTTCACCAAGGCGTTGAAGGTAGACACGTTCTTGAAGCTCAAAGGCAAACTTGGCATGTGCTGCCAAGTTTGAGGGGGAGTTTGTTGGAGGCTGACTTGGTTGACCTGTCAACAAGTCAAATGGATTGGTTTTAATATTATTTTATATGAGCATTTATTATGAGAGAGTGTGTACATTTATGATGAGAGAGAGTTGTTTAGTTTTTCTTTTGCCTATATAAAGGCCCCCTTGTACATGTTTAAAGGTTGCTGAAAGTAGAGAAAAATTCTCCCATCCTGTTTGAGTTTGTGAGAGAGCGCTGCAGCGCAAAGGGAGTTTTGGAAGCGGCCTTGCCGAGCGGGTAGAGGGGCAAGCCGGGCGAGTTGGAGCACTCGCCGGTTTGGGAGATCTCGCGGTTTTGATCTCGGCGAGTTGGTGTTGGTCCCGGCGGTTTGGAGTCCTAGCCGCGCGGTTTGGGTTCCCGCAGTTTTGGTGATCTCGCCTCGAGGGGTGCTCGCGGCTTGTACTCGCGGGAGGAGCGGGGCTTGCCGGGTTGTTGATCTCGCAGGAGAAGCTCCGGGTAGTACTCGCGGTTTGAGCTCGCCGCGAGAAGTAGCGGTTGCGGTTTGAGTACTCGCGCGTGGGGGGGTCTCGCTGCTGAGCTCGCTCGGGCAAGGTAGTACTCGCCCAAAGGTGGGAGGTCGCGCGGCTTGGTGGCGGTCTCGCAGCCTAGTGTTGAGGTGAGGAGTCAAGTGGAATTGGTTTGTGGAGTTGAGTGTCTGCGGAGAGCTCACACACGTTTCCAACAAAAATAACTCAATGTTGCTCTGGCAGAACGGCCCAGCACGAACAAACTTTTGAAGTCAAAAAGAAGAGACATGTGCCCCATATTTTACATTTTAATCAAACTGCATGCCGTATTTGAGAGGCCAGAGTCATTTGTTATGGTAGATGGATTTCTGCTCCATTAACATCACAACAGATCATACAAGGGCTACCTACCTCTTTTAGCAGTTCCTAAGACGTCCAAACCCCAGTTTAATCTAATTCCCTTCGAAATGAAAGTTCCACACGGAATGTATTTAGGGATTTTTCTAAAACTCCCTCTCCCCTTGCTCCTTTTTTTCCCTTTTCCTTCATGTTGCGTGGAAGAACCAAGTATTCAGATATAATCAAAAGCTTCACAGTCAGCAAGTTCAGGCAAATAAGGCTACAAACATCATGATTGAAAATATTCACAACTAAATGTCAATTCAATATTGTAAGATCGGGGCAGAAATTGAAATATAGGAAAACGAAAGCAGATAGAAATCCCCATCGAAAAACCTAAACTATGCACAGATACCAGTGTGGATCAAAACAAGTAAAATAGAAGAGTAAGTTACGAAACTTTTGAAGATGGATATATAGAAGGAACCATACGTCCAGACGTTGAGGGTCTCGTTATGGATGGTGAAGATGCTGAGAAGAATCTGCTTGAGAGGCCATTCAGAGCGGTAATAGCCAAGGATGTATTCGTTGTCCTTGAGATAGGCGGGAAGAGAATGATACTCCACGAGCTGGTACTTGACCTTCTTCCATAGCCTCCGACCCTTGCCATTTTTCCGCTCTGCTTCTGCCACCGGATGCATTATTCCCGCCGCATCTTCTCCATCCATCATCGCACCCGGATTAAGAAAGAGAAACAGAGAGCAACGGACGCCGATGCTGATCCAGATCTGGTAAGCCGGTCACAATCGAGATCAGCTGTGCGTTCAGCTCGGTGGAACATGCGAATATATATATATATATACACACCCACACAGGAGCGACAGGCACGGGCCGAAGACTTCGCCCATCCCCGGCGGGACCCGCTCGAAGCCCGCCCGGTCTAGTCTTTTTGGGAGTCAAGATGGTCTCAAAACGAAAATTGATCAACATGAAAGTTGTAGATCTCGGCGAGACGAACAATTTTTATGGTGATCACTTTTTGATTTGGAGCAGTCTTGGCTTCCGATTTGGGCCTCGAAATCGTGGGTGGCGAGAGGTTGTACTGTAGCACTCTCGCCGCCCGCTATTTCGAAGCCCAAATCGGAAGCCAAGACGGCTCCAAATCAAAAATTGATCATCCTGAAAGTTGTAAATCTCGGCGAGACGAACAACTTTAATGTTGAACATTTTTTGATTTGGAGCCTTCTTAGCTTCAGATTTGGACCTCAAAATCGGGGGCGGCGAGAGATTGTACTGTAGCACTCTTGTCGCCCCCGATTTCGAGGCTCAAATCGGAAACTCAGACGGCTCCAAATCAAATAGTGTTCAACATGAAATTGTTCTTCTCACCGAGATCTACAACTTTCATGTTGATCCCTTTTCGTTTTGAGACCATCTTGATCCCCAAAAAAGTCGCGCCCCTTGTTTTATTTTTTAATTTGTGCTTCGTTTAGTCCCACACCGTGGAATAGTCAATAGGTTTTTGAATATAAATACTATAATGAGCCTTTATTATTTAAAATTGGAAAGTGTAGCTTGGCCATGCAGAGTCAGTTCTAGTATAGCGGGCGGGCTGCACAGAGTTTGCGACTCCGCCAGTTGGTTTGCTAACCCAATTTTAAAATCATTTCACATAGGTTTAGGACTTTCCTAGAGTAGGTTTAGGAAGCCTACAAAAAAGTCTGGAGAGAGGGTTGATTTGATCGGACGACTGCTGAATAATGCATCAAGATCGGACGGCGGAAATATTTCCTGTGAATTTCGAACTCATGCTATATATATATATATATATATATATATATATATATATATATATATATATATATATATATATATATATATATATATATATATATATATATATATATATATACACGAGCATCTTCGCACGGGCTACGCCCGTGCTCGATGCTCTTCGCATCGACAGTACCCCAACTGCGACGGTACCTCCGCCCCTCTACGACACTCGATCAATTGACATGACACAGGGAGCCCCCGTGCCCTATTCGACAATACCCCCGCATTGAGAGTGTCCCGGTACGGCGGCGCTTCTGCAGCTCGCACACCCCCATGCACACGACCCCGGTGCCTGATGCACATGATAAAATAGGTACGTGGGAGAACACCAGGCACATGGGTCGTGTGCACGGGGGTGTGCGGGCTGCAGAAGTGTCGCCGTGCCTGGACACTCTCGAGGCGGGGTACTGTCGCATAGGGCACGGGGGCTCTCGGTGCCCTGTCAATTGATCGAGTGTCGTAGAGGGGCGGAGTTTGGGCGGAGGTGCCGTCGCAGTTGGGGTACTGTCGATGCGAAGAGCATCGAGCACGGGCGTAGCCCGTGCGAAGATGCTCGTATATAATTAAGAATGGAACCACAGAATTTGATCTAAGGTCCATAAAGTCCATTGTCAGCAACAATTCTCAATTGTCATGTGAATTCCTCACCATGTGCCAAATAGGAGAGAAAAGTCTATACACGATGCATTCTCAATTGTCATGTGAATTCCTCACCATGTGTCAAATATGAAAAAAAAAATGTCCTCAGAATGTTGCATTCTCCAATGTGCAAATGCCTTCTGGCCAAACTCTTCTAAAAGTGCATGATTGGCCAAAATCTTCGACTGAATGCAGTAGAAGAACGAAAGACGCAATGCAAACTAACTGAGTTTTTTTTGTTGAGCAAATTTGGGATGTGCCACCAGTAAGAAACGAAGCATGTGTATATCATTCAAAATCCAAATTCTCAACTGCAAATAAACATAGAAGAAAAGGATTCTCCCATTAAAAAAAGGATATTTCATTACTGTGCACCTTTTTGGCATTGAGCCTTTCATTAACTCTCATTCAATTCACCCGAAAACCCTAAAATAAAATAAACATCAAACTGAAAAAACAGGAGTCCGTGTTTGATCCAGAGAACAGGTTCTCAATGAAGAAAAAGGGTTCCAGGGCCAAAAACACTGCAATTTTAACATTCTTTTCTTGAGAAGAAAGATGGGAAAAAACCTTTCAACTGGCCCTAGTTCAAGACACTGCAGCTTCTCCAGGATTCTGCTTATATTTCGCCTTCAATAGCACTCCATGGCAATCTGGGTGAATACAATCAGGCAACAAAATTTGAGAAGCACCCCCCCCCCCCCCCCAACTATAAATTCAGCTTTGAAGCAGACGACCGCCTCTTTTTATGCTACAGAATTCAAAGAAAGCAAACTTGGATATTAAAAAGGAAAACGGCCGGCAGTTATATATCAGCAATTTAGGCATGGAAGGAAATGATTACCTCCGAAATAAAAAAATTCAGGCTTCCTTTGGGGGGACGTATTTTCATCGGTTAAGCGGTTCGATTGACAATGGATTTATATAAATTAGCTGTTGGGAATCCCTTCATCAAGCTGAGGAAGAAGATAGGAGCAAGGGAAATTTCAGATTTAGAGAGGGTGTGTAAAAGCCCAAAAAATCTGCATTTAAGACTTAAAGCTACTTAACACATGAGAAATTAAAGATACTTAAAAAATCTGCATTTAAGAAATTAAAGCTAATTAATTAAATGTAAGTGTTGGTTTTACAAAGACCGGCTCCTGCATCAAGTAATTGTATCCTGAATGTTCATATACAGCTATAAATACTGTATAAGGATTAATGTATCAACGCAATGAAATCTACCCAGTAAAATGTCTATTTCTTCCCTTCATTTCCCGCGACATTAAAAACCAACCGTGAGAGTAAAACAATCAAAAAATTGTGAAAGAAACTTCACGAATTACTTAACACATCAGAGAAAGAACCCGGCTTAAGAGAAAATGGTGCAAATTAATTTATTACTTCGTACAGAAAAAATAGCAAGTGATGAACTGAATCTGCAAGAAAAAGAAAGAGATCGATAGAATCGAACCTATTAATATTGCAAACCTATGGAGAAGCAAATTCGGGCTGGACAGTGTTGTGCTGGAGAAAGAATATAATTTTGTTGTTGAAATTCAGCTAATAAGAAGAAGGAAAAGATCCAATCACATCTGATTTGCGGCTATTGAAATGGACAGGAGGAACAAATCCAAACCCCTTCTCGAAACAGAAGACTTGCAGTCTTCTTCTTGTTTCATTTGTTTGGGTCGGATCTTGGGTGGTCTTTTTAGTCATTTTTTCTTATAATTTAAGAACTCTTCGTATAGATGCGGCCGAAGACTGCCCAACTCGCCGACGGAAAAAATGATGTTGGGTACATTGGTTCTAATGTACCTGATTTGAAGAAGCCTCACCCAACTCAATGATATACATCAAAATGTATTTGATGTATTTTGAGTTACATGTGCAGGTTAAGTATTTGTAGGAAATGATGAAAAAGTTTCTAAGTCCATGTGTCGACACCCAGAGGGAAAGTGTCGACACTTAAGAAGACTTGTGTCGACACCCAGGCAAGCAGTGTCGACACTTGGAGTCATTGTGTCGACACCAGTGATGCTGAGTCGACACCAGACAGAAAGTGTCGACACAAGGAGCTGTGTCGACACTCAGTGAAGAAAAGATAGTGAAGCTGTGTCGACACTTAGCAGTTGTGTCGACACCCAGAAAGACAGTGTCTACACCAGAAAGTGTCGACACTTGGAGGCTATGTCGACACTCAGCAAAAGTCTGCAGAGACTAAGTACAAGTGTCGACACCCAGAACAATGTGTCGACACTCAACAGAAGAGTCAACACTTGAAGTAAGTGTCGACACCCAGAACAATGTGTCGACACTTAGCAGAAGAGTCAACACTTGAAGTAAGTGTCGACACCCAGAACAATGTGTCGACACTTAGCTGAAGACTCAACACTTGAAGAAAGTGTCGACACAAGGAGCTGTGTCGACACTTAGCAAAGATCAGCAAAGTTCAAGAATATTCTAAGTACAAGTGTCGACACTAATGGAATGTGTCGACACTCAGCCAGAGTCTCGACAGAAGAAGAAAGTGTCGACACCCAGAGCAATGTGTCGACACTCAACAAGTATCAACACTGAAGACATGTGTCGACATCATAAAGCAGTGTCGACACTTAACAGATTCAACACATGAAGATGTGTCGACACAAAGGTGTTGTGTAGACACTTAGAAGAATTCAGCAAAATACTGAAGAACAAGTACTTGTGTCGACACTCAATTTCAGTGTCGACACATGAAGAAGAAGTAGTGTCGAGATACAAAATCTACAACACAAGGAGTTGTGTCGACACCTTGTAGACTAGTGTCGACACTTAGACAACTTGTGTCGACACTTGGTCTATAAGTGTCGACACTTAAAGACAGAAAGTCTCGACACTTACAGACAGTTACAGTTATTTCAAGAACTGACTGGATGACTTGACAGCTGTCATTCCAGCCGGTCTACAGCACCTGTCAGAGTTGTCAGAATTCAGTTATGGACCGGACCAGCCGGTTACCATGAAGAAGGCCTATAAATAGGCTTATACTGTCTACAGAAGAGATTGATCAACAAGTTGTTGAAGAGATTGAACACAAGTCCAAGTTCAGATCTAAAGAAGATCTAGCTATCAAGTGAAGATCTAAGAAGTTGGAGAGAGAGCTTCATCCAAGAAATCAGCTGTTAGAACCCAGCTGAGAAGAAGGATTCAGATTAGTCTGAATCTTAAGAAGCAAAGATCAAGGATCAACTGCAGAAGGAGTTAATCTTATTGAGTTCTACTTTCAAGAAGCTTTGAAGAAAGCTAAGTCAGATTGAGTCCAGCTGAGTTCTTCCAAGAACTCATCAAGAATCTCACAACTTATCTCTCTTTCATCTAAGTTGTTGAGTTTATACTTTTTGTATTCATTATAACTTATAGGATCCTTAGGGATCTGAGATTGTAAGTCTGCAATTATAAAGGCTGAGGGTAGGAGAGTGAAATCTCTGAGTGTAGGCCTTGGTGGCTGAGTGTAGGCCTTTGTGGCTGAGTGTAGGCCTTGGTGGCTGAGTATAGGCCTTTGTGGCTGAGTGTAGGCTTTGTGGAAAAGCTGAGTTGTAGGGCCTTGGGCCTGAGGTGTAGGAACCAGTTTGGGTTCTGAGATAGTGAAGGAGTTTGGTCGAATCTAGTACACTGCTAGATAGGCGAAGGGGGAAAGTGGATGTACCCAAAGCTTGGGGAACCACTATAAAACTCTGTGTCTACTGTGTTTGCTGAGTTGCTGTGATTGCTGAATGTGTGTTGTGTTAAATTAGATATAATTCTGTGATATTAGTTGTTTGCTGCCTAAAAAGTTAAAAAGATTCAAGTCACCTATTCACCCCCCCCCCCCTCTAGGTGCATAGGGACAATATCTTTCAAGTGGTATCAGAGCTAGGTTCCTCAAAAAGGGACATAACTGTCTGAGGAGATCCTGTTGGCAGATTCAGGTTAAGTCAAGTACAGATTCAAGAAAATCAAGAACCATGGGTTCCACTGAAAATCACAAGGAATTGGGATCTATGAAGTTACTCATATGTAGGAAAGAGATCTTTGGGATCTGGAAGGAAAGGGTAAGGCTGTTTATGGAGGCCTCAGACCCTAGAATTTATATCACAGTGAAGGAAGGGTCATATGTGCCCATGAAGGTGTCAGTCCTAGATGCTAATCAGAGAACACCAAAAGATTTCTCTGAAATGACAAAAGATGAGATTGTCCTAGCCACCATGGACAAAAGGGCTCAAAACATTATAGTGAGTGTCATAGATGATGCAACTTTTCAGAATCTTATACACTATAAGACAGCCAAAGAGATGTGGGATACACTTATTGTGTATATGGAGGGTTCTGAAGAAGTTAGACAAGACAGAAAATCCTTGCTAAATCAAGAGTATGAAAGTTTTAGACAAGGAAAGGGTGATAGCATAACTGAGTGCTATAAGAAGTTCTACAGGATAGTAAATGAACTCATATCCTATGGCAGAGAGTTCAGTAATTATGAACTCAATGACAAGTTTCTAAGGTCCCTAACTAAAGATTGAGACATCAAGATCTGTGCCATTAGAGAAATGGCTAATTTGGCAGAAATTCCTCCACCTACACTGTTTGGCAAATTGCTGTCATATGAAATACAGTTGACAGTGAGGAAAGAAGAGGAGAAAGCTACAAGAATTGAACATAAGTAAAGAACAGTGGCTTTTAAATCAGAAGCCCCCAGAAAGTACAGAGGTAAGTCACCTTCTCCTCCACCAAGAGCAGCAGAATCTGAGTCAGATGAGTCAGTCAGCACAAAGTCTGAAAGCAGTGAAAGTGATGAGGACTTTGCTGCCTTTACAAGACATTTCCAGAAGTTCTTAAAGAAGAAACAATGGAGGACAAGACCTTCTACTTCACAAGGAAAGGAAGACTTTTATCAGAATAAAAAGGCTTCAAAGAAGGACAGGAAAAAGACTAAGTCTAGCAAGGCTACACTTTCAAAAATAGTGTGCTATTGTTGCAATAGACAAGGTCATGTGATAGCAGATTGTCCTGAGAAGAGAAAGGAGTCTAGTGACAAGAAGAAGACTCATTTCAAAGGCAAGAAAGAAAAGTCATTTGTTGCCAAAAAGGAGAAGACTCTGTCAGATATTTCTTCTTCAGAAACTGAGTCAGATGCTGAGGCATATATAGGGCTGTTTGCTGAGGAAGAAGAAGAAGAGTTCATGCAGATTATGAATTCTATTTATGAACAAGAGGACAGTCAATGCCAAGGGCTAATGGCATTGACAGATAGTGACAAGATCCTGGAGCAGCCAGGACCCAGTAAGGTACAAAGTTCAACTTTAAGTTCAGTTTCTTGTGCCAGTACAGAATCAGATTCATCCTCATCAAATGATGAGAGTGCATCTGAGTCTGAAGAAGATATTCATCAGTTGATAGATGAATACCAGGTACTGTTGCAAGCTTACAAGAAGAGCAAGTCCCTAGCCAAAAGTCAGGCAAAGGAAATTGCAATTCTTAAAGCTGCTGCAACTGAGTTTGAGAAGTCATTTGATCAAAAGCTTAATGAGATAGCCAGATTGAAGCACATAACTGTGATTCAAATGGGAACTATATCATTTAAGAATGATCAAATTAAGAGTCTGGAGATTAATCTTCAGAAGGAGAAGGGCTTAGTTGCCAGGTTCTCTAAACCTAAGTCAGTTCTGCCATTAATTGATGAATTTGTTCATCACAAAGGCAAAGTTGGACTGGGGTTTACTAGACCAGCAAGGACTGTTCAGTCCAAGTCCAAGTCCAAGGGCAAAGCCCCAACTCTCAATAAGTCTGCTGTAGATAAAACAGCAAAGACAGTACCTAAGCAAAGGTACAATAAGTTTGAGTGTTGGTGCTGTGGCAAGATAGACCACTATGCAATGGACTGTTGGCACAATGCTAGTACCAAGGTGAGTAGCAAACTGCCTGTTGGAAGACCAGCATGTAGCTTTGTCAGGATGCAAACTAACAAGTACCAAGGACCCAAGAATACTTTGGGTTCTAAGGTTCACTAATCTGTTTTGCAGGTAAGTCCAAGTTGCCATGCCCCTATATGGTACTTGGACAGTGGATGTTCCAGGCATATGACTGGAACTAGGGGACTACTGAAGGACTACATTCCAATCAAGGATGGTCCAAAAGTCACCTTTGGTGGATCTGAGAAAGGGATCATCAAAGGATTTGTAGTGTATGCAGCCCCACAGGTTTAACAAAGAAGATGGACAAGCTCACTCTAGAAGAAGAATCTACTGCAAGACAGCAAGTAGAAGACAGTGGCTGTTGTCCATGGGGAGTACTACATGTACCAAATGCAGAAGAAGTACAAGGAGTACAGCAAGATGATGAAACTGAAGAGGTTCAACCAGAAGTCAGGATGCCTCCAGCCAATAGGCATCTTAGAGATCATCCAGTAGAGCAGATTATTGGAGATCCAAGACAAGGGGTACAAACAAGGAGCAGAAATCTGAATGCAGCAATCTACTCCAGTTTTCTATCTCAAGTTGAACCTAAGAAGTTTGAAGAAGCCATTCTAGATCCACAATGGACTGAAGCAATACAAGAAGAGCTGAATCAGTTCAAGAGGTGCAAGATCTGGGAACTTGTTTCTAAACCTAAAGATCACAATATAATAGGAACCAAGTGGATCTACAGGAATAAGATGGATGAACAAGGTGTCATCATTAAGAATAAAGCAAGACTGGTTGCTAAAGGATATAGGCAGGAAGAAGGTATTGATTTTGATCAAACCTTTGCTCCAGTAGCCAGACTGGAAGCCATAAGAATGTTCCTGTCCTATGCAACCTTTCAAGAATTCAAAGTTTACCAAATGGATGTCAAGTCAGCATTTCTAAATGGTAATCTTAAAGAGGAAGTCTATGTGGAACAGCCCTCAGGTTTTGTTGATTCAACTCTACCTAATCATGTCTATAGACTTAGGAAAGCTTTATATGGGTTAAAGCAAGCCCCTAGGGCTTGGTATGAAACCCTTTCTAGTTTCCTCATTGAGAATAAGTTCACAAGGGGGAAAATAGACAAGACTCTATTTCTTATGGAATCTAGAGGCAAAGTAATACTAGTCAAAATATATGTATATGACATTATATTTGGGTCTACTGAAAGTAGCTTTTGCAAAAAGTTTGCAAAGCTAATGCAAGGTCAATTTGAGATGAGTAGTATGAGAGAGCTAAAGTTCTTCTTGGGTCTCCAAGTAAGACAGACTGAGAGTGGTTTATCCATATGCCAGTCCAAGTTCACCCTAGAACTCATAAGGAAGTATGGTATGGATTCATCCAGCACCATGAAGACTCCTATGGGGTCAAGTATGTCTCTTAGCAAGGATGATGCAGGGAAACTTGTAGATGAAACCTTGTATAGAGGGATAGTTAGCTCCCTATTATACTTGACTACAAGTAGACCAGATATCATGTATGCTACATGTGTCTGTGCAAGGTATCAAGCCTGCCCTAAAGAGTCTCATTTGACTGCAGTCAAGAGAATATTGAGATATCTAAAGGGCACTCCTTATCTAGGCCTCTGGTACCCTAGGAATGGGGATTTTGATCTAACAGGTTATTCAGATGCAGACTTTGCAGGATGCAAAGAAGACAGAAAAAGCACTACTGGAACCTGTCAATTCCTAGGTGGAAGACTGATTTCTTGGAGTAGCAAAAAGCAAACAAGTGTGGCTATTTCCACTGCAGAATCAGACTATGTGGCTGCAGGAAGTTGCTGTGCTCAACTTCTTTGGATACAACATCAGCTAGAGGACTATGGAATTCAGGTAAGTAGAACTCCACTCTTTTGTGATTCTACTAGTGCTATTTCAATAGCTAATATTCCTGTATCCCATAGTAGAACAAAACATATTGAAATTAAATATCATTTTCTTAGGGAGCATGTAGAAAGAGAAGATATTTTACTTGAATATATTAAAACAGATGGACAACTAGCTGATATGTATACTAAGCCCCTAGAAGAAGCTAAGTTCAATAGATTTAAAATTGAACTAGGAATGATAAACTTAGAGTAAGTTTACAGAATTGAAATTGGCTAAGTAAAAAGGTGTCGACACATAGAGATTTCTGTGTCGACACAGAAAAGTGGTGTCGACACTTCAGGGAAAAGGTGTCGACACATCTAGAAAGTTAGTGTCGACACTTCAGAATATTAATGTCGACACATGACAAGTTGGTGTCGACACAACCAAGGTGGTGTCGACACATAGTGTTTACTCAGAATTATCTAAGTAAAGTCTCGACTAAATGTCGAGTTAAGTGGTGTCGACACATAATTTTGTGTTGACACATATAATCTGTTGACTAAACTTGTGTCGACACATATGTGTCGAGACATTATAAGTCAGTGTCGACACTTATTGCCAGTGTCGACACAATTTAAGTTGGCTTCCCGCCTTTTCATCTTCAAAAGTAGAAAGGTATAAATAGGGTTTTGCCTTAGTCTGTCGACACGCTTTCAAAAGTTTCGAGACCAAAACTTCTGTGTCGACACCTCTCTTCTCTCCAGTTCAAATTCATCAAACCCTAATGGCGCCAAAACTTGAGGAGAACGTCAACGAAGGATACGAACTGGTGCGCGATGCATTTGTTGATGCTGACCAGGAAATCAAGAATGTCGTAACCCTAGTAGCCGACACAGGGTTAGAATATCTTGTTTCAGAGCCTACAAAAATCTGGAAGAAGGAAGTCTTGGAATTCCTTAATGGAGCTAAGGTTGACGACACTGGATTAAAAATCAAATCCAGGGTTCATGGTGAGAAGGTGAAGGTATCACCTAAGAGCTTGAGGAAGATTCTACAACTCCCAAGAACTAAGGAAGAGGATGAAGTAACAACTTCTAAGACAAGGGAAGCACTAACATGGTGTGGTCTAGATTCTAAAATGAAGATTGATTATATTTTTAATAGAAAGGGCATGAACAATCAAGGGAAATTCCTTTCTGAGATTGTTGGCAAAGTAATATTGAGCAAGCCAGGAGGGCATGACAGAGTGTCTGCCTCTATGTTCAGTATTATGACATGGATCATCTTCAATTTGCAAACAGATTGGTCTATGATAGTTCTTGAGAAGATAAAGGAAAGCTTGAAGAAGCCCAACTTGGGCAGGATTATAAGTCTATACCTTGCTGGTACCATACCAGAGGTTATGCAACAAGCTGCTGGAAGCAAAATCAACCACATGAGAAAAATGGATATGAGAATTTTCTCCAGATGGGACAGGGTGTTGACTAAGGAGATGCCAACCCCTGAAAAGATAATTTCTGAAAAAGTATCACCTCCAAAGAAGAAGAGGAAAATTGCTCCAGTGGCACAGGTTTCCACCAGCAGTTCTGAAAGTGAAGAACAAGTTGTCTTCACACCAGATAAGCATGAGGAGGGACCTGCTGTAAAATCACCAGCTCCTCCAGATGTTGCTGAGATCCAGGGGGAGCTACCACAAGCTAGCCCCATACACAAAAATCACATTCAGGGGGAGCCACTAGTTGTGGAAGAACCCACTCCTCTTGAGAGTGAGCAAGCTACAGAAACAATTCTAGAGGTAATTACTGAGCTTAATGCTTTGGTTTTTCCTATAGAAGATACTGATTTGTCTGATTTTTATCAGCAACCACAGTCTGCTAGTCAAGTCCCAGATGTTGTCATGGAAGACACATCTGCTGCAGCTCAATTTGTTTCTGATCTAGTGGTTGAAGAGCCAAGACTTTCTCCAGCTCATTCACCACAAGAGTATACCATGGAAGATCATTTCTTAAATCTGGATCAAACAGATTTTGACAAGGACAATGTTGCTGCTGAAGTAGAGAATGCTCCAGTTGAGGGGGAGCAAGTTGTAATTCTTGAAGAGCCTGCAAGAAAAGAAACTGAGAAGGCACCAGATGTGCAGACTGAGAGGCCCCCAAGCCCTAAGGAAAGGGTAGACATAGCTAGCTCCTCAGCCTCTGAAGATGAGGAGGCTACAAGGGCTCAGAAGAAGAAATTTTAGGTCTTCAGAAGAAGGAGCCAAAGTTACAAGAAGGCATTACAAACCATAGCACCACAACCTATAGTCCAGTCAGCACCTACTTTTGATTATAGTGCACTGATGGTTGCTATGCAGATCAAGCTGGATGAGCATAGAAAAGCAATAGAGACTTATGTGGATGAAGGGCAGAAATCACTCCAATTTGATTTGGCCCAGGATATTAAATCCATAAGATTTGAAATGAACCAAAATAAGAAGGAGATGACTGAATGTTTCCACAAGAGTGGAAATGCAGTGGTGTACTTAGCTACACACCAGGAAAAGATTAAGACTCAAGTAGATGACATAGCTCTGAAGCAAGGTTATGTTCTTGAAAATCAGTTAAGAATGAATGACAACCTTACTGCATCTCACAATGCAATAGTCACAGAACTGAAGAATCTAGCTGCAGGGCAGACTCCACCTATAGCAAAGGCAGATTTTGCCAAAGTATTCCTAGAAGAAATTACTGCTCTTAAGACTGCTATCCAAGATTCTCAAAAGTTGATAACTGACAAACTCCAAAGGTTAAAACCTTTCTTTAAAGATGGAGTTAATTATTTGGATAATCAAGTGAGATTCCAGAAAGATGATGTCAGAGATCATATAGCAAGAGAAGTCATAAAGGGGGAGATAGTGTTAGTCAAGGCAAGCTCTGATCATGCAAAGTGGATATCTAATTCCATCAGAGCTACACTAGGTTATCCTCCTCTTTGTGATGATGATAATGTTGCTGAATCTGGAATTCATCATGCCTATCTTGGAGGTGAGCAACCAGAAGTAGCTCAAGTGATCTATCCTCCACCAGATTTTGACATGATTCATGCTGACATACAGTCCATGTATAGCCCACCTGGGGGTAAGGACAATGTCATTACTGAGAAAGTTGTTCAGCCAATTTCTGAAGCCATGCAAGAGGCACTGCAGAAAGAAGAAGAGACTAGATTGTCTAAGAAGAGGTTTAGGGAACAAGCTGAACAAAGACCAGACTTTGAGCAGTGGAGCCCTACCTCAAGAAATATCTTTCAAATGATTCAGTCTGATTTTACCACCCTGTTCGGCAGCCGGAAGATTTTGAGAACGAATGTTGCCACCACGACTAATGACGTCCCCACGATAAATGTCGCCCCCACGACAAATGTTGCCCCCACGACAAATGTCACCCCCTCGACAAATGCCGCACCCACGACCAATGTTGCCGCCTCAGTCAAATGTCGTCCCCTCGACAAATGTCACACTCACGACGAATGTTGCCCACACGGGGTCCCCCGTGCACGATTGCTTGTATATATATATATACACACACACACACACACTAGTAACAGGCACGGGCCTCCGGCCCAATGGCCACGCACCACAGTACCCGGCCGGCAAAGACGGGCTCCCCCCCCCCCTCGGCGGGCTCCGACCCTCGTGCACAGTGCGACAGTACCCGGTCTGCGACGGCGGGCTTCGCCTTCCTCCTGTCTGCGATGGTGCACAGTGCGACAGTACCTGGTCTGCGACGGCGGGCTTCGCCCTCCCCCGATCTGCGACGGCGGGCTTCGCCCTCCCCCCATCTGCGATGGTGGGCTTCGCCCTCCCCCGATCTGCGACGGCGGGCTTCAGCTTTTTTTTTAATAATTTATCATTTGTGGATTTTTTAAATTACAAATATTATATTCTTTTGTATTTTTTAAAATTTAAATTATTATATTTTTTTGATAAGTTTTTTAAAAGCTAATGATTTTTTTGTTTTCTAATTATTAATTGATTAAATTTGATCTTTATTTAATTTAATTAAAACCAATTTCCTGTATAAAATTTCCTCTATAATCGCCCTTCTAGACAGAACGAAGAGGTCGCGGGATCCCCTCCGCCACCGCCGCTGGAGCCGTCGGCGGCCTGCCCGGATCCCACTAGCGGGCCCGCCGGCCTCCGGACAACCCCCGGCGGGTTTGCCGGAGACCGGCGTCCTCGTCGGTGGGATCCGAGCAGGCTACCGCCGGCTCCGGCGGCGGTGGCGAAGGGGAACCGGGAGCAAGCACTGTGTATCGGGTTTTTTGTGTTTTGGGATTTGTGGATTTTCTATTTTTAGCTGTTGGCAGACCATTCTTGTTCAAGATCTGACGGCCATAGTACTTCCTAGTCAGATCCAACGCTCTATATTAATTACTGTAATTTCAAACTCATTTTTATTGGCAGACCACCATATATCTTTTTTGAATAGTATAGATATTAAGGGCGTTATTATAAGCAAATTAGGTTTCCTTATTAGCACCTCAAAAAAAATTGGGAGATCAATGTGCGACGGGATCGGGTGTGGCAATCGCGTGTACGGTCAAACTCATGATCTCACTAATTTTAGTGGAGATCATGGAGAGTGGCTATGGGCACACCCATGTTCTTTTTAAGAGGAATCTCATCCACATCAATGCCTACTATGTAATGTTTATGATTTATACCCTAAATCCTAAACTCTTATTTTTTTTTAAATACAAAGTACATTTATTCAATATTGCTTATGAAAATATTGATCTCCTTCATGTTTATTATGTAATCAATCATTAATTATTTCACATGATTTCTGATGGAGTACATTCTCCCTTAAGATTTCTGAGTCAAGCTGGCTGGACTTCAACCAAAACGTTCAATCAAGCCAACTCGACCGAGTGAACGACGAGCGCGAGCCACGCCAGCTCGAAGGGTCCAAAATCACCCTGAGAGGGGAAAAAACCAAGCACGCACAAACATTACGCCCGTCCCGCGCGCGAATGACCAGCGCGCACACACGCAGCCAACCCGATTTGTGGCGGGGCATCAAATTGTGATGAATTGAATTTGGCAAATAAATGTTTTTTGTGATTAAATTCTAACATGCAATGACAGAAATTTTTGTCACAAAATCTAATTTCTAATAGTGGAAAAAACAGACTATTGAAATATTCAAAAGAACCCAACAAAAATGAAGAGAATGTCGTGCGCAGGTGTAGGGAGATTAATATGCTGCATAAGAAAGTGAAGTAGAGTATGAGGAACAAAAAATCACGAACTTAAAAGAAAAGGAGATTGAAATAGCATAAGCATACATAAGAATTTAAGATTATAAAGGAGGTAAAGAAAGAAGAAGAAAATATGGGTTTTATTTTCTTCCGAACCAAAAGAAGACTCTACATTGCAACAACAATGCCATGATCTTGATGAGCTCCATTAGTTAAGCTACATAATTAATATAGAAGTTCAATTCAATTACAAGCTAGCTAGAGAAAATGCATGTAATTATTTATATATATATATATAATATAGTTTAGGCGATGGCTGACTTGTTGGGGCCCTCAATAGATGATGCATCTTTGTCATTACCTTCGTCCTCAGCACCACTGCTTTTCCTTCCCTGAAACACAAACCTGTAGTATGCAAACTGCATCATGATCTTTCATGAAAAACTTCGGTTAAGGTAAGGTGTGCACGTAATTAGCTAGCTAGCTAGCTAGCTACTACCGCATTAACATTAATGTAATATTAATGGCCACTTATATTATTTTTGTAAATAAATAAGGGCAATGTTATAATCAGTTCTATAATGACTAAACACGGTCCATTTATATTTGCAGTCCAATAAATTTAAGTATTTTTAGGAATATGAATAATGGTTTTAGGTGTTTTAGGACTGTGAATAGCTATCCTTGGACTGCTAATAATATTGCTCATAAATAATAACTGAAAATTAATGGAAGAAGGAAAGGATACAAATAGATCGAGCAGGACACAGATAATGGCATCCAACAACCAAGGCGCATTGCCCTTTATCATCTCCCACTCAACACTCCTCGCTAATATGCTGCATATGCATTCAATCAAACAGCAAGCCTTGAGATTTAGGGTCCATTTAAGGATGTTTGCATAGTCAATTAACGTACCTTCCGACATAGGTTGCGTTTGCGATTATAGCAAACATGAACATAAGAGGATTTAAACCCTGCGGTGCACCAAGACCAACCAGTTACAATTTATTAGTCCGGCCCGGCCCGGCCCGGCCGGATTCTTAATTTCTTGGATTAATTTATAAGCTTAATCAAGACCATATATATATAATAATTAACTTGGATTTTTGTCGGGTGATTGTATGCATACCTCAACACCGCCTCGCTTGATCTGTGGAGGAGCAGACAATTAAGAACGAAATGTTGTTTATCAAAATTATATGTACTGAAGCTTAACAATAAATAAAATTGCATTATATATATATATATATATATTTATTTATTTATTTACTTATTTATTTTTAAAATGTATAGGCCTATCGGAGGAGGTGGGGGAGGAGGAGGGGAGATGAGCTAAAATATATATACATTCAAGTAAATTTGAGGCAGGCGTCCTCCCATATAAATGGCAGCCATGACCCATCCCAAGGCAATCCCATAAGGGTTGCTCTCCATCGCCGTCATCAACCTTGCATTCTAAGCTCAATACAGGAAGAAGAAGAAGAATGTTAGCGTATCATCATGCTGATCAGCTAAGGCTCAGTTGTTTCAATTTTTTTTCCTAAGCCGAAGCAGCTAATTCAATTGCATTTATTTATGAACACAAGGAAGGAAGGAACGAAGGAAGGAATGTACCTTTAATAATCTTCTTCCATGGAAGTAAATATTTGTTTCCATCAAGGAATTGGCCTGAGAAGGCAGGCCAGCCGAGCCGATGATGAATGCTGCACAGCTTGCAGCCTGGACATTCATACATGTATATACATAATATAAAGCATATCATTACTCATTGCAATGCATCACAATTAGAAACATTTGCCAACTTGAATAGCAATATGTATTATGATCGCCATAAACTTGATTTAATTGTGCGTTACTAATGGTGTGGCTGCGGTGGATGCCAAATAAAGGCTTTGTTTGGGGGGACTTATTTTCACCGGTCAAGCGGTCATAACCGCATGAACCGGGCGTATTGAAATTCGGGCGTGAAGCATAATTAATAGAAACAACAAGGCAAGCTAATTGTTTTTTTTATTTATTTAACAGTGTTAAGTTGGTTTTGAACTTTCAAAGCCATATGTTTCATCATCTGCTGATCTCCACCTACCGGCCACCAATGCAGAATTTTCTCCAAGCCGCACATGTGCTTTGAATGGGCACATGCGATGAAGTTTCTTGGAAAGAGGTCAAGCATGTGAAATGACTCTATAAAAGGGGAGGATGAAAAGCTGTGTAAAAATTTAACTAGAAAGCCGAAAGAACTCGCAGAAACACTCAACCACAACCAAGTTAAGTAGAATTCAGCAACAGTAGAAGCACAAGAGTCTCAAAAATTGAAATTATCACAATTTCTTTACAATGAGAGACATACATTGCGATACATGATTTTGCAATGTACCCAAGAGAAACAAAAAAACAACTCTAGGCAAAGAAGAAACCGCGCGGACAGCTTACATGCCGCCAAGCCGCAAGCCCTGTCCACCGAAACCGCTAAAGTCGTCAAACCGCAACTAGCCGCAAAAACTATTTGTTATTGAATGCTGATGAACTTGAACAGAACTCGACGATAGACCGGACGAACTGCTCGACTTAACCGCAACCCCGAGGAAGAGACTTCAGGCCGCCTAGTCGCGACCTGTTGTATGCCACTGACTGTAAACCGCGAACTGTTCCACACCAAGGTTCCCACTAGTTACCTGGACGCCTGATGCTAGCCGCACAACCTACACAGAGAGTCAACTTCCTTAGCCTCCGCTCCAGACCGCTCATCACAACAACCCGTGACTAGGCAACCAACCAGACTTGTTACAACACCGTGACCAAGTCAACAACAATCCAGCGAGCTCTGGCATCAATCCGCCCGAGAAGGCTCCAGTGAACTGTGCGGTTAGCTTCCGTAAAACGCACTAACCGCTTTCCATCTTGCGAGCCAGAGAACTTGACACATTCAAGCGAACTATGTGGTCTCACAGTCCAGACCACAATAGTAACGGTTAGACAGTTAACCGCCCCGTTACCTCCTAGGGTGCTTGCTGAACCAAACTACAAGAGAGAAGAGAAGAAGAGAGATTTCAGCTAACTGTCACCTTCTACCCACCAGACTGTTGGCGGGCTCTGCAGTCTGTGTTGTCTGTCATATCAGACCACCCCACTACACTTCACTTCCACTTCAACAATTTCAACACCCCCCCTTGAAGTGAGAAGTGGAAACCAGCCTGAGCAACCACCGTAACCGAATAAACAGTCCCTTCGGCAATGGATTCGTGAAGATATTTGTGATGTTGGCCTGACTCTGCACATACTCAACCATCAGAGACCTTTCCAGCAACTTGTTCCGAACGAAGTGATGCTCGATCTCGATGCGCTTTGTTTGCGCGTGACAAACTGGATTATTAACTACTTTAAGAGCACTCTCGTTGTCACCGCATAGCAGAGTAGGACCCCGCACCTCCTTATAGATGTCTTCCACTAACCTCCTAAGCTAGATGGCTTACTGAGCTACTAAGGCCGAAGTCTTGTACTCCGCTTCCATAGTGGAGGCAGAAACTGAATCCTGTTTCTTCCTATAGCACGAGATAGTTGTTGTTTTGCACATGAAGACATATCTTGACGTTGATTTCCGATCATCAGAATCTCCCCCATAATCAGCATTTGTGTAGCCATGCAGCTTGAAGCTCGTGTCCCTCTCGTAAAAGAGGCCCATGTCTGAGGTGTACTTCACATACCTCAGAATGTTCTTAACCACCACTAGATAAGGCTTCTGCGGCTCTGTTATATATCGACTTACTCGGCCCGCAACATAGGCAATATCGGACCTTGTAATCGTCAGATATATGAGACTCCCCACGAGAGCCCGGAACACCAAGGGATCTAAAAGAACCCTTCCCTCATCACGCTGAAGCTTTAGACCTACCTCTAGAGGAGTAGAGTTACTCTTCCTTTTAAGCATGTCAAACCACTTCACGATTCTCTCCACATAGCCCTTTTGGGAAACGAACATGCCGCTCTTCTTCCTCTCAACCTCGAGTGCAAGGAAATGGTGGACCTCCCCAAGATCCTTTATCTCGAACCTGATAGCAAGCCCAGCCATGACCCTTGCTACTTCTTCCTTCGAGTTCCCGGTGACAATCATATCGTCAACATATAGCAGTACTAGGACCTGAAGCTCCCTCTTTTTTAACAAACATACTTGAATCTGGGTCTGAAGCGAAGTATCTGCAGAACTGGATGTATTCTGCAATCTTCTTATACCACGCCCGAGGAGTCTGCTTCAGACCATAGAGGGTCTTCTTCAGCTTACAAACGTATCTTGAATGTTCTTCAGAAATACTACCAGGTGGCTGCACCATAAAGATGTTCTTATCAATCTCGCCAAAAAGGAAAGCATCATTTACGTCGAGTTGCCAAATCCTCCACACTTGACAAGCCGCCAAAGAAATCACGATCCGAACTGAAGTCATCTTGCCCACCGGACTAAACATCTCTTCATAATCTTCCTCATACTGCTACGAGAACCCTCAAGCTACAAGGCGAGCCTTGTACTGCTCGATTCTATCGTCAGCCTTTTATTTCAGCTTGTAAACTCATTTGCATGTTATAGGAGTGATGTCTTTGACCTTGGGCACAAGGTCTCAAGTCTCGATCTTCCTGAGGGCGGTCATCTATTCATCCATAGTATCTTCTCACTCCTTAATGTCAGTGGCGTTTTCAAAGCATGACGGTTCCCGCTCATCCAAAGGACCTGCGAAGAAACATGAGACAAAACTCACCATGTTCCCGTCTCTATATCGAGTCGGTGGAATAAAGATCCTTTTGGACCTCCACAAGGCTTGACCCTAATCTACCTCTTCTGTTGCTTCTTCTTAACTAGCTCTCCTCTCGGGCACACCAGGAGCATCGTTCCCCTGCTTCCAGATCCACAATCTTCCACCCCATAGCTAGATAAAACCGGAGCACCTGGTGATAGAGGCAACTGCACTAGAAGATCCCGAGCATCTTGAGTCTGCCCTCCGTCAAACCTGCTCTTTTGCAACTCCACAGATGAGCTACCCTAGTATGACGTCAATTTGTCAAATACCATGTCCCGGGAGACAAAAAACTTTTGTGTCTCTGGATCCATGCATTTCCAGCTCTTCTTCCTATCATCATATCCAACGAACACTAGTTTCCCTGCTTTCGCATCTAGCTTCGTCCTGAGAGCGTCTGGAACATGCACGTAGCAGTTTGACCGTAACACCCGAAGATATTCCACGCCGGGCTTCTCCTTAAACATCAGCTCATGTGGAGACTTCATGTTGTTCGGACTTAGGGGCATCCGATTGATGACATACGCCGCACAGGCCATTCCCTCCGCCTAGAAGGCCATGGGAATGCCTTTGGCATAAAGCAAGTACTTGCAAGTCTTCGTCAAAAGACGGATCTTCTGCTCTGCAACTCCGTTTTATTGTGGAGTATGCGCACAAGTAAGCTCCCTTCAGATTCCAAGTTTTTTGCAAAAGTTGGAGAACTCGTTTGATTTGAACTCTACTCCATTATCAGTTCTCAATTTCTTGATTCGCAGACCGATACGGCTCTCCACGAGCTCCTTGAACTCCACGAACTTCTTGAACGCCTCTGACATCTACTTCATGAAGTATACCCAAGTATATCTAAAAAAGTCATCAACCAGAACTAGCATATACCTACTACCGCTGAGACTGGGGATGACGGTGGGTCCTGTCATATCACCGTGGATGCACTCCAACGGTGCTTTGCATCTGGTCTGTGATTTGTCAAATGGAACGCGATGAGTCTTTCCATACTGACATCCCGCGCAAACATGACCGTCTCCAAATGATGAAAGACAAGACAGACCATGCACCAGGTCACTCACCGCCATAGCGTTTAGCTTATCCATCCCAACATACCCCAACCTATCATGTCAGATAGCTGCGCTGTCACTTGCCCTTATCTTATCAATATAAGAACTTGTTGTCAACACGAACGATGTAGCGCCCCATAAATTTTATACAGAAATAGCTCTCAGGAGGCTACCGCCCGGCGGTAGTGCTAGAGCCGGCGGTAGTGTAGCTGAATTAATTGTCATAGCTCAAGGCGAGGTACTGCCCGACGATAGTGTTACCGCTGGCGGTAGTGGACCTTTTGTGTAGGCGATGTCATGATGCGTCGAATCACCTACCGCTCGACGGTAGTATGTTACCGCGGGGCGGTAGCATGATAGTTACAACGCGACTACGTGTCGACATACGTATGGAGAGTTTGAACGGCGGGCTTGCCAAACAAGCCACGTCCGAGGTACCGCACGGAGGTAGCTTATTATCGCGCAGTGGTAGCGCTCTGTACAGGAAAATCGTTTTGAATCATGGTCGTTCGTCAACTTCTAATAAGATCCGACGGTAGGCAGTGGCTTATGTTGGCTTAAGTCCGTGGGATGGAGGTTCTTCCTCATTCTAACCTAGGTTTCCTCCTTATAAAGAGTTTGAGAGAGGGGAGAGCAAAGGAAGAAGGAGAATGAGAAATCTCGCCCTTGCCGGAGCTTCGGAGCCCCAAATCGCGAGGCGAGCCCAAATCTACGGAGGCGGCCCGGTGTGATTCTTTCCATCCGTTTGGATTTTTGATCTATGCCGCTAAAGAGAACTTCAAGGGTAACGAACTTCCTCCTCTCGTTAGGACGTGCATGTCCTCTTTTGTTTTTATATACACATATGAAAGTGCCTCTTTCGCTAAGTAGCATACAACTAGACTTTCTTCGGGTCGATTGAGTCTGTCTCAGGCATAAATTGCATATAGAGTTCGAAATCGAAGTACAAACATAGGCATGCTGTGTGAAGCCCATCCAGACAAGTTGGTCTGGATTGGTGATGATTATATTGATATTTGCGTGTCGGAGAAGACTCTGTGTTATGTCATTTTCGGGTTCTGAGTGTTGTAGAGTGCTGCGGGGAGTCCTGGAGGTGACTCTAGGAAATACTCGGGTAGACAGAAATGAAGTTCTGTCAGATACCGCCAGACGGTAGGGCTACCGCCGGTGGTAGATCCCAGTGAGCTGTTTTATGGTTGCGAAGCCTGTGTCCATGAGGCAATGTGGGTAGCATGTTGAGTTGTTGAGTCTGGAGTGTCTAGCTGTGTTGGTCGTGAGTGTCAACATTGGAACATAACGTTGTTTATGTCGTGTATGAGAAAGGGATGCTGACCCACGTCGTTATCGTTGATTGACACGATGATTTGAGCAACAGGAAAGAGTTGAACTGTACCCGCAATATGTCGTTCAACTAGAGTGTCTAACGTACTTGACTTTCGTAGTTGTCATAGGAGAGAGTCCTTGAATTTATGTCGGACTAGAAGAATGCTCAAGGTGGGACCATCCGTGTTTGGGACTAGGGATGGTGATGAGACTCAAGGAGTACATCGAAAGTGTGTTATGAGAGCATGAAGCGTGTGGACATACGTATCAACATTTGTTATGATTGTGTGTATAGCGTTAGTGTATGGCTTGTTTGTCGTTGCACTTTCTGGCTTATTTATGTATACATTATTGTTGTTGACTTACATGCAGAGAAGGAATACCACTGCCCCAGATATGGGGTGGGGTCGTTATACCGCATGTTCGTGGATAGTGGTCAACAAAAGCTGACTCGTTACCTTCTTTTGTTGCAACACTTTTGTAGTTTATACAGGTACCGGTGTTGCCGAGCCGAGCGGGAAATAGCAGGTAGGAGCCTATGTTATGCTGACACTCGAAGGCCCAAGTTTTGTTATAACTTTCTCATGTATTTTCGGTCTGCGCGTCGATGTATGAAAATCATGTAGAAGCTTAAACATTTATTGTGGTTAAGGCCCTAAGGCCAAAGAAAAACTATGTGATTGTTGTTCTGTCATTCCTATAGTGTTGTGGAGATTCCGATTCAAGCTTTATTAATGCTTCTGTTAGCATGTGATTCTACTATGTGTGGTTGTTTAGTATAGTTTGGATTGATATTCATTGAGTAGCTCTTTCTTTTGTTCATTCAATATGACGTGAGGTTCTGGCCGGACCCATTGTTATATTCCTTGGAACGAGCAGAGGTGCTATAATTTGGTATCAAAGGCAAGTGTCGGTCTGTTATTCGCTGAATTTGTCGACGAATTCTTCTTAAGCGGTGGAGTGCACGTGTATGCGTCACCTTAAAAACATAAAAATAACTCCTTGAATGTCCACTTAGGAATGAAAACACAAATGAAACATGTTAAAAATATTATTTGTGGAATCTGAGCGTTCCTTTGATTGTTGTTTACTATGTTTTGGAGTCGTTAAATTGTGTGTTGCGTAATTATAGGTGACTATGAGTGGTGCAGAGCAGTCACAACATCAACACTTTACGGAGAGTAGTGCACAAAATGATGTGCATGCAGCCCCTCCTTTTGCTGAAATGATAAGGTTGGTATCTGAAGTCCTGTTTGCCATGTTAAATGCCCAACCAGGAAGGCAAGTGCAGCCTCCTGCCCCCGTGGTGGCCCTGGTGCCAGTTGCGGTAGTGGAGACATTAGCGGCAAGAAGGTCTTCAGACTAACAGATGAAGCACTTCATGAGCTCTAACCCTCCATCTTTTATGGGAGCTGGATTCCCGTCTGACGCTGAGGACTGGCTCTCTCGGATAAAAAGAACCTTAAAGTCTACGAAGACAAAGGAAGCTCAAAAGGTCACCATAGCCACTTTCCTATTGGATGGAGAGCCAAGGCTGTGGTGGGATGAGATGAAAGTTCATCAGTTAGCAGGGAGACGACTGCCGGACGTCTCAATGGATGAGTTCTCAAGGCTGTTCCTGGCGCGATATGTCCCATCAACACAACGAATTGCGTTGGAAAACTAGTTTCTGAGATTGACTCAAGGCGACCGTTTGGTCGATGAGTACTTACATGAGTTCACTAGACTTGAAAGGTATGCTGTATCATATTTGGAGAACGAGGAAAGAAAGACCAGTCGATTCTATGAAGGACTGCAGGATAATTTGCGGTTGCTTCTAGCAGGCCCAATGACGCGGGGGTTTCTAACCTTGGTAAATACCGCGCGATCCCTTGAGCATGATTTGAAGAGGGTCTAGAGTAAGAAGGACCTCTCGGTGAGAAAGCAAGATTTCAAGGTGCCAAACTCTTCGAAGGCTGGGTTTCGCGGCAAGTGGAACAAGAAGGCTAGATCATCTGGACCAGCTCCTTCTACTGGTTCTGGAGCTACCTCGGGGCAAGGTCTGCATACGTGTTACAATTACGACTAAGTGAGACATTATGCTTGAGACTGTTGGAGCCATCCCGCGAATTCAGATGGAAAGGCGGGTGCATTGTATGTTGAGAAGGGGAAAGCAACGGAGTCGTCTGCATCTCACCATACATCAGCGCAACCCAGAGTCCACAATCTTGGCTAGCAGGAGGCCATCAAAGAAAGTGACATGATGATAGGTATGAGCTCTATATATCTGGTGTATTTTACATACTATATATACCTTGTCTACTTTTGTTTGATGTTTTGGTGTGTACATTAGGATTTGTCCTAATCTGTAACCATCCAACGGGAGCGTTATTTGACACGGGAGCGTCTCACTCCTTTATATCTGAGGACATTGTTCTGTGTATCTGAGTGCCTTCCTGTATGTCAAGAGATGGATTGGAAGTGTTGTTGTCCAATGGATGCAAGATGTACGCGGATATGTGTTGCAGAGTGAAGGTGCAAATAGAAAATCAAGAGCTCGACTTGGAGCGTTGATACTATCGATATCAGAATATGATGTGATCTTTGACATGGACTGGCTTTCGAAGTAGCGTGCGAGCATTAATTGCAATCTTAAGGAGGTCAAGTTGGGGCAGAATACTGATCAAGAAGGTAACTTTCTCTGGTATGAAGGGACCAAGCAAGATACTGATGTCTGCTCTCCAGGTTGTCAAGATAGTTGAAAAAGGTGCAGAATTATTCTTCACACTAGTAAAGACTTCAAAGCTTAAGCCCGATTTGATTAGCATTCTTGCAGCATCGGAGTTTACTGACGTACTCCCTGAAAATCTCCCCGGAGCTCCGCTTCAGCGAGAGATTGATTTCACTATAGAGTTGTTGTCTTGTGCCAAGTCCGTGTCACGCTCTCCGTACCATTTAGCGCCAAAGGAAACTGCAGAATTGAAGGTGCGGCTTCAAGAACTGCTAGATCAAGGTTATGTGCGTCCAAATTCGTCACCTTGGAGTGCACCAGTCCTTTTGTGAAAAAAATGATGGAAGCTTGCGTTTGTGTATAGATTATCGAGAGTTGAACAAGCTGACGGGGAAGAATAATTAACTGATCCCGAGAATCGATGATCTATTTGATCAGCTAGTAGTTTCTACCATGTACTCGAAGCTAGATTTGAAGTCCGACTATTATCAGTTGAGAATCAAGGTAAGTGACATTCCCAAACTGGCGTTTTGTACGCGTTACAAACATTACAAGTTCACGGTTATGTCATTTGGTCTAACGAATGCGCCTTTGGTATTTATGTACTTGATGAACATAATGTTCAAGGAGTATTTGGACCAGTTCGTGATAGTCTTTATTGAAGATATCCTGGTGCACTCATAGTTGGTGGAAGATCATGTGGATCACTTACGCACTGTTTTGGAGACCATGGGGAGGAGTTAGTTATATGTCAAGTCCTCGAAGTGTGAGTTTTGGCTGTCATCATTGGCATTCCTCGTTCATGTGGTTAACGGAGAGGGAATTGCGGTGTATCCGGCGAAGATAGTTGTGATACAAGAGTGACCTGTGTTGTCTACGGTGACGGAAGTTCGGAGTTTCCTGGGGCTTGCCGACTACTATAGGCGCTTTGTAGAGAACTTCTTGCGGATAGCGTTATCCCTCACTACCATGACGAGGAAGGATCAGAAGTTTATTTGATCGTCGACGTGCGCACAGGCTTTTGAGGAATTGAAAAGTCGTCTGACTACGACGCCCATTTTGTGCTCGCCATGTGGTACGAAAGGCTACGAAATCTATAGTGACACATCAGGGAGCGGCTTATGCTGCGTTCTACTCCAGCATGGGAAGGTGATAGCTTATGGCTCTCGCCAACTGAAAGTGCATGAGAGGAATTATCTGGTCCACGACTTGGATGAAAGTATTTAGCGTCTACCTAAATCAACTAGAGGGGGTGAATAGGCGAGTTCTGAGTCTTTTTGCAGTATAAAAACAACTAAAAAAATTAAGCACACAGAACACAGAGAATTATAGTGGTTCTCTAAGTTGGGTACGTCAACTGTCCCGCCTCGCCTATCTACCACAAAGGGTTAGATTTAGCTACTTCATCTTTATCTCATATTGCAACGAATCTTACACCTCGAAGCCTCAACTCCTACCATTCGGAGACAATATTCCTACTACTCGGAGAACAAACTCTCCTACAACTTGATCCAAACACGGATCTACAACTCGGAGGGAAAACTTCCTACAAAAGTAAAGAAAGATTTACACAATAAAGATTACAAATAATCATATTCAGATCTAAAGTCTTCAATCCTTCGTTCTTCGAAAAGGTTGATCTTGAATGACTTGAAGAACAAGAAAAATCTGAATGCTTTGAAGGCTTGATCTGAACTCACGGATCGGATAGATCTATGTCGAATCAAAGTCTTTAGATATCAACGATCTAGTCGAATTAGTTGAGGAAGAACGAATCGCGCAACAAGCTTTTCGTCGACCGAGAGATGTGAGAAGAACGTAGATGTCGCCGACCGAAGTTTTCTCGATCTGAAATTTCTCGATTTGATAAAGAGCATGAGTAGGGTTGAAATAATTTCGCCGTAATATATATATATATATATATATATATATATATATATATATATATATATATATATATATATATATATATATATATATATATAAAATCTTCCTCTTGTAACGGCTAGAAAAGACTTTCCATCCGGAGACATGCGAAACTATTATACATGGCTATCGGGAAGAACAAGTCGTGAATTTGAATTTCACAGAAATAAACCCTAAGTATAATTCGTCGAGTATTGTCGAGAATAACCGAGCATACTCGTCGAACTGTAGTGAAATTTGATGAAAATAACTTGGAGAATTTCAGTCCGATCGAACTTATAATTCGACGCCTAGCAAAAGTTATACTCGACGAATCCGACGAATATCGACGAGCTCACTCGACGAGTATCGACTGATGCACTCGATGCATTCGACACATAGGCTGAGTGATATTCGACGAATATGACTTAGAAAAATCCAGAGAAGTAAATTCGTAAACTCAAAGGTATACCTAATGAGTCTCGATGAATTCGGCGTGTATCGACATGTATATTCAACGAATTTGGCGGGTATCGAGTGATACACTCGACGAATTCGGCAGGTATGCTTGATGATACTCGACGATTTTTACTTAACTGATTTTTCAGATCTCAGAAATTATACCTTAAGTAAATACGATGGGTTCGACGAGTGCTAGCAAGTATACACGACGAATTCGACGAGTATCCATGAGTATACTCGACGAATTCGACGAGTATCCACTACTATACTCGACGAATTTTACTTAGGTAAATTTTTATTCTTCTTATTCCAACACTTGGTCCTTCCTTGATCCTTCTAATGCACTTAGAATAGAACTACACCCCAATAGAGAGATTACACGTAAGTCAACACATTGACATACACAATGAAGGATCACATTGTATAGTCCTGAGTTTTCTGACCCACTGTAACCTGACATTGAGTTGTACTTAGCAATATAGTCCTGCAAGCACATAACTACATAGAGCATCAAATACAACTCAAATCATCTTAGTTCAAGGGACACTTCTTCAAATCAAAGCTATTGTGGATACAACACCCAACATTGGAGCTAGCGGCCGTGGTATTCACTCTTAAGCTTTGGCGGCACTACTTATATGGCGTGAAGATCGATATATTTACTGACCATAAAATCCCGAAGTATCTCATCGATCAGAAGGACTTGAACATACGACGACGGAGGTGGATGAAGTTCCTTGAGGACTACACCTTCAAGATACATCACATTCCCAGTAAGGGAAATATCGTTGCGGACGTGTTGAATCGGTGGGCTTCGGCGCAAGATAACTAGATTTTGATGCACGATGAGCGTCTAATCAGTGATTTGGAAGCCTTAAAAATCTCTTGCGTCGAGAGAAGCACAACATCGAATGCATGCTTGAACTGAATGAAGGTGCAATGTGACATTGGGGACGGAATTTGACAGACATTGGAGCTTAATGAGAGTATGAAGCGCTCTGTGGTGGAGACCGTGGACGGGTCTAATGTGGAATTCTTGTATGAAGACGGTCTTTTTCGAAAGGGAGATCGTTTGTGCATCCCAAAGGTTGGCACTTTACGAGAGAAGCTGATGTATGAGGCTCACAATACCAAGTACTCAATCCATCATATGAGCACAAAAACGTACAAGGATATGAAGACACTATTCTGGTGGTCAGGTATGAAGAAAAACAAGCTCACTATGTGGAAAAATGTCATACTTGCGCGCTAGTGAAGGCCGAATGTCAGAAACCAGGAGGATTTCACGGTGTGCCCTGTAACACCGTAAGTGACCGAGATGAGCATTTTACTTCTAATGATTGGAGGCTAATCCACCAATTGTTTGGTACAAAATTGAAGTTTAGCACGGCATTTCATCCTCAAACGGATGGTCATGCCGAAAGTACCAATATGGCGATGAAGGATATGCTCCGTACGTGTGCCTTGGATTTTGGAAAGAGGTGGGGGGACCATCTCTACATGATTTAATTCGCCTATAACGTCAAATACCAAGCGAGTATTCTGATGGCGCCCTTCGAGGCTCTTTATGGTAGGAAGTGTCGTACACCTTTAGCTTGGACAGAAACGGGCGAGAGTAAGTTGTACAAACAGAAAGAGGTCGAAGATGCAAATTTGACCATACGTTTGATTCGGGAGCGACTGTTGATTGCTCAGTATAGACAAACTAAGTACTACAATGCCAAACACAAAAATGTTGAGTTTGCGGTTGGTGATTGGGTAAATTTGAAGATCGAGACGTTCAAAGGTGTTTCCAGGATTCGGCACTTGAAAAAGCTAAGTCCAAGATATTTTGGGCCGTTTGAGATTATTGAATGAGTGGGTGAATCTGCCTATTGGCTGTCTCTTTCAACATAGCTAAGTGGTTTGTACGATGTGTTTCACATATCGGTGTTGCGGAAGGCTATTTAGGGGCATACACAAGTCATTGTTGTGGATCAAGTGCCGATTGATAGTGGGTTGAAGATGAAAGTCAAGCCCATTCAAATCGTAGATACGTAGATCAAACAGTTACGGAACAAGGTGATCAAGATGGTCAAAGTCTGGTGGGACAACTGCGGACGTGAGGAGCTCACATGGACCGCGAGTAAACCATGCTTGAGGAGTTCCCCGAGCTATTCCGTTGCGGTAAAAAAATTTATTTGTTTTGTACTTCTTTATTTTTTTCCTGTACGATTAAAGTTCGAGACAAACTTTCATTAAGGGGTGGAGAGTTGTGACGGCCCAACAATTTTATACAAAAATAACTCTCTGGAGGCTACCGCTCGGCGGTAGTGGTAGCGTCAGCGGTAGCGTAGCTGATTTAATTGTCATAGCTCTCGGTGAGGTACATCCCGACGGTAGTGTTACAACTGGCGGTTGTGTACCTTTCGCTGTAGGCGACATCACGATGCGTCGAATCACCTACCGCTCGGCAGTAGTATGTTATCGCGGGGCGGTAGCATGACAGTTACAGCGCGGCCATGTGTCAACGTACGTATGGAAAGTTTGAACGGTTGGTTTGCCGAACAAACCACCGTTCGAGGTACCACGCGGCGGTAACTTATTACCGTGCGACGGTAGCGCTATGTACAGGAAAACCGTTTGGAATCATGGCACCGTTCATCAACTTCTAATAAGATCCGAAGGTGGGAAGTGACTTATGTTGGTTTAAGTCCGTGGGATGGGGGTTCTTCCTCATTCTAACCTAAGTTTTCTCTTTCTAAAGAGTTAGAGAGAGGAGAGAGCAAATATAGAAGGAGGAGAGATCTCACCATTGTCGGAGCTTCGGAGCCCTGAATCGCGAACCGAGTCCAGATCTACGGAGAACGACCTGATGCAGTTCTTTCCATCCATTTGGATTTTTGATCTATTACGCCAAAGAGAACTTCAAGGGTAGCGATCTTCATTCTCTCGTTAGGACGTATGTGCGCTCTTTTGTTTCTATATATGCATATGAAAGTGTCTCTCTCGCTAAGTTGCGTAGGACTAGATTTTCTCCGGGTCGATTGAGACCGTCTCCGACAAAAATTACATATAGAGTTCGGAATCGAAGTACAAACATATGCATGTTGTGTGAAGTCCATCCAAAAAATTTGGTCTGAATTGCTGATGATTATATTGATATTTGCGTGTCGGAGAAAACTCCGTGTTATATGTCATGTTCAGGTTCTGAGTGTTGTCGAGTGTTGCAGGGAGTCCTGGAGGCAAACTCCAGGAAATACCCAAAATAGCAGACAAAAACAAATTTTTGTCAGATACCACCCGGCGGTAGGGCTACCGCCGGCGGTAGCTCACAGTGAGATGTTTTGTGGTTGTGAAGCCTGTGTCCATGAGGTAAGGTGGGAAAATGTTGAGTTGTTGAGCCTGGAGTACCCAACTGTGTTGGCCGTGAGTTCTAGCATTGGAACATAACGTTGGTTATGTCGTGTACGGGAAAGAGGAGGCTGACCCACGTCGTTGTCGTTGATTGACACGACGATTTGAGCAACAAGAAAGAGTTGAACTGTACCCACACTATATTGTTCGACTAGAGTTCCTAAAGTACTTGGCTTTCGTCATTGGCATAGGAGAGAGTCCTTGACTTTAGGTCGAACTAGAATAATGCTCAAGGTGGGATCATCCGTGTCTGGGACAAGGGACGGTGATGGGACTCAAGGAGTAAATCGAAAGTGTGTCATGAGAGCACGAAGCATGTGGACGTATGTCCCAATGTTTGTGATGATTGTGCGTATAGCGTTAGTGCTTGGCTTATTTGTCGTTGCACTTTCTGGCTTATTTATATAAACTTACATGTAGGGAAGGAATACCACTGCCCCGGATGTGTGGTTGGGTCGTTATATCGCGCGTTCGTGGATAGTGGTCAGTAAGAGCTGACTTGTTACCTTCTTTTTTGTCACACTTTTGTGGTTTGTACAGGTACCAGTGTTAGCGAGCCGAGCGGGAAATAGCGGGCATGAACCAGTGTTGTGCTGGCCCTCGAAGTCCCAAGTTTTGTTATAGCTTTCTTATGTATTGCCGGTCTGCGCGCCGATGTATGAAAATCATGTAGAAGCTTAAACATTTGTTGTGGTTAAGGCCCTAAGGCCAAAACAAAACTATGTGATTGTTATTCTGTCTTTTTTATAGTGTTGTGGACATTCCGGTTCAAGCTTTATTAATGCTTTTGTTAGAGTGTGATTCTACTATGCGTGGTTGTTTAGTATAGTTTGGATTAATATTCATTGAGTAGAACTTTCGTTTGTTCATTCAATATGACGTGGGGTACCGGCCGGACCCGCTGTTATATTCCTTGGAACGAGCAGGGGTGCTACAAACAAGTCTTTCACTCTCCTTCTGACACGAGTGACGTCAGCTTTCACAGCTGACACATAGCTGACACATTTCGAAAAAACTTCACTTCTGTTGGGCCAAACAGAATGTGATACCTAGCGTCTACCAGCTCTACCACCTGGCCACGAAGGCCAACATATAGGCGAAGGGAAATGACCATCGGGGGGTCCTACAGGACACACACTCGAGTCCACCATCCTTCCACAGACTCGTACCTTTCAGAGCTTAGTTGCCCAGCTGCTTCTAAAAGCACGGCGGGTTATCCCACCTTGACAACAACATAGACGCGTCCTGTTTTACTGGACAAACAGTCGCTACGAGCGGGTCTTTTAGTCTTCTCAAAGACTGATGATGCCTTTACACAAGGTATCACTTTGTGAGGTCGATTCTTTACAGATTTCAGGAGATAGCGTCCAGACCTATTCCTGATAGTTACTCCAGTCGGAGGAGAGATGTAATTGGGGGTAGCTAGGCCGACATGCAAGGGGGGAGTTGATCTCGACCGTCAATGCAGGGGCTCGCTCTTACAAGAACGCTTAAATCTCGACGCATCGTCCTATCGTCCGCCCTAGGATTTTTAGGAGAATCATGTCGAAGGCTCGTTTCCCTAACCGATCGAGGAGATGGACTTCACTGCTTTTAGCTGACTTGAGATGATCAACACAAAGAAGACAACTCGCAACCACCCGTGCCTCCGGGGGTGAGGATATATATAAAAAATATGGAAACAATATTTCAGGTAAATAATACATTTTACCGCCAAGGGCAGGAACTTTTCAGGTCATCCCCGCTCCAAATACTTCCCAGTAGCTCTCCCTCTTGATTTGTAGGCGACAGCCTCCAGTGGCTAAAGCTTCTTGGACTACGAAAGGTCCTTCCCAGTTGGGATTCAGCTTCCCAACGACAACTGCCCTTCTTGCTGTGTCTACCTTCTTCATGATCAGGTCTCCTGCGAGGAAGTGCTTGAGGCGAACATTCTTGTCGAAGTGCTTTGTCATTCTCCTCTTGATCTCTTCTTATCGGATGGAGGCCAAGTCACGAAGCTCCTCGATATAGTCCAGTGAGAGCCTCTAAGCTTCTTCATTCTCAAAGCGTCATTCTTCACTGCCTTCCCCTACTACCACCACCCCTGGGCCCCGAACCACGAATTCTACTGGGATGAGTGCCTCAGACCCGTGGAATAACTTGAAAGATGTTTCCCCCGTGGCCAAGTTAGGAGTTATCCTCAGAGCCCATAAAACCAAGGGGAGCTACTCCGCCCAGTTGCCCTTCGGATTGGTGACCTTCAAGAGGTTGATGATCAGCTTGTTGGCGGCTTTTACTTGCTCATTGCTCCGCGGATGATGTACAGAGGTAAATCGAAGATCCGTCCCTAGCTTCTTACAGAAGTCTTCTAGCTTCAGGCTGGCAAACTGCGGACCATTGTCGGTGATGATGGTGAGAGGAATCCCGAACATGCAAGCGATCACTCCCCTAATGAAGTTCTTCACGATCTGAGATGTGGTCTTGGCAAGAGCTTTAGCCTCGATCCACTTGGAGAAATAGTCGATCATGACGCAAACGAACTTCCTCTGACCTCTAGCTTGGGGAAAATGGCCGATCAAATCCATTCCCCAGATGGCGAATGGCCAGAGAGCGGTGATTGAACAAAGTTGTTGAGCTGGCTGCAACTGAAGAGGCGCGAATAGCAGACATTTTGAACACTTCCTCGAGAAGGCTTCTGTATCCTTCCAAATGGTCGACCAAAAGTAGTCGTGTCTTAGAATCCTATGCTCCAGAGTACGAGCCCTCGAGCGGCTGTCACACTCTACTGAATGGATCTCCTCAAGCACTCGAGGGATTTCAGCTTTTGATAGACATCTGGATAGAGGGCCCGAGATGGTTTTGCGATAAATCTCTCCTTCATGCAGCAGATAGTAAGCAATCTTGTATTGGAACTTTCTTTGATCTCCTTCACGAGCAGGAAGCCGACCTGTCATTAAGAACATAACGAATAGGTCCTTCCAAGAAGTCCTTTGCTTGATCTCCATCATATTTCCTTCCTCGATGGATGGTTGAAACAACTCCGTCACTGTCCCTCCGGCTCTGGGACCGTACTTGGCAAGATTGTCTGCCTCCGAGTTCTCCCCTCGAGGCATGTGCTCGACAAAGAAGGATTTGAAACCTCTGATCAAGCTCTTAACCTTTGCCAAGTACTTCTGCAAAATGGGGTCGTGCACCTCAAACTCTCCCCTGATCTGTGACGCGACCACCATTGAGTCGGTTAAGGCCCTGAGATCCTGAATCCCCAACTCCTTGGCAAGACGCAAGCTTTCCACCATGGCTTCGTACTTCGCCTGATTGTTCGTGACGGGGAAGAGGATCTCGACTGTTTGCTCGATCCTAGTTCCATGCGGGCTACTAGTACAACTCCGGCTCCCACATAATTCTTGCCTGAAGCCCTGTCCACGAACATCTTCCAAGAGACTGGGATGGAAGAGCCTTCGTCTCCTCCTACCTCGGCCGTGAAGTCGGCTAGAAAATCCGCTACCGCCTGGGCCTTGATTGGCACTCTTGGCACAAAAGAAATGTCAAACTCGCTGAGCTCTACCGCCCACTTTGCCAACCTGCCTGAATGCTCCACTCCAACCAAGATACTTCACAACGGATGATCTGAGACTATCTTGATGGAGTAGCGTCACCACTCACCTTCGTTCTCCGCTGTCACATGACCCATCATCGTTTATGTCGTGTCGTGGAACCACCGCAACTCCCCACTCCATCTTCCCCTCCCATGGTCGGTGTCCTCATCCAACGTGAACACACACCGCCCCAATTCCTCCTTCCCCACCAACGTCGGTTGCTTCCTCCCATTCCTATAACGGCTAGTCTCACGGGAAGCCCTCCACAATCCGACTCCATTTTGGCATTTCTCCCTCCACCAATCCCGCCGACCTCCCCTTTACAATAGATCGTTGCCCCTTTCTTGGCAGCCTTTTTCTGTATTCATACCAGCCAGTCGCCCATCTTCAATGTCTTCTCGTATCCTGTCGCCTGCAAGATCCCCATCCAGTGGCTGCCATCCTCTATTGCTTTTTACAGAAAAGTCCTATCCACCCCTGTTGAATCTCATCCAGCAAGTGCTTCCTGTCTAGATAAGGTCGTTAAACTCCTAACTATGGGTCAACATTCCTGAGGCCCAATTACTGTGGGAATTGGTCCTAACCTAATCAACGAACCTAAATCATTCAGGACACCATTCAATACCCTTGCCCTCCTAGCAGTTGTTTCTTGCCACCGCTCATCACCACCAGATCTTCGTAATTGTGAGTATTATCGTCTTGTATTGTAATTTTTTTTTATTAACTTCGAGATGAACATGCTATGTTGATTGGATTTTGAGATCGCTAGTGCTGTTTTTTCATTTTTCATATTATTCTAAAAACTTATTCGTGTAATTCATGGTTGATAGCACCTCGTGCACAGACGAGTATGATTTTTGTTATGCTCCAAAATTTTCAAAACTTATAAAATTTAATTTACTAAAGTTTATTTTTCGGAATAATTAACATGCACACATCATTTAGGTTGAGCATAATCGCATTTATTTCGCATATTCACGTAGGCTTGCATTATCATGCTAGTACATTCATTTTTATATTGGAACATCTTGCGTCATCTTCATCCTCTCTTTTAAATTCTTCCTCTAATCGACAAATTTCAAGAAACATTCTTCCTAAAATTTGGAAAAGAGTGATAACTTTCGTCCAGCTAATGTCTGGTTATGAGGACCAAGATTTCCAAAGCTCCTTGGGAAATGCACTTTTGAGAATTTCAGAACAAAGATTTCTCTTTCGAAGAAAAAGGTTGGCTAATTTCTTTTTTTATTTTAAAAAAGGGTTTCAGAAATATCTATTTCTAATCTTTGAGTTTTGTTTTTTAGTAGGTAATGTGATTTTGTATTAAACCCTACCAGAGATCAAGTGGGTTTTGCTTGATCTATTTCTAATCACATATATATATATATATATATATATATATATATATATATATATTATATATGATATATATATATACATATATATAATATATATATATATAAAATATATATATATATATATTCATTACAAAAATATTTAAAATTACAAATATATTTATATATATATAGTTTAACAGTAAAAAAAATTACAAAAACAATATTAGATATATATATATATATATTATAATATATATTATATACTTTAACAATAAAATAACTTACAAAAACAATATTAGATATACGATCATCTTCGCACGGTCTACGACCGTGCTCGATGATCTCGGGCAACCTTTGGCCGCAACAGGCGGGCCGCCCGCCTGCGCACGGGTGGTCTTCGCCTGCATAGAAGCGGGCTTCGCCCGCTACCACGCAATCCACCATCTCGACGCCACACCCGCCACTCGCGGCCCCCCGAAGCAAAATTATTCCGATTGCGTGGGGGGTGCGGGTGCGGGTGCGGGGCGGCCGGGGGGCCACGAGTGGCGGGTGCGACGCCGAGATGATGGATTGCGTGAAAGCGGGCGAAGCCCGTTTCTATGCGGCCGAAGACTGCCCATGCGCGGGCGGGCGAAGCCCGCTTGTTGCGGCCGAAGACTGCTCGAGAGCATCGAGCACGGGCGTAGCCCGTGCAAAGATGCTCGTATATATATAAACGGATAAACCTGGATCAGTATATATTTCTAATTACTTGAGCTAGAATAATTAAGGAGTAATTCATACATCCATATCCTTGGTTATTTGTGCTCATCCTTATTACATTCCAAGAAAAATGGGAAAGTTTCAAAAGAAATAAATGCCAAAAAGAAAAGGCGAAGATTAGGAGATTTAAAATTTAAAGAACACTGACAGACTAAAAAATATTACTTAATTAGGTACTATTTATAATTAGCCGAGAGTCCCGCGTGACCCCCCAAAAAAAAAGATTGTTATAATTAGCAATTGAAACTTACAGCATTTGGCGAGAGGAACGTAGGTGACGGAGTAGTAGCAGGTGGGAGGTGATGAGGCGGAGGAATTGACAAAACAGTGGTGGCGCCACGGCCGTCATCATCTGCTTCATCCTCGGATGAGGAGTTAATGTGGAGTGCTGGAGCCGAGGTGGACGGGCCGCTCCCGACCTTGCGAAGATACGATGTTTGCTGCTGCAGGTATGACGGTGTCCCACTGCTTGCCAGTGATCTCGCCGACCTGCATGCAGCAGATATGTAAATGATTTTAATTATAAAACACGCTTTCACTCTTATTACTTTTACAGAAATTAAACAGTACTATACTATGAATTTAATTAATACATGTAATAGGAATTATCACTCCGTGGAGATGCTCTAATTATATTTGACGCCCTGATCATGACCACCGTGCCGACAGCATTGGTTTTCTCGCCTTCGGATTTTGGATCAAGCAGGGGCTTCTTCTTCTCATCCGCTTCTACCTGCTGTATGCATCATCATACAATTAATATATATATATATATATATATATATATATATATATATGATTGATCGAGATTTATTCGACAACACTGGCCAGCTATCTTTATAATTAATTATTAGCTATTCAATATTGGATGAGAGAAAAACTAAGGCCCCGGTCCGTTTGCCATTGTCGTGGCTGTCGTAAACTCATTCATGTGTTAATTAAAATGCCATTCATTAACGATTATCTAACAAACATCATCTGATTGTTTGAACAATAAAAATGGATGAAGTTACTTAGGCACAATTTAACCCGTGTTCGTTAAGGATCATCACTGTGACAAACGGAGGCTGAATATAATAAATTAAATTAAAGGGAAACAAATAATGGCAGTATAACTTAAGGACATATATATAAGCAGGCTAGGTAGCTATAGCTGTGCCGGTGTGATCCGGACTATAAATTAATTACCGCATCATCATCGGCAGCAGTCACGTCGACATTACGGCCCTTCCGCGGATGTCTGCGGGCATAGTAGCCGTAGTAAAAGGTTTGCACAATTAAGACCGCAGTGACGGCTGTGTAAAGCTGCATAGCGCACAACCCCAACACGTCCATTCATTTGTTATATAATCTAAATTGCAAGTAATTATAATATTAATTAGCCAGCCAACATTTTGTTCCAACAATAGATACAATTACCAGAGCGGTGTAGTACTGGGTGGGCAGCTGCATCCACACAAAAACAAATTAAAAAAATTAACAGCGTGCAGGCGGAGTAGTACCGTGGAATAAAGAAGAGGGGTCAGAAGAAATACTAATAAAAGTTAAAAAAAAAAGATGGAGTTTAATTAATTGATGATTGCATACCGTAGCCTGTTCGAGATGGCAGCCAACCAAATTAAATATATCGCTGCATTCAAATTCATGGGCATATATAAAGGGGAATAATTAATTTAATTAAGATCAGGTAATGAATTAATTAGCTAGCTAGGGATGAATTGAATTGAATGAAGAGTAGTACGTACCCAATGAACCAAGTGAGGAGGAAGGCGAGGGAGACGCCGTGGGCGGACTTAGTGCGGAAGTTGGTGAGGAGCTGCGGGATCTCAGCGATGCCCCAGAATATCAAGCTCACAATCCCCAGCCCGAAAGACATTTCGCTTCCCACATCACACACGCAGTCCTTGAAATACTTCTCAACCCATTCCACGCACCCTCTCCTCTCCTCATCATCTCCGGCTACGGCGCCGCACAATTTATTATAGGAACCAGCACCCATCTCCATCTACCCCTCTCTCTCTCTCTCTCTCCCGCGTTCTCTAACTAGCTACCAACTGTATATATAACTAGAGTACGTGCTTAATCGTACAGTTTTTGATGCTGGTTGCTATTCTTCGGCTCTCTCTCTCTCTCTCTCTCTCTCTCTCTCTCTCTCTCTCTCTCTCTCTCTCTCTCTCTCTCTCTCTCTCTCTCAAGAATTGCCGGTAGAACTGCGCGCAGCACGGCCTTAACAAATGAATTGAAGAGAAACAAGTCTAGCTTAATTATAAAATATGAATCGTCAGATCTGTAGATTCAAAGCCAAATGAAGCGCTTCTCGATCCGCACCACATGATCCCCTGTCAAGTTATAAGCTTTCCGTGAAGGAGCTCGCTAGCAGAGGATGAAGATAACTATGGCTGCATTTTTGTTTTATTGAAATTAATTAAATAGCACCGATACTTTTTTGTTACATAGCTGATCTAGCTAGCCCAGGACGCACCTGCTTAATTATTAATATTTATTATAATAGCCTTCATTATTGACGTATTATTCATTGATAGATTCAAACATTTTCAACTTAGTTTAATCTTATTAACCAGCTGCTTGTCGCCATTAGTTGGTTTACCAGCCAGACAGGCTCCGTTCTGCTTAATTATTAATATATCTATCTATATATATATATATATATATATATATATATATATATATATATATATATATATATATCTATATATATAATTCTATATACATTTAAATCATACCTAAAATCACATAATAAAATAATTTATTTTAAACAAAAAAAAATCAAATAATTTATTTTATCACACTTTTTGTGGTGTATAGTTCTGTCCTTAAATAAATATTCATCATTGTAACACCTGTGGCTGTTGTACCACCCACATGCATGTCCGAATCACGCTAGCTAGCTGGCTACTATCTTAAGCACCGCCAAGGCGCCAACTCCTCTCGATCCCTCTATTATTATAATTATATATTATTATTATATTATTATTATTATTTATTAATCGCTGGGTATTCGCGGCCGCGCTGCGCGGCAGCCCACAAGAAGACGACAAAAGAGAGCTTCACGGAAGATGAGAAATCTCTCACGACTCGCAGTAATCTGCACCGTTCATCTGGCGATCGAGTACCCTACCAAATTACCATCCACGGTCTCACCCGTCAAGTCTCTGTTTGCGGTTCCCCGAGGACAACTCCCATTCTGCTCGCTGCCGTTAGTGTTTACTGTTTAGTAAATTACTGGCCGTCGGATTAAATCAAACGGCAACATTACGGCGTGAGGTGTCGTCAGCTCAAGATCTGAACCTGGATGCCTTTGCAGGCCATAGGAATATTTGAATTCTGTCCAAGTTCATTGAATTTACTAGGTTTTGCAACAACAGCAATGATCATTTTATATTTGTATTCATTCACTTGGTTGCTTTTATACTTCTCCTCCCCACCTGTCGACATGGACCATTCGTGTATGGGGAAATTTTTTTGGAATGTGACATGCTTATAGACTTAATAGTGCTGGGGGATATCTGGTCCGTCCAACCGGACGGCTAGCAAAATGTGAGATAAAGAGCAAAAAAAAATAAGATCCGGTCAAATTTAAAAAGACGTTATAACACTAATTTTTTTTAAAAAAAAAATTTATAGGAAAATAATTGACGGGGATTTCATTGAAAATTGCTGAGTTAAACCGGAAGGAATTCAACCAAAATGCTCTAGCAAGTCGGCCCGATCGAACATACCACACACAAAGTCGCACAGGCTCGAAGGGACTAAAAACACGTACCTCAAAGACGGGGAAGGAACCAGACGCACAACCTGAACACGCAACACACACAGTGCACTCGTAGCACGCGAGCCGGCAGCCACTGTCGTAGGCTGCCGCGGGGCAACCTGCCCGGGCCACCCAAACCGCCCGGGGGGCACGTCCGTCATTTCATTAAATTTGGTGATCTAGGTGACCAGAACAAAAGGACGCCATGAGCCAACTCAGGATCCAGCCTTGTGCAATTACCAGCACTTCCCTTTAGAAAACTATTAAAAAACCAGCATGTCTTCATTTGAAGGCAAACAACTCCAGAGACTAAAGAAAGTTCAAAGATTTTTCGACGAGTGTTGAATTTGTTGTAGTGGAAGTGGGCGGTGTGAGGAAGGCAGACCGCAGAGACCATTGTTAGTTAGCGCGGTTAAGAATTGACGGATAGCCAGTTTCTGGCTAGTGTTTCCTTCCCGCTGTCTGTCCCAACAATTACCCTGGAATTGTAACTAGGTGGTTCGGGTAAGCTAACCGCGACTTGCGGTCTGGATTGTGAGACCGCTGAGTTCGCTGAGGAGGCGGGTTCTGGTTCGCATGGTAGCTTGCAGTAGGCGTGGATAGCGGTGGTTTAACGCAGAGTTTGCGGTGGCTGTTTGCGCGGTCTGGAGCCAGTGCCAGCAGGCATTGTGGACTTGGCCACAGTGATGTGTCAAGTTCATGTTGTTGCCTAGTTCGCGAGACCGCATGGATTGCGCAGTCTAGTTCTAGTATCTGCGCTTATGTACGGATAGGTGCTGCTAGCTACAATTGACGGGCGATTATCCTATCGCTTATGAGCGGTTTACGCACTCCCCTGGTCGCCTATAAATAGGGGTCCCCGGCTCGTCATACAAAACGGGAACAGTGAGAACTCAGCTCGCGTTTTGAACTTGCGGTTAGACTTTCTTAACCGTGCGACTAAGTGAAAATTGACTTGTGTTGTGCAGGCTGCGCGGCTAGCACCGGGCGAATAGACAACTAGTTGGGAAGCTCAGTATGGAACAGTTCGCGGATAGCAGTTTGTGGAATACAGTAGGTCATGGTTAAGCGACCAACAGTTTTCTTCTTCGGGGTTGCAGTTTGTTCAATAAGTAGTTCGCCCGGTTCATCAGCGGGTAGATTGTTTCCAAGTTCGGCATCTTTTGTTCGCGGTTAGATCCAACGGTCAGGCGACCTAGCGATCAGGTGACATAGCGGTCAGGAAACTAGGAAGCAGCAGACATAGTTGTTCTCAGCATCCAATAAGTAGGTAGTCCGCGCGGCTTGAGGAGCGGTCTGACAATTCGGCGGTTTCGGTGGTCTGTGCTGTTAGCGGCGACTTGGCGACTTTGACAGACAACTTTGGTGGTTAGCGACTTGGGCGGTTACTGACATAAGTCCACCAGTTTAACTCTTGCTTGTATTTTTTTACTTCCATCGGGTATATTGTGAAATCATGTCTTGCAATTTATGTCTCGTGTTGTAAAGAAGATAGTTGATTCTATTACAGCTCTTGTGCTTCTACTGCTACTGGTTTCCTGATTTGGTATGGTTGAGTGTTCCTGCGACCTTTCTCAACTTCCTAGAAATTTTTACATGACATCAGAGCGGTGTTGAGGAGTTCGCAGTTGAACAACCTCAAAGGTGTGCTATTCCTTTTGAAGTTCCAGTGAACCAGTGTTAAAGTAATGGAAGTTGGTTAGGCAAAAGATGTGGGAATTGAGCAGACCAACTTTAAAAAGTGGAGGTTGTGCATAGAGAGATATCTTATGGGCGAGGACCTTTAAGAGTCTACAACTCATATTCGTCGAGGGTGTACCCCTCTCCCCCCAGAGCCAGGTCAGCAAGAGTCAAAGTCAAAAAGTCAAGACAGAAGTCAGAGTCAACATTCAAGACAGTAGAAGGTCTGGGCGAGCATGAGGAGCTCCCCTCGCATACTCGTCAGGTAGGCGACTAGGCCAGTTTTCGCCCCACCTGAGCGAGCTCTCCCAAGAAGTCGCCTAGTCGCCGGGGGTGGGGATATAAATAAGACCCCCTCCCCTTGGATTTGCCTATAAATAGGACCCCAGAGATACGAGGAGAAGGACGACGGAGTATCAACCTAAGTCATGCGCTAACTAACGAATCAACCTTAACTACGAATCCTATCTCGCGTAAACTCGATCAGAAGATCGCCAACTCGCCAAAACCTGCACGGACAACCCATGTAATCGCAACATAAAGACGAATATCAACACAAAAAAAAAACAAATCGCAAAATCAAATGTGGGATGCAAACTCGTCATCACAACGAAAGAATATTACAGAAATAGTTCATTACAATGTTGCTAAAGGTGAGGAAAAATAAAAAAGAAAGAAATCATAAGTCTTAGGAGGCCGCTGCTCAGGAAGAGGTAGTTGTCGCCCGGACCAGCCCATCTCGTGCGCTCGCCGGTAATACTTGCTCGCCACCGCCATCGCATTGTTGCCTCAATGCAGCTGGTCCTCCATCCTCGTCAGTCGCCCCACAATGCCCATGCTCGCCCGCAATCCCGCCAACTCCTCGTGATGAAGCTGTAGGAGATGATGGGCCATCGATTGTCGTCACTCTAACTCATTGATCACGTGGAAGAGGGCCTCGTAAGTCGTAAGCCTGTCCTGCAGCTCTTCCATCTTCGCCTTCCTCACCTCCAATGTTGAGATCCGGCGATGAGCCTTGCAGATGACAAGTTGGTCGAACTTCACCTCCAACTCAATGCACGCGTGACCAGCAGCCTGACGGTACTCGTGAGCAGGAAGCCCGAGGGCATCAATGAAAGTCGCTCCCGGGATTGCAGGACGATCTATCAAGACAAAGAAGAAGACACTAAATTAGTTAGAGACAGAGTATTAACAGTCAGACCAATTCAACGACATGCGAGCTATCTTGCCGACGGGATCGAGATCGACGAGGAAGGGTTGCGGCGAGATAATTCTCGCTGGCCTGATGACGAGCCTCCTAGGCTCTCGGCGGCCTGCCCCTGTCTGCGACCTCCAAGATCGCGACCTTCGGTCCTTGGAGGGAAGTAACTCGTGTGTCATCTGTCTTGATCTCGCGACGAGCTCTCAGGCGGGTTCGGAGGGGCCGTAGTTGTTTCCGGGCAGATTTCAAGGCGAGCTTCATTACTCGGCGGCAAAGGAGACAACAACATCAAAGGGGTGCTCACCCTCGGTTGTGACGAAATGATCAAAGGAGGAGGCGACGACAAAGGAGTGCTCGTTGTCGGTTGCGACGAGCTGGTCACAGGGTGAGGAGCCTTGCTCTCCCCAAGTTGCGAGATCTTCGTCGCAAGAGGATCTTTTTTCATCGCCTCAGGAGTTTGTTTTTCAGCCTCTTCTTGAGACCGACTTTGATCCGAACGGTATGCCTAGATCGTGGCTATTGTCGAGCTTCAAGGGCGATTAGCAGAGCTGATCCCAATTTTATATGTCACGCTCTCCATTTTCGGTATCTAGTTGCTTATAAAATTCTTCATAACCTTGATTTCTTGTTTTACTTACTATATGTTTAGCTTCATTTTCGACGACTTTATACCTGGCTAAATTTTCATTATTCCTACAAGTGTAGAGTGATTTATAGCTGACCTTCTTTGTCCTCACTTTGTCTTGCACTTTCTCTTTCCACCACCAAGATTCTTTATTTGGGGGCGCACGACCGTTTGATACTCCAAGTACGTTCTTTCCACTTATGCTTAAATATGAAGACATAACTTCTCATGAGATACTAGAATCAACATAAAGGTCGTCAACTAGTTGTTTCATAACTGTTGTCTTGAAAGCAATCTGTTTTTTTCATCAAGTTTCACCATCGAATTTTTGTCAATATTTTTTCTTTTGTCTTAAATTTATTATAGTTAATTTGTATGTCTAAGACCACTAATATATACTGTGTTATCAAACTTTCTACTTGTATGACTTTGCAATTCTTACAAATCATTTTATCTATTTTGCGAGCCATAAAATAATTAATGTGTGACTTAGTCTGCTTTTAAACATAATTAAATGTTATTCCCCCTCTATAAAAAGCGTATTTGTCACAATTAGCTTTGTACTACGACAAAGACTAAAATGTTTCGTCCTTTTTCATTACTTTCTCCATATCCAAATCTTCCACGAACAGTTGTATAATCTACATTTTTTTCTTATATGCCCAATTAAGTCTCGTCCTATGAAACTTTTCTCTTTTTGTGAGATTTTCCTTACTAAATCATCTAATTCTTCCCAAAATTGCACTTTAATAACTTCATGTAATCCTACTTATGACGCGTAAACACATATCACATTAATAGTTTCTTTTCATATGATTAATTTAAAAGCTAAGATTCTATCATATTTTCTACTCATCCCAACAACTGCATCTCTCCAAATAGTATCAATAATAATACCTACTCCACTCCATGTTTTATTTTTTTCTGTGTATCATAATTTAAAACCTGAATTATCTAAAAATTTAACTTTCTCACTCACTCATCTAGTCTCTTGCATGCAAAAAATATTTATCTTTATTCTAATCATCGTATCTAATACTTTCATGTTATGATACCTATATTCCAACTTCCAAACTTAAGTCGGTTACAATTCCGACGAAATACTTTCCCAGTACATCTAATATGTGAGGACTTTTACTTATTAAACACTACATCAAAATCCTCTTGGAGGGGCATTGGTACTTGTCAAGACGCCGCATTCGGACCATATGACAAAAACACTTGCAAATTTAACACTACACCCAAGTCCTGGAGATGCAGCGGTCCTTGCCAAGACGCCGCATTCGGACTATGTGACACGTTCCTAAGGGAGAAAACCTTAACTTTTGCACAATTTCTCAAATGATCCATATTCATAAGGGTGACTAAATTTTATGATGACCGTCTACCTAACACAACTTCCACCATCTTTCATCCGGGTTTGGGACCGACATTGGTTGGCTTACTAAAGATCAATATATCGTCGAAAAAAACTGGGATAAATTTCTGAAGTTAGTCTTGGAAGATCTTGTTCATTAAAATTTGAAATATTGACATGTTGGTCAAGCCGAAGGGCATGAACAAAAATTCATAATGGTCGTGGTGGGTGCGGAATGCCATCTTGTGAACGTCCTCCGCCATTCAGACTTGATGATAGCCCACCCGCAGGTCCAAATTTGAGAAAAAAACAGCCCTTTGCAACTCATTAATGAGCTCCTCAATGATGGGAATCAGAAACTTGTCTTTTATTGTTTGTAGATTCAGTTGGCGATAGTCAATGCACATCCTCCATGGCCCGTCACCCTTTTTCACGAGCACGACCGGTGAAGCATATAGGCTGCAGCTCAGTCGAATGATCATGGTGCTTAGCAATTCATTACCCAACTTCCTCATGCCCATCCTTGAGAGGGATGTGATGTTCATGCTCCAGGTGAGGTGGTAATTCCATGGGTTCCCGGAATATATTTTGAAAGGTTGCTAGCATCTCTTTTAGTTAGGTTAAATCCTCCGACAATAAGGGTTCTGTTCCCTCTTGGTAGTCGAGCATGCTATAAGGTTCACGGTGTTCATTTTCACAGCTCCCCTGGGTACTGGTTGGGAGTTCAGGAATCTCTCGAATATTGAAAAAGGATAACATGTTTAAGTGCCCCATTTGAAATAATTTTCTCCATCTCTGTTGTTTCATCAAGGTGCCAGCCTCATTTTTCTGTCCCCTCAACAAAATCTTTCGATCTTGGCTAGTGAAGTTGATGCAGGGTCAGGAGTCCACCTGCCTGCCACCCCAGAGTCCACCGGGGGTCCACCTTGGAGTCCACCAAGGGGTCTTATCTAGGAGGCCTGGGGATCGAGCCCCAGTCACAACAACCTGTCGCATGGTGGACTCCGCGGTAGAGAGTTGGTTGGGGTGTGCGGTCCACGGACCTGATAAGGCCCCTTGGTGAACTCCAAAGTGGACCCCCGGTGGACTATGGGGTAGGAGGTTTAGGGATCGAGCCCCGACCTCAACAACCTGTCGCATGTTGGTCTCTGTGGCTGAGAGTAGATTGGGGTGTATGGTCCGCAGACCTAATAAGACCCTTTGGTGGACTCCGAGGTGGCAGACAGGTGGACTCCTGACCCTGCATCAGAAGTTCATGCGTAGATTGACAAAATCCCATTTGATCACCACTAATGAACTCAACCATTGAATTCCAAGTACCACTTCACAACCGCCTGGCAGTAGTACCAACATGCCAGTCATGAAAAACACCACTTGCATTCGTCATTTGAATCTCACTACCTTGTTAGAGCTGGTACTCATCTCCCGTCCGTAATTGACACATTAGATGAAGGAATCAGTGTCAACTTGCATTATAACCGGTGAGCTGCGTCCACATCCACGAAGTTATGGGTACCGCTTGAATCGATCAACACTTGAGTAAGATGGCCTTGAAATGAGGCTGTCACCTTCAAAGTGTGATATTGTGCTATGCCCACAAGTGCATGATCGGATAAGTGTGGGCCAGTCTCCCTATCCTCGGGTTCCTGCATGGATTTGAGCTCGTCTTCTCCGGGTGTGTCTGGCGTCACCTCTTCATCGTCTGCAGTCAAGTCCAAAGTGTATGATCTCCCTTTCGCCAAGCAACGATGGTTCGACATGTATTTTCCATCGCACCAGAAACAAAGGCCTTTACTTTGATTGTCCTCGATCTCTATTGAGGTCAGGCGGCGGTTGCCGCCTTGGTTCCCAGTAGGTGTGTTCGTTGGTGCCCGCAATTGCAACGGCTTGGGGGCCGAAACATGTCTTTCTGTCTCCATGCTAGTCTCAGACATGTTGGAGTAGCTACGTCGATGTGAGGGAGCAGCCCGACGCTCCTCCATGCGGGCTAAGGCGAAAACTTCCTGAAGAGTTTTCAGTTGGAACATACGGATAGCATGCCCGATTTCGTCTTTGAGTCCGGCCAAGCAGAAACTGATCATGTATTCTTCAGTGATGTTCACACGATGTAGGAGGATGTCAAACTCATCCAGTAATGCTTGTAATGTGCCCTTTGACTTCAGATTTTTCAATTCCTCCATTTGATCGTCGAAGAGGGCGGACCCAAACCGTTGTGCCAGCGCTTGTGTGTATTCCTCCCACTTAGGCCAATGTCGTGTGAGTCGTGACTTCATGTATGCCTGATGCCAGTATAATGTCTTTCCTTCCACATGCACGAACGCTACTTTCACCTTTAAGTCATCGGGTGTGTTGTCGAGTTAAAGGAACTGCTTGAATTTGAAGATCCATTCCTGCAAGGCATCACCATAAAAGCTGGGAAATTCGAATCGCGCAAACCTTGTCGTCATGTGGTCTTCATTGGCTGTATAGTGACGTCCGTCCGAGGTGGATCTGCAGCCGCCCAAGTCCATTGTTTTCTCTGTCCGAAGGTTGGCTAGGTTGGCCAACATTTCTCGCATCTCCTCTAAGGTTTTACCCTGCTGATTTGAGTGTCATGAGGGACTGGATCGCTTGGGCCTGGTGGCTTGTTCTTGTTGAATGAGATCCAGATCGGAGTGGAGCTCTCTCGAACGGATAGCGCCGGAAACCGGCATCACGACTCCTACCCGGTCCTAACACTTATACCAGTTGATAAACTCCAAACGCAATGTAACAGTAACTTACCGAAATCTGATTGAAAGCAGGGAAATGGAAACTCGATTTCTCAAAGCATGGGAGATCAAAAGATCCAACAGATACAAGATACAACCAGCCCCAGCCCTAAGGGCATGCCCGGAACAGGTTGAACTACAACAGGGAGGAACTCGCCTCTTCTGTCGTCAAACCACGAGACCCCCAAAAGACATAACATAAGAAAGGCTAAATCCTACCTTTGTCTTGTATATCGTGGTTGTACATGACCAAAAAGACATCCCTCAAATCTGAATATTATCCCGGGCCACAAACATTTATAAAATTCCCACCCAAACCAAACCGGCACGCATCAAATTCTTATGTATTTAGATCATTTTGTGGAGCTCCCACGCCTTCAGCCGAGGATATGGTTGAGCATAATAATCTAAATTCATTCGCTTGAATCTTTAGTCAGATCGAACTCAAAATAAAATGTTTGAACCAAAACGAATCAAATCAAAAATAGCTTGAAATTAATTTTGAGTCACATGATCGTTCAATTTATGATTCGAGACAACTCCGCTGAATAAAAATGTGATTCAAAATTTCGAATCGAGCCCGCTGCCTGCTAGCATAGACTCCTAGACCTAGTCACCAACTCCCTGTCACTAAAACAGATTATTTTGAAGTGTGGAGTGATAACCAAACTCTTGATTGGCGTGGGTTTCATGTTCTAGGGTAAATTTGTTGTGTTGGACAATGAAAAGATTCTGAAACGGGCAGAATGTGAGAAAGAAGAACCACATCCACCCATCTATCCGTCTACCGGAGCGACCCCTTCCCATTAGACAGGTTGTTTTACAAAGCTTTGAGTATGGTCATTTCATACCATTGCACTAAACAAGGATCAAATTGGGGGACAAGGTACGCTGTGCATCTTCGCTGTTACGACACATGTTTACCGAAAACTTTCCCCCCTCAAGAGAAGGTGCTTAATTCTGTTTGAGTTAAGGAGAAATAAACATCAGCTATCACATAACTAACCGGAGACTGGAGAAGAACATCCACAATGACTTGGAATCCAAATCCAAGCAAACCTCAGATTTTGATATTGGAAAGCGGAAGAACCTATTGATATATTGTGGAAACACTGGACTAGAGCACCCCATCATCATCATCGTCATCATCATTATCCCAGTAGTTTCTCAATTGTGACATGTGCATAAGGAGCTCATCACGGCCCATACCCGTAACGCTACTCGTCGTGATCCAAGGAGGAGGTTCCCGGTAACATGTTCTGATGAGCTCGTGAAATTGTTGGATGTTATCAGAGGGCCGACTCCCCTTCCCGCCCTTTGCTTTGTCACATTTGGTAAAAACAAATGTCATCCCAATCTGAATGCATTACCACCGCAGCTTTTATAATAATAAATATTGCAGCATACTTTGTTGTTCTACAAAATAATAACAAGACAAAAAAAAAGAAATCTTACATTGTTGCGGCCCAGCCAGTTGGCGCAGTCTAGGTCAATTTTCTGGGGCGGAACGCTGGCATCAACAAGCAGCAAGACAGCGACCAACATCTCTCGATTCTGAAAATAGCCCTTAGTGAAGGAGGACCAGTCCATCCGAGCAGATTCAGAAGCATGCGCAAATCTGCATGCACGTGCCAGCAAGTAAACTTGTCATTTACTCTGCATATTATGGCGCTAAGAATTCCTAATAAAGACTTCTACAACCAAGTATAAAGCATAAATTCAATATGTGGTACCCAGTGGCAATATTGGCTTGGGTTTGCTTTGCTAGCTACTAAAGAAGAGTACCCAGTGGCAATAAAGCTTTCGATAGCAGATTACCTTGGTGGCTTTGTATCGCCGGGTCTAATTTGCAAATAAAAAAGTGGTACAACCAAAAAACATTCAAGAACTCTTCTAAGCTTCCCATTCCCACTTTGGATGAGGAATTCGCAAAACGTGATCTAATGCTGCATCTTAATTGATGTGACTGATGTGGCAAAAGCCTTATGGAATCCCTTCGGTATGACGCATTGATGGCGGGTCTCCCGCAACCCGGTCTGCATCCTATAAAGAACTCAGGACCGAGTCGCACAGGTAGTTATCGCTAGCACAGACTCCACTTGCTGAGAGCCATTACCTTCTCGCATGCACAGAGCAACTACTTCCTCGCCTGGGATCTCCCCATGGCGACAACCTCTTCTGCAAACATTCTCCTTGTTGCCAGCGAGTTGTGTCCTCACGTGCCCCCTCATGAGGGACCACTCTCTTTTAACAATGCCATCATCTTTCTCAGGTGCATATCCAACAACAGCGCACTACTTGCTCTGGCAGCAAATGTACTTTTGGTACATCATGCCTTATTGGCACGCCGCCCCATAATGGCTCATGACTCCGCATTAACCACCATTGTCAATTAAGGTATTTTCCCCCTATAAATGTCCCCCTTTTCAACAGAGAATGAGTGGTTCCTTAGACTTAACTTCAAGGGATCGGGGGTAGAGGAGGGAGATCACATAAGACCGCTCTGATACTCAGTGGGTCCTCCGGCAATCTCTGCCGTCTTTATTCTCATCGTAAGTAGAGTCTTCTACAGCCACAGACAAATCTGGGTACTGTTGGATTGGCTCTGCTCAAAGTATTCTACATTTCCCTATCAAGTTTGGAATAGGTATATATAGTACCTCCAGCGTAGAGTCAAGCCCTAGAACGACACGAACCCAAAAACCCGTTCCGAGTCGGACCCGACACGAGCGGACATAAAACTAAATATCACTAACAATCTCCTCTTATGTCCGTTGTGAACCCGACGTCGGAAAAGGGGGTGGTTTGTGAAATGTTCAGCCAAAAGTGAATCATTCACAACCGTGTCCGGCACCTGTTAAAAAATTATTAGACTTAACACGAAAATTAGTATGCATGCATAAACAGAACAAGAGTTCAGCCACATCACATCATGTCTCAGATACAATCAGGGCACTGGCCCTAAACGCCTAGCGTCCCAAATCAAACAGAGAGCAACAGAAGTCCAAACAAACAGGTGAAAGAAAATAAAGAGCTAAACAGTGCTCTGAAACAGAGATACCAAAAAGAAGGTCTAACAATACTCTAACTGTCAGTATCCAGAAGATCATCATGATCAGGATCTCAGTCTACCAGTGCTCCTCCTAGATCAGCAGTCCCTGTAATTTCCAACAGAAAATTTCATTTTAGAATGAATTCAATCATTTGAAAATGTACACATATCTAGTTCTACCATGAGAACGTAGTATTTAATCATTATTATTAGTGTTGGCTGGGAGGACGCTTCTACAGAGTATTATAGATAAACCTCAGAATCCGTTATCTGTTTCCAAATGAAACGATTTACGGACTTCTGGACACCGCAGCTATATCTGTGTTCCTATATGGAATGTCACGGTTACTGCTCTTCTAAAGTTGATTGGAACTCATCAAGTTTGGAATGGAACCAATCAACAAGAGAAAAGTCAAACCAAGTCAGATCGTGTTATCAAGTTTGGAATAACACTCTCCTCCAAGGCAAGATAGTCGAATCCAGGTGAAGTTGTTAGCATCAAGTTTGGAATGAAACAACTTACCAGATCCGAACTCAGCAACCAAGAACATCAACGGAGCACAACATGCTTGCTTTGACAAAGGAAATATGAAAATCAAAACAATTTGGACTAAGGCTGAACTGAATCGCCTAACCTTGAACTAAGACCGAGCTAAATCGCCTTTAGTCTCATTTCCCCCACTGTTTTGATTAACCGATCTTTGGGCATTCCTTTCGTCAATGGATCAGCCAGATTATCCTTCGAACGCACATCGATCAAAGTGATAATTCCTTGTTCTTTTAGATAATTCAACAAAGCATGTCTCAGTCGTACATGTCTCCTCTTAGTGTTATAGAGAGCATTCTTTACAACTTGAGCTGCTGCTTGATTCTCACAATACAAGCTCAACGAATTGACTTGTAACTTAGACAAGGGTATGTCTAAAATCAGGTTCCTGATCCAATCTGCCTCTTCACCAGCTGAAGCTAAGGCAAACAACTCGGCTTCCATAGACGACAAGGTTATACACGTCTGTCTTTTGGATTTCCAAGTGATAGCAGCTCCACCCAAAGTGAATATATATCCACTGGTAGACTTGCTGTTCCCAACTTCTGAACACCACGAGGCATCAGAGAATCCATCCACAGTAGGAGGATAACCAGTATAGCACAAGGCATGATCTTTAGTACCTCTCAGGTATCTCATCAGCCTATCTAGGGCATCCCAATGCTCTTTGCCTGGACTACTGGTAAAACGTCTCAGCATGCCAACCGTGAAGGCAATGTCTGGTCTTGTACAACTTGTGGCGTACATGAGACTACCAATTATTTTAGAATATCGTAATTGATCTATGTTGGTCTCTTCATTAGGGCTCAACTTAACATTATGATCAAACGGTGTCTCAACAGGCCTACAGTCTTTGTATCCCCAAGTAGAAAGTAGCTGCTCTATATAATGAGCCTGACTAAGGGTGACTTTACCCTTATCAACTCTAACTTTCATACCTAGTAGGGTATCCACAGGACCAAGGTCCTTCATGTCAAAAGCTTCTGCGAGAGTGGATTTGACGTCCCTCACTGCAGCAAGATCTGAACCCAGAATCAACATGTCATCCACATATATGCATATGATGACTGTTTGATTTGCCATTGAGCGGTAGTAGAGGCATTTGTCTGAGAGACTGGACTGAAATCCAACGCTCTTTACCACTTGATCAAATTTAATGTGCCACATCTTAGGTGTCTGTTTAAGCCCATAGATCGATTTATCGAGCTTGCACACTTTGTCTCTAAGATCCTTATGTACATAACCTTCAGGTTGTGTCATATAGATCTCTTCATCAAGCTCTCCATTTAAGAAGGCTGTCTTTACATCCATCTGATGAACTATAAAGTTCTCGATAGAAGTTATGGCAAGAAGAATCTTAATAGTGGATAGGTGACACACAGGTGAATAGACGTCAAAATAGTCAATTCCCCCCTGTTGTTTATAACCCTTAGCTACTAGACGTGCTTTATATATGGCTATAGACCCATCACTGTGCAATTTCTTCTTCAGTACTCACTTGCATCCTAAGACTTTAGCTCCTTTCGGCAGGTCAACTAGATGTCAAGTGTTATTTTGTAGCAGCGAGTTCATCTCATCATCGATGGCTTCTGCCCACATTAACGCATCTCTAGATCTCATTGCTTCCTGATAGGAGAATGGATCGTCCTCTAAGTGGTAGGTGACGAAATTCTCACCTAAATTTTTAGGGACTCTATCTCTTGTAGACGTTCTAACAGGAACAGGTTCCACCTTTAGAGGTTGGGGAGCAGTGCTAGAGGGGCCAGCTTCAGGTTCTACAGTAGATTCTGCAATCACGTCAGTAGACCCGTGGACGGTTAAGTCATGATCTTTGATAAATTTATGTTCAAAGAAAATAGCATCTCTAGACTCTATCACTGTATTAGTGGATACATCAAGAAACATGTCAGCTGCACTATCTTCTGCACTACCTAGATAAACACATGTTGTTCTAGCTCACACCTTAGGTCTCTTAAGGTCTTGTAATCGCACATATGCGATACAGCCCCAAGTCTTTAGAGTATCATATCTATAAGGATAACCATGCCACAACTCATACGGGATAGAAACGAGTTTTGAGTGAGGCACTCTATTCAGAATGTGATTTGCAGTAAGAACTGCTTCTCCCCAAAAGGAGTTGGGCATGCCAGCTGTTAGGAGCATAGAGTTCAACATCTCTGTTAAAGTTCTATTCTTACGCTCGGCAACGCCATTAGACTGGGGTGAGTAAAGAGCTGTGGTTTCAAGGATTATGCCCTCAGAGGCACAAAATTTCTTAAACTCAGTTGCAATGTATTCTCCTCCTCGATCACTTCTGAGTCTCTTGATTTTAAGGTTCAACTGATTTTCCACACGAGACTTAAAAATTTTAAAAGTCTCAAAGGCCTCATCTTTCGATCTCAACAAATACACATGACAATATCTCGAAAAATTGTCTATGAACGTAATTAGATACTTCTTTCCCCCTCTAGTGATATGACTCCGGAAATCACAAACGTCTGAATGTATCAATTTCAGAAGTTGTGTGCTTCTAGACACCGACTTGAAAGGTGTTCTAGTGATTTTGGTTTGCGCACACACCTCACATTTGTCAAATCGAATAGACAGATCTAAAGGGATGTTTTGACTCTTAGCTAGGTCTAGCATTTTCCTATAGTTCACATGTCCTAGTCTGTTATGTAACAACTTGGGATCAATGAGGTTAGAACTCACTTGGTTAATGCTATCGTTATTCAGGCTAAGTCTATACATTCCGTTGATCATATACGCACACCCAAAATAATGTGAATTGACCATTAAGGTCATTCTACCGTTTTGAGTAGTGAAGGTCATCCCAGCCTTATCTAATAAGCTTATGGAAATCAGATTTTTAGTTATGCAAGGAACTACTTTAACATTTTTTAAAAACAAAGATTTACCTGAAGAGAGGACCAGTTCAGCTGTCCCGGCATGAGTGACAGCGGTCTCTCCTCCATTGCAATCTTCCACTTGCTCCTGGACTGCCACGACCTCAGAGAGAAGACCTCTGTCATTAGTAACATGACATGTAGCACCGCTATCCAGCCACCACTCAGAGGAAGTACTGCGGTGACTACTCCCGACCATAGCCACGAATGGCCTGGGTTTTGGGTTGTCGACCGGCAGATGTCCATTATTCTGATCCTCCAGGCGGATGAGTCTTTTGAGTTCTTCCAGAGTGGTCTCCTCCTCCAGTCCGAAGGTGAGACACCCAGGAGGCAGCTTGTGTAGAATCAGACTCACAAAGAGACTATCAGATAGTTCAGACTGTTCGTCCGCCAACTTGAGACGCAGTTTTTCCAGTTCAACAATTTGAGAGGTGATAGGAGAATTTGTATCAAATTTTAAGTCAAAGAATTGCTCACTAAGTGGAATCCTTAACGATCACTCCTCCTCTTGGAAGCGCGCGTTCAAGCAATCTCAAATCTCCTTCGCAGTCTTACAACCATTGTAGGTCATGGCGAGACGAGGATTTAAGGATCTTCGGAGATAGTCCATACACAGAACATCGTCCTTACCCCACTGAAATACGTCCACATCCTCTCGGGTAGTGGCGTAATCACTCAGAACTGTGTAGAAAATTCCACGTTCTTTCATCCCCAATTTGACGTGCAATTTCCAAACATGGAAATCAGTGGGAGCGAACGACTGAAGCTTCATGATATCAAGAGAGCTACACCTCGACATCTCAATTAATCTTGAACAGAAAAACTAGTAAGAAGTCACCTGATCCGTGCGAGAGTCGACCCAGTGTCTTCAGATCCAATCCAAGGATTATTTTGCTTCTTCACGATTGAGCACAGTCGAGCTCGATAGAGTAGCAAGTGTGCACTTTGAAACTATGAAGACAACCAGAGATTTCTCCTTTTGATTCAGAAAAAAAAAATCACTTGCTGTAGTAGAGATGGAGAATCGAAAAATTGGCCAGAATAATGACCTTCCCTTCCCTGAATTTGAGGCAGCACAAACTCCTGCCTAGAAGGATAAATCGGTGCCTTCTTCTCCAGGTGGAGATGCTCCAGCTCGGCAGCAGAAAGACAGGAACAGAGCAGGAATTCCTTCTTCTTGGCCAGATCAAGTCAGAGTTGTCCACCCCTCTTTTCCCGTCCTCCTTATTGCGACAGAGAATCGTGAAAAATAGGAGTGAAAAATATGCAGGAGGCCAGATCACTGCTACTCCTGTTAGAATGATGCAGGTGACGGCCGGATCTGTGCTGGAGGCTGCCGATCTGAGAAGCGACGCCCGGATCTGCACCGAAGGTGGCCGAATATGATAGGCGGCAACACGATCTACACCAAGTAATAGATCTGCTGTGCTGCAAAGAGAAAAGTCAAAGGCAGCTTCTGTAGATCACCAGCGATGGTCGATCTCCGATCTGTTGAGGAAGAGAACCCCAAGTGGCGACTTCTTCCAGATCAGCGATGGTCGGATCTACACGGAGGTGGACGGACCGGCTTAGATCTGCAAGCGCAGGAGCTCGAGAACGATGCACGGAGTCGGCCGAAACAGAAAAAGCGACGGAGAAACCGCAGGATCTGAGCGACGATGGCCACAGAAATACTCGCGAATCGGGAAGCTCCGGCGAAACCGCAGGATCTGAGCGAAGTAAAGCCGCGATCTGTTCTTCCCGATCGGAAAAAGTATTGCGAACAGGAACGACGAGAAGAGCGAAATCGCACAACGGCGGGGGACGAGAATCGCGAGATCTTCCGGGGAGAACCCTAGCAGAGCGCACGTTACTTTGAGAATGTTGGATTGGCTCTGCTCAAAATATTCTACATTTTCCTATCAAGTTTGGAATAGGTATATATAGTACCTCCAGCGTAGAGCCAAGCCCTAGAACGACACGAACCCAAAAACCCGTTCCGAGTCGGACCCGACACGAGCGGACATAAAACTAAATATCACTAACAGGTACAACATTGCTCATGTCACAAGCATGACAACTATTCAAAATGAGTGCAGAAACAAGAAGAATAAACAATAAGCTCATTGTATGAGAAGATAACGATGGTGACAATGCACACCTGATAGTTACAGCAACCACTGGACCATCAAACCCCTAAACATAACTCCTTGTAGCAGGTGTATCAATCACATGTACGGGAAGAAAGATCTCATTCTTCACCATTGACGAGCCAAATCTCTCTATAATCAAATTGCCAATGATAGAACCATACCAGTGAAAGAAAAAATGGAAGCGTGGGTCAATTGCTAGAAATGAGGTATGTTATGTATCTACATGGTACAGGACGAAATTTTTTGTCGCTCCCTTTAGATTACTCTTTTCAAGTAATTACTCCAGGTCTCACCCAAAACCAGTAGAGGATAAAAACCGATAGTATTAAGAGCTCCCTTGACTCATATATATAGAGGAAGGGAGAAAAACCATACAAAGTCCCAATATACCCTTAAGCGGGTAAAGACCAAAAAAACATAAAACATTACATAACACGACTTGATTTCAACTCTCCCCCTCAAGTCAAATGGTAAATATCTGTCATTCAGAGTCTTTGGATATCATCAATAAAGACATCACACCCTAAGCTCTTGGTGAAGACGTCGGCCAACTGATCTCTGTAATGAACGAAAGGTGTAACTAAGTTTCCTTTTTCAAGATAATCTTTGATGAAATGACGATCAACCTCGACATGCTTAGTTCTATCATGCTGAACCGGGTTGTGAGCTATACCGATAACAGTTTTGTTGTCACAGAACAGGAAATGGGGGCATCCTCCTGGAGGTCCAGGTCTTGCAATAAAGTGCGCAACCATAGACCTTCACAGAGACCTTGAGACATAGACCGGTACTCGGCTTCATCACTAGATCTGGTCACCACATTCTGCTTCTTGCTACGCCGCGTGACCAAATTCCCACCAACGAAGGTGCAATACCCCGTTGTTGATTTCCTATCATCATGGCTTCCGACCAAATTTGTGTCAGTAAACACATCAATCTTTAAATGGTTGTTCTTTGAGAACATCAGCCCCCGACCCGGAGCCTTCTTTAAGTTACCGTAGGACGCGATATGCAGCATCCTGATGTCTGATCCTTGGGGTCTGCATATACCTACTCAAGATCCCAACAACATATGTGATGTCGGAACGGGTGTGTGAGAGGTATAAAAGCTTTCCAACCAATCTCTGATAGCTTGAAGCATCTGTGTGATCCCCATCGCTATCTTCATCAATCCTATGATTCTCCTCCATAGGGGTGTTCGCAGGAACACAACCCAACATCTCAGTCTCTGTTAACAAATCTAAAACATACTTGCGCTGCGAGACGGAAATACCTCGATCAGAACGAATCACTTCAATACCTAGGAAGTAGCGAAGCTTTCCCAAATCTTTAACTTCAAACTCTGCTGATAGAAGGGTCTTCAGCTTTGAGATCTCCTCTATGTCATCTCCGGTGATCACAATATCATCAACGTAAACAATAAGGACAACAACTTTTCCCTCATTCTTCCTGACAAACAAAGTATGATTGGAATGACCCTGTTTGTAGCCAAACTTGATCATGGCTTTGTGGAATTTGCCAAACCAAGCCCTGGGTGACTACTTGAGCCCGTACAACGACTTCCGTAGTCGGCAGACCAGTCCTTCTTGTCACTTTTTCACAAAACCTGGGGGAAAGGTCATGTACACCTCTTCATCTAGATCACCGTGCAGAAATGCATTTTTGACATCCAACTGATGTAGATCCCAGTCCAAACACGCCGCACAAGACAGGATCACACGAACAGAGTCCATCTTTGCTACCGGGGCAAAGGTCTCCTGGTAGTCGACCCCCTGAGTCTGTGCATAGCCACGAGCCACCAGACGAGCTTTATATCGCTCAACTTTACCATCCTGATTTTGCTTAACGGAGAAGACCGGCCTAAAACCGATGGCTTTCTTGTCAAGAGGAAGAGAAGAGACATCTCATGTGTGATTCTTATCCAAGGCGGACATTTCCTCCTGCATTGCTTGAGTCCATGCCGGAATGGAAACCGCATGGACTCAAGCAAGGGGGTGTTGTAGGTGCAGAAGTAGATCTGTATGAGGTAGGTGTAGGTGAGGTAGGTGTAAGTACAGAAGGGGGTGTTGTAGGTGCAGAAGCAACGGTGGAGGGGATGATAGGTGTAGAAGTGATCACAGGGAGAGGCACAGACTCGATGACATCATTCTCCCTCTGACGAGTGGAGTGGGTCGAGTCCAAGTAGTAAGATTCCTCCTCCCGGAAGGTCATGTCCAAGGTACAGAAAAAACGTCTGGAAGGAGGGTGGTAACACTGATACCCTTTTGTAGTGGTAGAGCAGTCAAGAAAAACACACAGGAGAGCCCGAGGATCAAGCTTGTCACATTGAGGTAGATGGATGTGAACAAAACATACGCACTCAAAGATGCGTGATGGAAGATGAGAGGTATAAACCTCAGAAGTAGAGGAAAGACGGGCGAGAGTAGTATAGTTAAGAGCCCGTGAAGGAAGAATATTGATAAGATGAGTAGCGGTTAGGATGGCGTCACCCCAATATGATTTAAGGAGATGTCGGTTTTTTCGTTCAGCAACCCCATTTTGAGTGGAAATGTAAACGCAAGTGGTTTGATGAATGATGTCATGATTAACGAGATAGGAGCCAAATGCTCCACGATCATCGTATTCCCCCCATTATCACTATGGAGAACACAGATATTACCATTGAACTGAGTTTGCACCATTTTATGAAAGGTTTGAAAAATAGGAAACACCTCATTTTTTTCTTTAAGAGATACACTCAAGCAGTACGAGAAAAACAATCGATAAAAGTAACAAACCAATGATAACCAGTTAAAGATACAACAGGGGAAGGACACCAAATATCAGAATATATGAGAGCAAAAGGGATGGTGCTAGGGGAAGATAAATGCGACGAAGAATGTCTAACATGTTTAGATTTTTCACAAACATCACATTTTAAAGCTTTCACAAAAGGAGATAAAGTAGGAAATAGTATCTGAAGATAGACTGGAGACGGATGACCGAGACGCAAGTGCCAGCGTCGAGCATCAGCAATAGTAATAGCGGTAGAAGAGAGAGCAAGAGTCGATGAGGTAGTATTCGGATAGTACAAGCCACCACGATTCCTACCACTGCCAATGATTCGCTTCGTACCCAGGTCCTGAAAAACACAAGAATCAGAAAAAAAAAGGTTACCGAACAATTAAGTGACCGAGTGAGAATGCTAATTAAAAGAAGACTGCGTGGAAATGAAGGGACATGCAAAACAGAAGAAAGAGAAAGAGACGAGAAGCAGGAAATATTGTCCTTGCCCGTAATGGGGGACAAGATACCATTTGCAGAGAGAACTTTATCCTTACTAGACAAGGGAGAGTAGGAAGTGAAACCTGAGGTGGAGCCGGTCATGTGATCGGTAGCTCCTGAGTCAATGATCCCCTCAGACGAGGGAGTAGCAGCAGCATGGACGCTGGGTACAGCAGCGGTAGCAAAGGAAGTAGAGGTACTGCTTTGAGGACTGGCAGACTGGGAGTGCAGGAGGCGGCGGAGAGCATCCAATTTCGAGGTAGTAAAATTTCCTGAAGGAGGACCATGTGTGTCGTCGTGAACCTCAGTGGAGTAAGCAACATCATAAGGACCACGACCGCGACCTCGTCCCGGGCCGCGACCGCGACCTCGTCCCGGGCCGTGACCACGTCCACGACCACGGCCAGATCCAGGTGGAGCAAGATGAGGATGGAGCTTAAAGCACACATCCCTAGTGTGGCCCCGACGACCACAGTAATCACAAGTAGGAATCGTGTTGGTAGGGTTGTAGCCACCTCGGCCAACACTAGTAAGGGCAGAGCGATCAGAGTGAGGCGGAGCAACCGTGCTAAGAGATCTCTGACGGTCTTCATCACCAAGGACCATGCTAAAGGCCTCCCGAAGAGATGGAAGAGGGGATCGGTGTAGAATATTTGTGCGAACCAAATCCATGTCCATGTTCAAGCCCATCAGAAACACATGAAGACAAAATCGTTCGTCCTTTTTCTGTAACACTGCATCGGCAGTACGGACGGGAGTAAATTGCTCAAAATAATCCAATTCTTGATACGCTCGAACACAGAGAAGTAAGATGACACTGTCATGGTTCCCTGACGTAACTCCAGCATCCAACGCGTCAGCTCATAAATCTGAGTGGAGTTACCAATCAAGGAATACGTCTCACGTGCTCGAGTCCAGATCTCATAGGCAGAATCCATCAACATGTAGCTGCAGTATACCTTCGGGGACATGGAATGTAGGAGCCAGGATACGACCAGAGAATTTTTGAAATCCCACCTCTTCAAAGAAGGATCACCCGGAGGAGGCGCCACAATGGTCTCATCAATATATCAAATAGTTGATGACCGTGGATGACATGATGTGCTGCCCGAGACCACTCAAGGTAATTCGTCTCATCCAAGGGCACCGTGGTGATCTTCAGGAAGCCAGCGTGACCCGAAGACCGCTGAGGATCACCCATCTGGGGTGTCACAACACATGGCGTTGAAGATTCAACGGTCGCCGAAGAATCATCCATGAGAAAAAAAAGGCACCAGCAACGGAAGAAGAGGAAGAAACCAGCGGCAAGTTCGATGGACGCGGGATCTGGAAGCAGCGGGAAGATGTAGAAGCAGAGCAGCAGATGTAGATCCAGCTGCAGAGAGATCGACGCAGCAGCAGCAGAGAGATCGACGCATCCATGCAGCAGAGATCGACGCCAGCAGCGGGGAGATGTAGAAGCAGCGGAGAGATCGACGCCAACAGAGATCTACGACACCGATGCAACAGAGAGATCGACGCCGATCGCAGAGAGAAAAAGGAGAAGCGAAGGTAACACGGCACGAATCATGGGGAGAGGCGGTGGTCTCCTTCAACGCGCACCACCGCCGGCGAGAGGGCCGCGGTTCATATCTCAGGCGACGCCAAACCAGCAGAGAGTGGGAGGAACAGGTCGAGGCGGGCGAGCGGCGACGGGAAGAGGCGAACGGCGGAAGCGAAGCACGAGAGTCGGGATTGGTCTCACCCGCTCTTGGATACACCACCCTTATTGGTAGTACTCACTTGGAGGATCATGAACCTACCGAGATACCCGAAGCCGAATTTCAGCGATTGGTACTTGAACAATTTGATGTCGTACATGCTCAAATGGATCGCCCGAAATCCGCTTTAGGGGAAACACAGAGCGACGCCTCAGGATTTAAGTACTCTCATAGACATGAGCGTGCTGCCATCTGATGTTGGTATTCCTTCTCTTGGAGAGCCTTCGGTCTCACATGATTTTGAGGCAGAGTCCGAACACGACCTTTTATTCCAGGTGGAGAGCGTCATTAGCACGTCTAGTGAGTTTGGTCACGAGAGTGAGGCTGAGCGACCCAGCAACACTTTGATGGTCTATCCTTATTGGTAGTACTTAGGGTTTAGGGTTAAAGTCTCTGATACCAAGTAGAGGATAAAAACGGATAGTATTAAGAGCTCCCTTGACTAATATATATAGAGGATGGAAGAAATATCATACAAAGTTCCAAAATACACTTAAGAGCGTGTAAAGACCAAAAAACATAAAACATTACATAACACAACTTGATTTCAACTAAACCTCCCTGGTTTCATACTTTCATGTGATCCTCCCAGCCATACATGAGAGCCTACTGTGAGTGCTAGTGAACTCCTTTAGAGAACTCATAACCATCTCACTCCCCGATCTCGTGACCTCCAGATAACTCGCGACCGGAACTCGCAATCTTCTTCGGCGAACTCGCGAGATCTCCTTCCGACCGCACGACTTTAGCTCTTCTACTCCACAATTTCACCATTTATAAGGCAGCGACCCCACACTCTCCCGCTTTCCTACCACGATTTCCTGGTTCCTGTGAACACCCAGACGAGCTCCCTGCCAACTGCTGCTTCATGTCGAGCTCCTGGCTAACATTCAGACTTCTCCTACCGAGCTCCCTGCCAGCATCCAAGACTTCTCCCGTCGAGCTCCAGTCAGCCATGTCTCCTTGAGTGATCGCGACATCTCCTGTCGAGTTGACAGCGACCTTCCTCAAGCAACAGTGACTTTTCCTCCCGAGCTCCAGTCAGCGGCCTCTCCAACCGCTGCTCTAGCTAACGAGTTCTTCTGCTAAAGCTCCAGTGAGCTCTCCTGTTGAGCTCTCAGCCAACAAGTTATTCCACTCTCACGGAGCTCCCACTCTCACAGTGCTTCAGTTCTAGCTCAAAGTAAAGTATGGCAACACCACCACTGCTCCTTTCCCCACACTCATTTTCAGTGCCTATGAAAATCTTGGGACGTCCAAGTTGGCTGGACACAATTATCCTAATTGTAGTGTCCCTTTCACATTCCTTCTACGCTCTCAATGCAAAGGACATCATCTCACTAACACTTTGTCAAACCTTGCATCTCTTACCTATGTTGATCGGGACGCCAGTGATGCCTTTGTTAGTATGTGACTTGCAAACCGTCTTTTTGATGACTATTTACCAATCATCTGTTATGATAAAATTGTGAAAGGCTGCATGAGATCATTTTGAATCCCTTTACTCGAAGGGTGACAAAATCTCTCACATGTACACCTTCTATTCAGATCTTTTTGCTCAATCAAAACTTTGTCCCAATGTTGGGTATCAGGAAACAATTTCTAGACACAAAACTTATACAACATCATTTTCTCCTGACCTTGCAACTCCACAAAAACATTTTAAATTATTTGTGATCTACTATCTTCTACGTCTTCGTGATACCTACAAGATGATATGCTAACAGATCTTGAGAGAAGCTGACACTCCTACCTTAGATGCTACTGCGAGTCTGCGACTCGTTTCTTTGTTGTGACAAATCTTCTGCCCCGACCTCAACTAATATCACCTTCACCCTCAAATAATTATGTGTATGCTTACTGATTGTGAAGCACAACGTGGCCGTGGGAGCCGTTGTGGAAGACGTGAGGGGAATTGCCTTCTTTGTTCACATTGTGAGAGGCTTGGTTATCTTATCGAATGCTGCTTTACGAAGCACCCTGAACTTCGTCCTCAGGCTCATGTCAGTATCACTGAGTCTAAGCCTTCTTCTCAACCCACCAACACTCCTTCATTTGAATCTAGACGATGATTTTCTTAAGTAGATATTGAGGCCTAAATTAGTACTGCCATGTAATATGCCCCAACCGCAACTTCTTAGAAAGAGGGTACATTGCTACTAAGTGGCTCATCGACTCTAATGTCACCAATCATATGACTGGAAATTCTAATCTTCTCTCACATCGAGAATCTAAATTGGTTACCACCATTGTTTGCAGTTGATGGCTCTCCTACTCCATATTGTGTAAATACAGCTGTTACAATCTCCTCCCTTCTTCAATTGAACGACACTTTATATGTTCCAAATTTTTATTGCAATCTATTATATGTAAATTCACTTTCCAAATAATTACGCTGTTATATCTCATTCTCTCCTAATATCAGTTACTTTTAGAACCGTCAATCAAAGAAAACGATTGCTACTAGGACTAAATGGAGGAGTCTTTTCTACCCCGACAATCTTCCCACTTTCTCAGTATCATCCGTCTCGACTTCTCAGCTTCAATGACATCACTGACTTTGTCACCCTCAACTTCATCTCCTACACCAGCTTCTGCAGTATTTCCGGTTTGAGTTTGTAACGCCCCAAAAATCGTGTCGCGAATTTAATTGTGTTTGGGGTGCGTTTAGAGGGTTTGGTCTGCGGATAACGCCTCGAGCTAGGGTTTTTATATAAAACCTAAAACTAACCTTTCCCCTTTCCCCTCTCATTTTATCCCCAGCCGACACTTCTCCCTCCCGATCTATCTCTCTCGGTCTCTCTCTCTCTCTCTCACGCGCAAAATGAGCCCGACATCCCTCCTCTCCTGTCGCCGCTGGAAGGAGCAGATCGACCGCCGGCTGAAGGAGGAAGGAGTTCCCTCCTCTTCCTCTCCCTTCTCTCTCGTCGTCGCTGGAAGGGCCAAGCAATCCCCTCCCGAGCCCCTTGTTCCTCCTATTTTGGGAGTAAGCTAGGGCAGCAGCTGGCCTAGGAGGTCCCGCTTTCCTCTCTCCAGTCACCTGGAAGAGGCTACCTGAGCCTCCTCCCTCCTCCTTTCTCTGTCCAGCTCGCTGCTGGCAAGGGAAGGCCGACCCCTTGTGTGGGTGTTGTTAGTTTCACAGCCAGGAAGAAGAGCCATGGGGCTCAAGTTTGGCCGACCCCTTGTGTGGGTGTTCCTCCTATTTTGGGAGTACGGTTTAGGCATGTGGTGTGAAGCACATCTGGACATGTTGGTCTGGATTGGTGATATTCTGTGGTTCCCGGAGAAGACTCCGTGGAAGTTGAATATTTCGGAATGGGGGTCTGCCCGGGGCGGCAGTTAGTACTGGAGGTGTGCTCCAGGAAATACCCTAATATTTGCACGAAGTTGTTGGATGATCGGCATTAACTCCCGGGGAGTTTTGTCGTGTTTGTGTGAAGCTCGTCTCTCGGAGACCGTAGGGCTAGTGTGTGGAGTTGTGCGCCTTAAGTGCCCAACTCAGGTGGCCGCGAGTGCCACCCTTGTTACATAACAATCGGTTATGTAGGCGATAACATGCAAGGGAAGGTTGACCCGCGTCGTGCGTGTTGGGTACGACGATTTGAGCAACGGTCTTGACTGAACTGTACCGGCACTATGTGGTGTAGTCCGACTACCTAAGGAAACTGGTGGGTTTCTACAGGCATAGGAGAGAGTCGAGGACTTTGAGTCACAGCTAGCGAATGCTCAATGTGTTGTCATCCAGTCTAGCACTGAGGATGGTGGTGGGATCCGGAGAAGTCCGGTACACCGATAAAGTGCCCTGAGTGCACAAGACGTTGGGCCGGTTGCGCCAACGTTTGTGGTGTTTAGTGCTTGAATGACACATTCTAGCTTTGTGTGACTATGCTACTCCGCTTGCAGGGAAGAAGCACCGTCACCCCGAGAAAGGGGTGAGGTCGTTATAATTTAGTCAGCCCTTGCTGATCGTTGCTTTGTTTGTCACCGCTTGGTGGAATGTTTTCTTGCAGGTGCTGCGGAGCCGAGCGGGAAATAGCGGGTTGAAGCCCTTTTTGCTGAGCTGGCCCTCGAAGGCCCAATTGTTTGTTTAGTCGTCTTTCATGTGTTGCCAGCCTGCGTGCCGATGTATGCAAACCATTCTATTTGGTTAAACACTATTGATGTAAGGCCTTAAGGCCAAACTATGTGGATGTTGTTATTTCATTCCTAATCTCATGGTTAGTGGACATTCGTCTTTGGGCGTGGTTTTTGTATAACTCATCTTATTTTTCCGCTAGAATGCAACTCTGTGTTAGGATGCGTTTTCAAAATGTTAAGAGTTTATGATTTCATTTAGTAACTCTTTCGTCTGTCCGTTTCATATGACGTGGGGCCCCGGCCGGACCTTTTGTTATATTATTCGTAACGGATGAGGGATGTTACAATTTGGTATCAGACTCTGGTATCATTCTTCCTTATTTGAATTCGTGATCGAATTCCGTTTAAGGGGTGGTGAGCACTCATGTACGTTGTCATTATAACATGAAAAGAACTCATGAATGTCCACTTGGGAATGAAAAACACAGATGAAACATGTTAAAAACATTATTTGTGGAACCTGAGCGTTACTTTGTTTGTTGTTTGCTATGTCTTTTAATCACTAAAGTGCATGTGGCGCAACTATAGGTGACCAGAAGTGGTGCTAAACAGTCCCAAAATCAGCATTCTGCAGAGAGTAATGCACCGGCGGAGGTGCCTACACCTCCTCCTTCTACCGAGACAATCTGTTTAGTTGCGGAAGCTGTGTTCGCTATGATCAATGTGCAGCCAAGAGAGCAAGTACACCATGTGGTGGCCCCGGTGCAGGCTGTCGTAGTTGAGCCAGTGGCGGCGAGGCAAGTGCCTCCTGAGCCTTTGGCGGCAAAACGAGCAACTGAAAAGCAGATGAAGCATGTGATGAACTTCAATCCTCCTACATTTTCGGGAGTGGAATCACCGACTAAGGTCGAAGATTGGCTCTCCTGTATAAAGAGAAACATGACGGCGACAGAGACGGATGAAGCACAGAAGGTGACTATAGTCGCTTTCCTACTGGATGGAGAGGCAAGACTATGGTGGGATGAGGTGGAGTTGCACCAGCTTGCTGACAGACAGCTATCTGACGTTTCGATGGAAGAGTTCTCGCGACTGTTCTTGGCCAGGTACCTCCCTTCCACGCAGAAAATTGCGTTGGAGAATCAGTTTCAGCGCTTGACCCAGGGAGAAGGTTCCGTTGACGACTATTAACATGAGTTCACAAGGTTGGGGCGGTACGTGGGCTTCACGTTTGCAGACGAGGAGCGAAAGACCAACAGATTCTACGAAAAACTATGGGATGACCTGAGGTTGCTTCTCTCAGGCCCGATGACGCAGGGCTTTCAGGTTTTGGTAAACACTGGCCGATCTTTGGATCAAGACATGAGGAGAGTGCAAAGTAAGAAGGACTTGGCTGTGAAGAAGCCAGAGCACAAGGTGTCTACCTCTTTGAAGTCTGGGTTCCACATCAAGTGGAGCAAGAAGGCTAGGTCGTTTGGACCAGCCCCTCCTACCGTTACTTCTGGAGCTACTTCGAGTCGAGGCCCGTTTGCGTGTTATACATGTGGCAAGGTGGGGCACTACGCCCAAGAGTGTCGCAGTGGCCCGCCGAAGACTGAGAAGAAGACAAGAGCATCTTATGCTGAAAAGGGGAAAACGGTGGAGTCATCAACTTCTCATTATACTCCTACACAGCCTCAAGTTTAAAACCTCGGTCAGCAGGAGGCAATAAAACAGAATGACGTGGTGACAGATACGACATAGTATACAGTTTTTACTGCTTTATATACTTGTTACCTTGTGTCTTCCTTAACTTGTTTGAATTAGGTTTTGTCATAATTTGGGACTATCCGGCAAGAGCACTGTTCGATACAGACGTTTCTCATTCCTTTCTACCCAAGGACTTCGTATTGCGCATCAGAGTGTCTTCCATTTTATCAACTAATAGATTAAATGTTTTGCTGCCTAACGGATGTTTGATGCGTGGGGATAGGACCTGCTGTGTTCGGGTGCGGATAGGGAATCATGAATTTAAGTTGGAAGCATCTGTACTGCCGATATCCGAGTTCGATGTTATCTTTGGCATGGACTGGCTTTCGGAGCAGCGTGCATGTATTGACTGCAACTCAAAGGAAATCACACAGGGACAGGGTACTGAATGCGAGACCAAATTCGTGGTATGCAAAGATCGAGCAAGATACTGATGTCTGCTCTCCAAGTGGTCAGCTAGCAAAGAAGCTAGTGTTCCTCCCACAAGGTGTTAATGTCAGAGCGGGAAGTGGAAGAAGCATCAATAACATGGGAGGCATGCGTCAAAGAGAGAGCATATAGCAGAGGAAAACCATATTTCTTAAAGCACACTGCCTCAGTATGGTCGTCCAGACCACAATAAGTATAGGGCAGGGAGGTTTGTCCTTTAGAGCGATTTCCACCATCACGCCCACCACCACAGGAACCAGAGCGACCACCACGGGTAGGGGTGGAGGCTTGTGATAAGAGCCGCGATGTAGCAAAACTTGAGGAAAAGGAAACAGGAGAGCAGGTAGCGGTGTCGCCTTGAGCAACGTAGATCAAACACCGGACAGTGTGGGGATAGTAAGAGATAACAAGATGTGTGCTCGGACACTGTGGAGATGAGAAGGAGCCCGAGCCATCATTAAGGCAATACCAACAGTTTCCTTAGTCTGTTGAGCGGCTAAATCCAGAGTTGGGGGATGATGTTGAATTCAAGTCTAAGCAAGGGTCTTAGGTTGGGCAACATATGAGGTGAGTTTCTCATCCATATCTGGGTAGAGATGTTGCAGGGCTAGGAAGTTATCAAATAAGTGTTGGAGGTTGTCCTTGCCAGAGTAAAGAGAGTGGAACTCATCCCACATAGCTTTGGTAGTCTCATAATACATATCCATCTGATACGTTTCACCTTCCATGGAGTTCAAGAGCCGAGATTTGACACGACCATCATCACGAAGCCATTGCTCGGTAGGCTCGGCGGGAGGGGCACGGGTGAGATGATGAAGGAGACCTTTGATCTAAAGAAGATGACAAACTGAGTGTACCACCTTCAGAAAGTTATTCTTGTTGATAAGCGAGATCGTAGTAATCCGGAGTTCATCCTGAGCATCAGAGAGAGGAGCCGGAGCAAGGGCCGGAAGATTTGAGGAAGCAGGAGCATCATTCGTTCCCATCGTCCTAAGGGAAGGTAGGGCTTGCAGCAGGATGGGTTGCAGTCACAATAGGAGAGACCGACAAACACAGAGACCGACGACAGGGGGTCCAAGCGTACAACTACGAAGGAGGGCCGACAAACACAAAGACCGGCGGGTACCTGGGGCGGAGAGCAATTCTAGGCGGACAACGGGGGTGTTGGTCGGGGGGACAACAAAGGTCATGCGGTCACACAACAGAAATCAGTGGACACCCAGGGTGCGCGAGCAGAGGGCGCATTCTGAATCATGCACAGACATACACCAGTTGGGCGAACACAATGAAGCGGTCATCAGAGGAGGACACGCGGTCAACAAGGAGAGCCCGCACGAACAGAGGCAGGGGACCATGGATGCCCAGAAGTGGGTCCCAAAGACAGCAAAAAAAAGCTATAAAGCTAAGATGAGGGGGCCAAGAGGAAACCCAAAAAGAGCAGAAACTACCACGGGTGGGCACAAGGGAGAGAGACCACAGGGACAAGAGGTCACCACAGGGCGCAAGCAAGTAAAATCGGCAGACACAACAAGCTTCTCAGGATGCGCGCACTGGAGGTTGAGGGGTTGAGATAAGTGGGCTCACAAGTCGCTCGAGCAGACGATGCAGGTCGCGCGGGCAGAAATTGTGCCGAACAGAGGTTGTACAAAACCAAAAGTTGGAGAATAAATAAAGGGGCAAATAAAATATTATCCTTTATATATATCTATAACACATGTACAAGAGACTCCTTATAAAAATAGAGGGATAAGGAGAAAGAATGAATCTAAGATGTGGTACTAAAGGAGCATAAGAGAGAGATGGCCCAATGGTCCATTTATACATGGGCCAAGTATAATGTCAATGACTAAACTATTTTATGGGCCTTCTCCAACAACAATATATAAGACTACACAATTGAAAAAAGTTCCACAATTCAATAATTTAGTGAGAATTTCAGTAACTATTTTGTAGTACTTCAACTCCCCTTCACATCAACTTGCTCTCTAAGAAAATGATAGTGTGTCTCAATACGCTAGCCTTTTTTTTCATGTGTGATTGGATTCTTTGATAAGTTAAATATAGCAAACATAGATATTTGTAGGACCTTCCATCATGATATAGATTTTTCTAATTAATATCACTAGAGGCTTTGAGAAAACAGATAAATCTAAGTTGGTCAGGCTCTGATAATATGTTAATGCAATGTTTTGATACATGAAGCAGATTAAAGAAACTGAACTTCTATTTTATTGTCCAAAGTATGAGACCTAACTACTGCAACATCCTAATGGGATAAGACGGTCTCATAAACAAAGTGAACGCACATAAATCCTTGATAGAGAAATTCATCAATTGTAGAAGTAAAAGTCTTGAAAAATAAGAAATACTAAGAAACAGCGGTCTGCAGTACATGCAAAAGAAGTTCCAAAAGGCTACCCATATCCAGGCAAGTCCACGATATACCAACTTCTGTTGATCAGAAAGTGATTTATAAGCTGAGTTTTCCCTGCAGTCCAAGAGCACACAAAATCACAGCAGATGAGAATCCATTCAGAAACAGATTAGTTACTAGTAAGAAGATTGTGACCTGGTTTCTTGGAAGTTAGGGCAATATCCTTCTGGCGGACAAGGGTGTTGATAAGGGAGGATTTCCCGATGTTGGACCTCCCGATGATTGCGAACTCAGGCTTGCCGTCTTTGGGACAATCTTTAGCCCTCGAACTGCTCTTGACGAACTCAGCCTGCTTGATCCGCGCATCACCAGCATAGGGGCCGACCACGATGTTCGAGCCCGGAAGCACCGTTCCTACCGTCACATCCTCCTTCGCCACTCCTGGAGGAACGAAAAGGGCTTTCTTAACAAGCTCAGGTGGAGGAGCCACAGAAGACGCAGTACGGCGTCCGGCGGCTATAGGCTTGCTAGTGTCAAATCGGATACAGAGGGGGAGACGATGGTGGATGGCCGAAAGAGCAGCGAGAGAAGGCCGGGACCAGGGTAGAAGGCTCGTTAAGCTTCGCCAGCGGAGTAGCATACTCGCGTTAAGCTTGGCCAGCGGGTAGAAGGCTTTTGATATAACTAGCACTAACAGTGGCTGATTCTTATGGATTGCAAACGGAAATCATCCGGGGTAAAGTGAACGCGGTTATTATACACAGGTGTGTATAGCTTTTGTTATACACATCTCTGTAAGATTATGACACGTGGCGGGCCCACCAAAAATTTGGAATACATATATTCGCTTTTTTTTCAATGGAAAAGGAGAGTGGTTTTTGCCCCTGCTATTGGTAGAATAATTCCGTGCTTCATTAAATCATTCCAAACCATGGTAATAATGAGTAAAAAAAGTGAAATATGTGAGCATTCCATCAGTATTTTGCAGTAATGTTTGGAAGACATGAGTGATAATGCAGAACTAAACAACCATCATGCTCATTGCAGATATTTAATTCCCGAAAAAAAAATTAGGGTTCACCTGCGCCATCGGAAGAGGAAGGAGAAGGAGAGCGGGAGAAGGAGGAGGGGCCGGCGGCTGTCTCCGCGAACAAGAGAGAAGGAGGAGGGGCCGGCGGCTGTCTCCGCGAACAAGAGAGAAAGACGAGGGGCCGGCGGCTGTCTCCTCGAACAAGAGAGAAAGACGAGGGGCCGGCGGCTGTCTCCGCGAACAAGAGAGAAAGACGAGGGGCCGGCGGCTGTCTCCGCGAACAAGAGAGAAAGAGGAGGGGCCGGCGGCTGTCTCCGCGAACAAGAGAGAAAGAGGAGGGGCGGCTGTGTTCCTGTCTCCGCGATTGTCTTTTTTAGGGATTTTAGGATGATTCACCGGTGAAGACTCAAATTTTTGGTGGACCCGCCACGTGTCGTAATCTTACATAGGTGTGTATAGCAAAAGCTATACACACCTGTGTATAACAACCGCGTTCGGGTAAAGTGTCGGTTTAGGGGTCTGTTTGTGAAATAGGTCCCTTTTAACTGCACCGATTTAAAAAAAAAGATTCAAAATTGTATTTTTAAAATTGAGATTTTAAAATTGGGATTGTGTTTGGACAACCTCTATTCGGTGACATTTTGAAAATAATATTATATTACTTATTACTTTATATTGTTAATTATCACTTTATATTATTATTTATCCTTCTATTATATCACTTAAATTATATCCTCAATCTTAAAACTTCTTTAAATTTTACTATTCATCTTCTTCACCGGGAAGCTCTGCCATTATCGCTGCTCGATCTGCAAGCTCCATGAATGGCGGAGATAGATGCTCGTCGGGAGAATGTGCTTTTGCGTCAATCTTTGAAGGAGAAGACCCTCGCTCTTGCAGATGACGGCTATTAACGGCGGAAAACCTAGCGCTAACTAATGTTAATAATGGCGGAAAATAGGGAATGACCGGTTTGTAAAGGCGGTTGGAGCTCCTCGGACCAGTTCTGAAAGGGAGGAAAACGGGGGGTTTGGACCGGCCAGTTGAAAACGATGCATGCCAAACACCTGTTTTTTGTTCCGTTTAGACCGGAAAGGAGGCTCCCCGGGTTCTCAAACGCAGTCTAGATCTGGAGCGTTGGGAGACGAAGAGGTTTGTGACGGGAGGTGGAGAGTTGGGGTTGGAGGAAAAAATTTTAGGTGAGTTATTCTCACTTATTTCTTAGGTGTAGAAGTAAATATTGACATTTGATCTGATATCTTACGACTCATACGGTATTAAATACTGATTGTTGTTCAGTATTTGGATCAATTATGTTATTTTTGCAGGAAATCAACAACCAGTATTTACTCTTGCACCTATTTCTTGATGAGAGTAACGCACGCAATATTTTTTTCGAATTGGAGACAGCCATCACCGTGGTTTTAGCCAGGGTTGCGGTGGCAAACGCCATCGCCCACGTGCAGCATGCATTTGTTTTTCCTCCTTGCGAGTTGGTGGTTGCCTGCGCACTGGCGCTCTGATGCCTCCCCAAACGGACAGAAAGTAGAGACCTATAGACTTCGTTTGTGCACGCAACAAGATTAGTCCATACAACTACTATAGTGAACAATTGCTAACGTGCCTTCCCATAGGTGTGTGAATAAATAGACGGGTTTTTTTCGTGTGGCCCATCGCATTTGCTCGGAATTTTTGAAACCACTGTGCTTGCCTCCTCCCTCTGTGAAATAAAGGCAAGCCCTCGCGCTAGCTCTGCCTCCAGCCGATTCAAAATGGAAAGCTAATCTCGTTGGATAAAACTCGCATGTGTCCTTGTTCGCCTTAAGGATGACCAAGGACATGTCCTCTGCTTCGGACAAGGTCGTCAATGGCGTAATTGTTGAAATTTGTGAAGTGGAAGTGGGTGACGGGACAGGCCGGGCGGCCTGTGGCGGACAGCTTTGGCGGACTGGGCGGACTGCGGTTTGCGGCCTGGTGAAAAGTCTGGTGGAAGCCGGCTGTGTTGAGCGGGATGTTGCATGGAGTCCGCGGTTTGGTGCGGCCTGGTATCTGCGGATAGAGAGGCTTGCGGACTGGTGCATTGCTCAGTGGCCGCGGGTGCAAGCTTGTGCTGATAGGCGGGTTGGCTCGTGTCCGCGGGAAGCTTGCGGACTGGAGTGTCCGCGGTGTGGGCTGTTGCGGACTGAGCTTAGAGCTTGGCTGAGGCCTTGTCGAGCTCTGGTGGCACAGCAGACGATTTGCTGTGGAGGTCGGTTGGCGGACTGTGGTTTGGAGTCCGCGGTTGGCTGCTGCATTGGACAGAAGTGTGAGGAGCTGGCGGACTGATGGCGGTCTGTGCCAGGGTGTTTGGCGGACGGGAATTTGAGTCCGCCATGCTCGCATTGGCTCTTGATGGTTTTGGACTTGGTCACACTTTGTGCCAAGGCCATGGTGTCCGCATTATCCGCCAAGTCCGCTGTGACCGGGCGGACTGTTGCTGTCTTCCTTTGGTCGTGGACTTGTGGCGGATTGAGGTGTGAGTCTTGCGGACTGCCTCGGGTTGGTGCGGACTGCCATTGAAAGAGGGTTGCTGTCTTGCAGTGGTTGGAGCTTTGCGGGCTGATGCCTTGTCCGCATAGCTTGGGCGGACTGGAGAGGGTTCGCCAATGTTGCCTTGCTCCTGGCGGTTTCCCTTGGTATCCGGCTAAGTCCATGCGGACTCGGCGGACGGTGGTTTTGCTATCGCGCGGGCTGGGGTGGTGACGCTATCTCTAGGGCGGTGACCACACTCCTCACCTCACCTATAAATAGGACCCCCTGGCACATCTACAGTAACCAGAGTGAACAGTAAGTTGGGGTGTGCAAGGAGCTGCGGTCTGTGTTTGTCAATCCGCGCGGATTATTTCAGGCTGACGGTTTGTTGTGTGCAGGTCGCGCGGATAGCTTCAAGGAGCCAGGAGTTTGGCTGTGACTTCGGTCAAGTGCTTGGAAGTGTGCGGTCTCTGCGGACTCAGCAGGAGGTCGCTCTACGGCTTGTCAGTTCTGTTTCATCTTTGCCAGCTTCAATAACCTGTCCGCCGGCTTCAGGCGGGTAGGGGTGTTCCTCAGTTCAAGTTCAGCAGGAGGCGAATAACGGTGTGTCCGCGCGGCCTCGCGGCTTCGGCGGACTCCGTGCTATTCGGCGGATTGCAGCATAGCTTGGGCGAGCTCAGCGGACTCGGCGACCTCGGCGACCTCGCGGTCTCGGCGGACTCGGGTGCTGTCCGCCCGGCTTGGTTTTTGGTGCTTTCTGTTTACAGCTGTGATACTTGCGAAATCATGTCTCGCTATGTATGCTTCGCATTGTAAAGAAGTGAATGAATAAAAGATCTGCTTGTTCTTCCATTGTTTGTTGGGATTTACCTTTGTACCTCTAGTCCTTGGTTTCCGCTGGTTCAACGTGCGAACTGGGTAGTTCCGAAGATATTAATTTGGCGTTTGGGCTATCTTGCTGACCACGTTGAGAAAATTTAACATGGTATCAAAGCCAGGTTACTGAGGTTCAGCTGCGTGAGCGGGAGTCAGCCAGTGTTGTTACTCTGGGATTGAGTGGTGATCAACCTGTGTTGTTGCTCGGAGCTGCTGAAAGGTTGCCAACATGTGGTGCAATGGAAGGGAGTTTTGCAAGGGGTCTGGGCATTGAACTCTTAACGCCGACTAACTTCAAGAAGTGGAAGTCGTGCATGAAGAGTTATCTTCTTGGCGAGGAGCTGTGGGAAGTCGTTGGTGGAGACGACAGGCAGGAAGTCACTGCTGCTTTCGGTACTGCTGAGCAGGTGAGGCTCTGGAGAAGAACAAATGCTAAGGCGGAGTTCATTCTGAAGAGAGCTGTGTCTCCGGAACTGTTTGATCACATCATTGGATGTGAGTCGGCTGCTGATATTTGGACAACCATTGATGAGTTGTTCAATAGGAAGAATGTGGCGCGGCTTCAGTTCCTGGAGAATGAGTTGGCCAGGGCAACTCAGGGAGACCTTTCCATCTCCAAGTACTTCTTAAAGATGAAGAGCTTGTGTGCTGAGCTGTCGGCACTGGATCCTGATGAGCCTATCTCTGAGGCAAAGATGAAAAGGCACATTGTCCGCGGCTTGCGGAAGGAGTATGTGGCCTTTGTTACATATATTCAAGGGTGGGCTACTCAGCCGTCGTTGCTGGAGCTGGAGAATCTGCTTGCCTCGCAGGAGAGCTTAGCAAGGCAGATGGCTGGAGTGAATCTGAATCAGGATGGCAGCGAGGCTCTCTTCTCAGGCAAGAAGAAAGGATGGGAAGGGAAGAAGAAGAAGAAGGTGCAGGCCGCTGTTGAGAAGGAGACTTCAACTTCATATCCGTCGGAGAGGAGCAATGCTCCTAAGGACTGAAAGAAGAATCTGAAGTGCTACCGGTGTCATCAGCGTGGGCACTTCAAGCGGGACTGCAAGGTCACACTGCAGCCTGGGCATGCTGCGGGAAAGGAGGAAGCTTGCTCGAGAAGTGAAGAAGCAGAATGGGGCGGAGCTTTCTTGACGGGCACTTGTGTCCGGGCCTTATCTGCTGAGGACTTCAACGGCGAGTGGATCGTGGACTCCGGGTGTGGTCATCACCTCACCGGAGACAAATCGAAGTTCACCTCCATGCAGCCTTACTCAGGTAATGAAGCTATTATCACTGCTGATAATACTGTTTATGCAGTAGAGAAAGAGGGGGTCGTGTCATTGGGTAGTGATCAGGGGCCACTCACGTTAAGGAGTGTGTATCACGTGCCGGGCATGAAGAAAAACCTCTTCTCGGTGACCAATGCGGTGGACGCTGGGTATCACGTTCTGTTTGGGCCAACAGACGTGAGGTTCCTTCGCAACGTATCAGCGGTGAAGGCTGATGTTGCTCATGTTGGGAGGAGGGTGAAGAGCTTGTATGTTCTTTCCACCAGTGCTTATGTTGATAGAATGAGGGCCAATGATAGTGCGGCTATCTGGCACGAGAGGCTGGGGCATGTTGGCATGGACAAGCTGAAGGCGATGGCAAGTAGAAGTTTGGTGAGGGGGTTGCCGAAGTTATCTTCCTTTGGTGATGGGCATGTTTGTGCGGGCTGTCAATACGGTAAGGCACATCGCCTTCCGTTTGATAAATCACAAACAAGGAGCAAGAAGCCACTGGAGTGTATTCATGGCGACCTGATGGGACCAACGGTCACTGCCAGCCTTGGAGGAAGCAAATATATGCTTGTCTTGGTTGATGACTACTCAAGGTATACTTGGGTCTACTTCTTAAAGGAGAAGTCGGAAGCCTTCCGTTTGTTCGTGGAGTTTAAGGAGTTGGTAGAAGGCTGGCTTGGCTTGCGGGTTAAGAAGCTTAGAACTGATAACGGGGGGGAGTTTGTCTCCTCCGAGTTTTCTAACTTCTGCAGGAAGCACGAGATCCAACGGGAGCTTACTTGTGCTCACACTCCACAACAAAATGGGGTAGCGGAGCGGAAGATCCGTCATCTGACGGAGACCTGCAAATGCTGGCTTCATGCGAAAGATATCCCAAGGTCCTTTTGGGCGGAGGGAATGTCTTGTGCTGCTTATGTTATCAACCGGATGCCACTCAGCCCTATCAACATGAAGACTCCTGTTGAGCTGTTGCTGAAGGAGAAGCCGAGTGTTGGACACCTTCGGGTGTTCGGTTCAACTTGCTACGTGTATGTTCCGGATGTCTCACGGACAAAGCTGGATGCGAAGGCAAGGAAACTTGTCTTTGTTGGCTATGATGAGCGGAAGAAGGGATAGAAGTGCATGGACCCTGTGACGAAGAAGTTCGTGGTGTCAAGAGACGTTGTCTTTGACGAGCTGACGTCATATGGAGGTGGCTCGGTGGAGCTAACCGGAAGTAGCAAGGTTGATGAAGCACCGGTGGAGGCTGCTGAAGGCTTGGAAGAGGAGCTTGCTGTTTCACCAGCAGCTCCTGTTGCTTCGAACTCCGAGGCTGAGCCTTCTGGCTCAGGAAGCAGGGGGAGCACTGCTCAATGCTTGCCCCAGGTAGGAGTGGAGCCCGAAGAAGCAACGGAAGCCGTGAGCAAGGAGCCGTGTCTTCGGAGATCGAAGAGGGTGATTAAGCCACCGGCTCGGTACTGTGATGGGAATGCAGTGAGCTTTGTCTCCTGCTTCTTTGCAGGTCCTCTGGATGAGCGAGAGCCTGCAAACTTCAACGAGGCCACTGGAGTAAAGGAGTGGGATGATGCCATGAAAGAAGAGATTGATGCTCTGAAGAAGAATGAAACCTGGGATCTTGTGCCCAAGGTTGATGGCGTTACTCCGGTTACTTGCAAGTGGGTGTATAAGTTGAAGAAGAAGGCTGATGGGAGCATTGATCGGTTCAAGGCTCGCCTGGTCGCTAGAGGATTCTCACAGCAGTATGGAGAAGACTATGAGGAGACATTTAGTCCAGTTGCGAAGATGACTTCTGTAAGAGTGGTGATCGCCTTGGCTGCTAGCAAGGGATGGAGGTTGTGGCAACTCGATGTGAAGAATGCCTTTCTTTACGGAGAGATTGACAAGGACATCTTCATGGATCAGCCGCTTGGTTTTGTCTCTGAGAAGCATCTGGACTATGTCTGCAAACTCAGGAAGGCTCTCTATGGGTTGAAGCAAGCTCCTCGAGCGTGGTATGGGAAGATTGCAGAGTACTTGCAATTCTGTGGATACCTGGCTTCCAACTCGGATTCAAGCTTGTTCGTCAAGAAGAAGGGAGAGCTAAGAGTCTTGGTCCTACTGTATGTGGATGACATGATCATCACAGGGAACTTGGAGGGGGAAGTAGCAAGGCTCAGGGCAGAGCTTGCTATACGCTTCGAGATGAAAACTTGGGAGAGTTGCATCACTTTCTCGGTCTGGAAGTGGAGAGAAAGGAGTGCGGGGTTCTCATTAGCCAGAAAGGATATGCTGATCGCATTGTGAAGCGGTTTGGCATGGGCGAAGGGAAGAAGTGCTCTACTTCACTGGAATCTGGGCTAAAGCTTCGACGAGATGAGGGAAGGGTTCTTCATGATCCCTTGGTGTTCAGGGCTCTTGTTGGGAGCTTGATTTACCTGACGATTACAAGGCCGGATATTGCTTATGCTGTTGGCCGAGTAAGTCGGTATATGGCTGAACCAAGGCAATCTCATCTAGTGGCGGCGAAGGGAATTCTGAAGTATGTCAAGGCTTCTTCTGACATGGGACTCCTTTATAGAAAGGACGCGGAGGTTGCATTGCTCGGGTACACGGATGCTGACTATGGCGGTGATTCGGATGATCGAAGGTCTACTTCAGGTTATGTGTTCACTTGCGGTTCAGCTAGCATCTCGTGGTGTAGCAAGAAGCAGGACTCGGTGTCGGTTTCAACCACGGAGGCGGAGTATAAGGCTTCGGCCTTGGCTGCTCGGGAAGCCGTTTGGTTGAGGAGGCTTATAGAGGATGTTCATGAAGAAGTGCAAGGGCCTACTTTACTCCGGGGTGACAATGAGAGTGCTCTCAAACTGGTTAACAATCCAGTGTGTCACGCCAGGACCAAGCATATAGAGATTGATCACCACTTCATCAGGGAGAAGGTGTTGGAGGGGTCTCTGCTGGTCGGGCATGTTCGGAGCGAAGATAATCTTGCTGACATCTTCACGAAGCCACTGTCGAAGGGGCCCTTTGAACGCTTGCGCAGCTTGCTGGGCTTGGTCACCACTTCCCACTTCAAGGGGGAGTGTTGAAATTTGTGAAGTGGAAGTGGGTGACGGGACAGGCCGGGCGGCCTGCGGCGGACAGCTTTGGCGGACTGGGCGGACTGGGCGGACTGCGGTTTGCGGCCTGGTGAAAAGTCTGGTGGAAGCCGGCTGTGTTGAGCGGGATGTTGCATGGAGTCCGCGGTTTGGTGCGGCCTGGTATCTGCGGATAGAGAGGCTTGCGGACTGGTGCATTGCTCAGTGGCCGCGGGTGCAAGCTCGTGCTGATAGGCGGGTTGGCTCGTGTCCGCGGGAAGCTTGCGGACTAGGAGTGTCCGCGGTGTGGGCTGTTGCGGACTGAGCTTAGAGCTTGGCTGAGGCCTTGTCGAGCTCTGGTGGCACAGCAGGCGATTTGCTGTGGAGGTCGGTTGGCGGACTGTGGTTTGGAGTCCGCGGTTGGCTGCTGCGTTGGACAGAAGTGTGAGGAGCTGGCGGACTGATGACGGTCTGTGCCAGGGTGTTTGGCGGACGGGAATTTGAGTCCGCCATGCTCGCATTGGCTCTTGATGGTTTTGGACTTGGTCACACTTTGTGCCAAGGCCATGGTGTCCGCATTATCCGCCAAGTCCGCTGTGACCGGGCGGACTGTTGCTGTCTTCCTTTGGTCGTGGACTTGTGGCGGATTGAGGTGTGAGTCTTGCGGACTGCCTCGGGTTGGTGCGGACTGCCATTGAAAGAGGGTTGCTGTCTTGCAGTGGTTGGAGCTTTGCGGGCTGATGCCTTGTCCGCATAGCTTGGGCGGACTGGAGAGGGTTCGCCAATGTTGCCTTGCTCCTGGCGGTTTCCCTTGGTATCCGGCTAAGTCCATGCGGACTCGGCGGACGGTGGTTTTGCTATCGCGCGGGCTGGGGTGGTGACGCTATCTCTAGGGCGGTGACCACACTCCTCACCTCACCTATAAATAGGACCCCCTGGCACATCTACAGTAACCAGAGTGAACAGTAAGTTGGGGTGTGCAAGGAGCTGCGGTCTGTGTTTGTCAGTCCGCGCGGATTGTTTCAGGCTGACGGTTTGTTGTGTGCAGGTCGCGCGGATAGCTTCAAGGAGCCAGGAGTTTGGCTGTGACTTCGGTCAAGTGCTTGGAAGTGTGCGGTCTCTGCGGACTCAGCAGGAGGTCGCTCTGCGGCTTGTCAGTTCTGTTTCATCTTTGCCAGCTTCAATAACCTGTCCGCCGGCTTCAGGCGGGTAGGGGTGTTCCTCAGTTCAAGTTCAGCAGGAGGCGAATAACGGTGTGTCCGCGCGGCCTCGCGGCTTCGGCGGACTCCGTGCTATTCGGCGGATTGCAGCATAGCTTGGGCGAGCTCAGCGGACTCGGCGACCTCGGCGACCTCGCGGTCTCGGCGGACTCGGGTGCTGTCCGCCCGGCTTGGTTTTTGGTGCTTTCTGTTTACAGCTGTGATACTAGCGAAATCATGTCTCGCTATGTATGCTTCGCATTGTAAAGAAGTGAATGAATAAAAGACCTGCTTGTTCTTCCATTGTTTGTTGGGATTTACCTTTGTACCTCTAGTCCTTGGTTTCCGCTGGTTCAACGTGCGAACTGGGTAGTTCCGAAGATATTAATTTGGCGTTTGGGCTATCTTGCTGACCACGTTGAGAAAATTTAACAGTAATAACAAAGAAATTCAACTACTGATTTCAGCACGGAACGACAATTACTCCGCAATATCTCGAACAGGAACTCATTTGCAATTATTTACCAGTAAATTGGATCGTTTTTATAAAATTTGTTGCATCTCACTCGAGACTTTTGGTAGATCGGTCTAAATTGGACCGTCATAGATCTGATGCGGATGTTCACACAAACAATCACATAGAAATGAGACGGCTGACAAGACTATTTTTAACATGAAAAACCCCATAAATAGGTGAAAAATCATGTTGCTAGATTGGTGTCGACCAAACTTTCACTATCTGTTGTTGTTTTACAAGGATTTGAGAGAATGCGAGAGCACCGCATTCTGGAGCATCGACGGTCTTCTGCTTGCGCTTGGAATCTTGAGTTATGCATTCTGCGCGTCTTAGTGTTTGCAAAGTGTATCATGCAGTTTACTGTGGAGTCTGGAGCGCGGGGCTTGCTATTGGCTTGGAGGCGCTGAACACTGAGCGTGCTGCGCGCGCATGGCTCGCGGGAGAAAGCTTAAATGCAGATGGAGATCTTCAAAGTGCTTGAAGATCTTCATAATCGTCTTGGAAAGCGATGAAGATTCCCGGTGGAACTCTCTTACTCGTAGGAGAAGAAGCTGGAGGAGGAAAAAAGGTGCCCATGAAGGAGAGACGATGATCGCGGTCACGTCACTAGTGGGGTTGACTTTGGTCAACCCCACTCTCCATCAAAGGAGGTAGGTGTTTTTGCTATCTGTAGCCCAGATTTCCCATGATTTTAGGGGGAACCTATCATTTGCCCCCCAAATTTTCGGAGTTCGCGGCTCTTTTGCAAGAGGAGTGCGGGAATTTTTCTTCCCATTATGAGCGCTGAATTTGTGGAGGCAAGCCGCCCGACGGAGTCGTGCCGGAGGTTGGTGTTTCGTTAGCAAAATTTCACAGCTTAGCGCAGGTTCCAAAGTCGTCGCTTGGCGTTAGCGTTCTTCCTGGAGGCAGTCATTGTTAGGGGTAAGACCCTTTTCTTAGTGAAGCAGAATCTTAGTTGTAGCGCTGTTGAACTAGCATCAGGGATATTGATGAGTGTCATGACGTTGAAGTTGAGGAGTAACCTCAAAGCTTTGTATCTTGTATCTTTGGCACTGTTGCTTTATGTGTCTCTTTGTTTTGTGTTCTTTGCTTTTAAATGTCAATAGTGTGGGGACGAGACCCTGGCGATGTCGCAACCTACTACGTAGGTGAATGGCGGACGCTTCGAGCCGGGTAGTGAGACGTCGAGTCCACCATGCTACGAATTTCCCTTTGTTGTGGGGTGACCTACTATGGGGGCGAAGAACAGACCTTTTTGCAGTGGTAGTGAGGCGAGGAGACAAGACCCTAACAATGTCACAATCTTTTACGCGGGCAAAGGGCGGACCTTCGAGACGGGGTAGTGAGGGGTCGAGGCCACCATGTTGTGCGTTGTCCTAATTGAGGCGGTGAAGGGGGACCTTTGAACCAGGGCGACCGTGAGGGTGCAGGTCCTGGTGGTGTCATGACTTACTGTTGGGGAGAAGGGTGAACCTTCGATCCACGACAGTGGGGGGTAGGTGATGTGAGTGTGCTGTCTAGAGGCAGGAGTTGTGAATGAGCACGATGTCCGGAGACAATTATTATTCATGAGCACAGTGTCCGGAGATAATTGTTGTTAATGAGTGTGTTGCCCTGAGGCAGGTGTTGTGAGCACGCTGCCCGGAGGTAGGTGCTATAAATGAGCTCGTTGACCGGAGGCGGGTATTATGAGTGCGCTGCACGGAGGTATGTGTTGTGAGTGCGATGCCCGAAGGCAGATTATATAAATGAGTGTGTTACCCAGATATAGGTGCTGTGAGTGCGCTGCCTAGAGGCAGGTGCTATGAATGAGTGTGATGCCTGAGGCAGGTGTTCTGGGTGCGTTGCCTGGAGGCGGGTGATGTAAGTGAATGAAATTCCCAGAGGCATGTGCTATAGATGACTGTATTGCCCTAAGGCAGGTGCTGAAACCGAAAATTCGGTCTCTAGTGGAGTTCACCCTTGGGGAAGGGGTGATCGCACAGCTACTTCTCTCCTGCAAGCCAAATAACAAAGGAAAATAAAAGGGAACTGACCCAAGGGCTCGGCGTGGAAGTCCCACCACACACCCGGAAGATCTTTAGAGCGCTTCCCCTCCTTAGCCAAACACCGAGCTAAGGCAACCTCAGAAAGCACTAGAAGGCTGGGGAGCAAGTAAGCACTAAAGCATGCCCTCTGAGGTGCCCCTTGGGTCCTATTTATAGATTTCTGAAAACGGCCTGCAAATAGCCAACTTCCGCTATTTTGAACAACTATGTGCAGCCCAACTGGGTCTACCAACATCGTAACTCCGTTGTTCTGAAAGTCTATGGGCAGACCAGCGGGGGCAAGATGGTAAAAAACATCATAGGTCACGGGGCGAGTGGCCCCCTGAAGTCTCTGCTCGCCCGGGGCGGCCGAGTGCTCGATGGAGCAAACACACGCTGTCTCCTTCTGGGCCTCGGCGAGTACGTGTAACACCACAAAAGGCGTAGTGGTCATTAGGGGATAACGAGCAGCGATAGTCTTATCATAGGCGGTAGCTCAGTGATTTAAAAGACATAGCGCTCGGTTTGAGTACCGCGAAGCTAGCATGCCGGTAGCCACTCAACGCTTCGACCACTCAACGCTTTTGAACACTCAATGCTTTCGAGCAATCAATGCTATCGAACAATCGTCGAGCGCGCTAACGCTAGGTGGTAGGAGTTACCGCGCCGCGCTAATCGCTCGACGAACGTCGAACGGTTTACCACCAAGCGATAAGTGTTATCGCGGGGCGCTAGCTCTGATAGCAGCGCCGACTGGTCAAAGTGGTTACCGCCTAAGTTATCACGTGGCGGTAGTAGTTACCGCGCGGCGGTAGCTTTTGTATAAGGATGGACTTGAGATTTTATTATCATCTTCTCATATCCTTTCTCTATTGTACTTATAGAAAGGGAAGAGGAGGAACGTCTAGGAGCTTGTGTGAAGGTTGATCCATGGTTTGCTTGCGATTGGAATCGCGAGTCGACGCTAGATCCGCGGAGAGGAAGTTGTGGCAATCAATTTCATCCGGATCATAGATCACTGTCATGGCTCCGAAGAGATCTTCAAGGGTAACAATCTTTCTTCCTTGGACATGTGAAGTACTTAATTTGGCATATGCATGAATTTCCCCCACCAAAAGGTGGACTATTGAGGAATTTTTGTTGGGTTCATTCTTGATATCCCCACGAAGTCTTGCATATATATCCGGAAATGTGTAGTACGGAATATGTATGCTGTGTGAAGCCTATCTGGACAGGTTGGACTGGATTGGTGATGTTTTCTTTTGCGAACTGGAGAAGACTCCGCGTATAAATGATTGTTTTACGGAATCAGTGGGTTATGCCTGCGAATTGAAGTAACAAGAAGTACTGGAGAGGATCTCCAGGAAAATACCCAAGTGAAAGCACAGTTGTGGAAACAGTTGATATCGTCGGGCGATAGTGGGTGTAGCCGAAGGTGATAGCTCCCAGAGAGTTATTTGTGATGTGAAAGATCAGTTTTCTGGCACTGTAGGTTACTGCAGGGTTTGGGATGAGTTTGGGCGCAAAAAGAAAGTTTTGTGGATCCCGCCAAGCGATTGTGATGAACACTGGCATTAACTCCCTGTTTGATTGTGAAGCCAGTCCTTGGTGGACATTGTGGCTATTGTGAGCTATGAGCTCTGAAAAGACTTCATGCCGAACGGATAAGGGAGAAGCCGACCCGCGTCATTTGTGGCGATTTGAGCAACGGGTAAGGGCTGACCTGTCTCCGCATTATGGTTGTCAACTTGAGTTGCTCGAGTTATTGGGCATTCGTTGTAACACATAATGAGAGTCTTAGGCATGCGTGCCATTAAGACTAAAGTCTTCGGATGTAGGTCGTGGAGTGCAATGCTCAAGGTTGCCGTTGAGAACGGCGGTGAGACCCTGGTTTTTCGGTACACCAAGAATGTGGTCTGAGTGCACGGAGCATCGGGTCGTGTGGTCGACGTTTGTGATATATTGATGGTGTTGAAACCGAAAACTCGGCCTCTTGTGGAGTTCACCCTTGGGGAAGGGGTGATCGCACACTTACTTCTCTCCTGCAAGCCAAACGACAAAAGAAAAGAAAACTGACTCAAGGGCTCGACTGGGAGGTCCCACCACACATTCAAAAGATCTTGGAGTGCTTCCCCTCCTTAGCCAAAGGCCGAGCTAAGGCTACCTCAGAAAGCGCTGGAAGCCTGGGGAACAAGTGAACACCAAAAGCATGCCTTCTGAGGTACCCCTTGGGTCCTACTTATAGATTTCTGAAATCGGCCTGCAAATAGCCAACCCCCGCTGTTCTAAACAGCTATGTGCAGTCCAAGTTGGTCGGCCAACAACATAACTCCGCTGTTCTGAAAGGCTATGGGCAGACCAGCGGGGACAAAACGGTAAAAAAACATCATTGGGCGCCGGTCGAGTCCCTTCCCAAAGCTTTCTGCTCGCGCGGGATGGCGAATACGGGCTCGGCAGGGCCCTGCTCACCGTCTTCTCCTGGCGAGTGCGAACCTTTTGGATCTACACGCCCTTAATGATTCCAGCCCGCCTGGGCATGTTGGGGACCCGGTGAATGCTAAACTCCGCTCGACGAACGACGAGCTCCGTTCGACGAATGTCGAGCACTGTTCGACGAAACTGAACGGACTGGCGTCATCTGGGCCACCTAGTACTCGCCGCTTCTACTCGCCTTCTGGAGTGTGCGGGCGCGGCTGGCCATACTCGCGTGCCGCCATCCGGGCTCGCCTGGGCGAGCTGGACACTGCTGAACTCTGCCCCCTGGTGCTTGGCCGAGATTTTGAGGAAATGAGAGCCGACCGATTTAGTTCCTGGCGACCCCACTCGCCAGATATGGGGTTGTACAAAATCCCCGCTCTTTTTGAGATTGACAAAGCTCGGAAAGAATCATCCAACCCCAAGGGTGAACTCCACAAGAGGTCGAGTTTTCGGTTTCAACAGATGGTGCGTGAGTGCACATCTTATGATATATCTGCTTGTGAAATTCTATGCCTGAAGTGAAGGAATACCGCTACCCCAGGTAATGGGTAGGGTCATTATAAATTGGTCAGCTTAATACTGATCGTTGCTTTGTTTACCACTGTTGCAGGTGGATTGTCTCCATGCAGGTGCTGGAGAGCCGAGCGGAAAATTATGGGCTGAAGCCCTTACTGCTATTGTTGCTGCTATGCTGGCCCTCGAAGGCAAAATAAAGAAATGTTTATGATGTTCATGTGTGGCCGGTGTTGAAACCAAAAACTTGGTCTCTCGTGAAGTTCGGGGTCCCAAAAGAGGGGTGACCTCACACCTACTACACTCGGAGGAACGTCACGGACCGAAGACTTGGGAAACTAGGAACAGACCCTCGGCTCTAGCGCGGAGGTCCCACCTCATACCCGGAAGGCTACCTGAGCTCTTCCCCTCCCTAGCCAATGCTCGAGCTAGGGTGCCTTGGAGGAGCCCTCTCTACTCTACCAAGGAGGAACTAAGGGAGGAGGAAGCCAAAAAAGATCCTCTCCAAAGGTACCCAAGGGGGTCTATTTATAGTTTTTCCCAAGCACATGACCCATAATGTCTGAAACGCCCCCAAGGCAAATAAGCCTTGGGCCAATAGGAAACCGCCACGCCGGGAGGCAAAGAGGTAAAAACATCCCGGGGGCAAAACGGTAACGACAAGGCCCAAAGGGGGCCAAGGATGGGGAGAGCCCACATGCCAAACCGCAGGGCGGGCGAGACCCGGCCCCGGGCCGGTCTCGCCCCCACCAGCCCGCGGGGTGGGCGAGACCCGGCCCCGGGCCGGTCTCGCCCCCACCTGCCCGCGGGGCGGGCGAGACCCGGCCCCAGGCCGGTCTCGCCCCCACCTGCCCGCGGGGCGGGCGAGACCCGGCCCCGGGCCGGTCTCGCCCCCACCTGCCCGCGGGGCGGGCGAGACCCGGCCCCGGGCCGGTCTCGCCCCTGCCTGCCCGCGGGGCGGGCGAGACCCGGCCTCGGCCCCGCCAGTCTTACCCCTGCCTGCCCGCGGGGCGGGCGAGACCCTGCCCCGGGCCAGTCTCGCCCCCACCTGCCCGCGGGGCGGGCGAGACCCGGCCTCGGGCCAGTCTCTCCCCTGCCTGCCCGCGGGGCGGGCGAGACCCGGCCTCGGGTCAGTCTCGCCCCTGCCAAGCCGTTGCACTTGCCTCACAGAAGGGGCCACCGGGGGGGAGGTAAAGTTTTTCCCCCCTACTAGTATATTTCCAAGCCAGAGCCAAAATTGGCCACCGAGAGTGCAAAATCTCCAAAAAGCTTAAAAACGCGTCCGCCTTATTTGGGGCCCACTCTTCGCGAATACGGGGTTGTACACAATCCTCGCTCTTTTCGAGGTTGGCACAAGCTCGGAAATAAACGTCCAACCCCACGTATTCGCGGAGTGTACTTTTTGTGCGCGACTCCGGAGGAGTCAACCTGTCAAGCCAGCTAATGGAAGCCTGGGTGACGAGACGGCCTCGGGGGTGCAAACACTTACTCTACGAGAGGTACCACCGGCCCTGCCAGCTAGTGGGAGCCTGGCAGCGGGACCACCCCGGAGCGAAGGGACTTGGGCTTCCACGAGAGGTACGCCTGCCCTGCCAGCTAGTGAGAGCCTGGCAGCGGAATCCATCCCGGAGCTAAAGGACTTAGCCTCCACGAGAGATCAACCTGCCCTGCCAGCTAGTGAGAGCCTGACAGCGGAATCCATCTCGGAGCTGAAGGACTTAGCCTCCACGAGAGATCAACCTGCCCTGCCAGCTAGAGAGAGCCTGACAGCGGAATCCATCTCGGAGGTGAGACAACTAGGCATCAACGAGAGGTACCACCGGCCCTGCCCAGCTAGTGAGAGCCTGGGCAGCGGGACCGTCTCGGAGCAAAGGGCTTAGGCTACCACGAGAGATCAACCTACCCAGCCAGCTAGTGGGAGCCTGACGGCGGAATCGTCATCGGAGCAAAGGGCTTAGGCTACCACGAGAGATCAACCTACCCAGCCAGCTAGTGGGAGCCTGGCGGCGGAATCGTCATCGGAGCAAAGGACTTAGGCTACCACGAGAGATCAACCTACCCAGCCAGCTAGTGGGAGCCTGGCGGCGGAATCGTCATCGGAGCAAAGGACTAAGGCTACCACGAGAGATCAACCTACCCAGCCAGCTAGTGGGAGCCTGGCGGCGGAATCGTCATCGGAGCAAAGGACTAAGGCTACCACGAGAGATCAACCTACCCAGCCAGCTAGTGGGAGCCTGGCGGCGGAATCGTCATCGGAGCAAGGGACTAAGGCTACCACGAGAGATCAACCTACCCAGCCAGCTAGTTGGAGCCTGGCGGCGGAATCGTCATCGGAGCAAAGGACTAAGGCTACCACGAGAGATCAACCTACCCAGCCAGCTAGTGGGAGCCTGGCTGCGGAATCGTCATCGGAGCAAAGGACTAAGGCTACCACGAGAGATCAACCTACCCAGCCAGCTAGTGGGAGCCTGACGGCGGAATCGTCATCGGAGCAATGGGCTAAGGCTACCACGAGAGATCAACCTACCCAGCCAGCTAGTGGGAGCCTGGCGGCGGAATCGTCATCGGAGCAAAGGGCTAAGGCTACCACGAGAGATCAACCTACCCAGCCAGCTAGTGGGAGCCTGGCGGCGGAATCGTCATCGGAGCAAAGGACTAAGGCTACCACAAGAGATCAACCTACCCAGCCAGCTAGTGGGAGCCTGGCGGCGGAATCGTCATCGGAGCAAGGGACTAAGGCTACCACGAGAGATCAAAATACACAGCCAGCTAGTGGGAGCCTGGCGGCGGAATCGTCATCGGAGCAAAGGGCTAAGGCTACCACGAGAGATCAACCTACCCAGCCAGCTAGTGGGAGCCTGGCGGCGGAATCGTCATCGGCCTGATGGAGACGACATCCTCGAACCACTGCAGATGCTGGACGGGGTCATCCTTCCCCGTATAGTAAGCCATATCTGGCTCTCTAAACCCCTCGGGAACGGGAGCTGAGATGATCAGCTCGCTGAAGGGTGACCCCCTAAGGGGTGGTCTCGCCACCTCCACTCGCGCGACCTACTCGCCTGGGAGGTTGGCACTTGTCGGGCTGGAGAACAGCTCCCGGCCGGTGAGGTCTCGCTCGACCCCATCTCCCATCCTCTCCTTCCCGGGCCTTCTTCCTGGTGCACTTCCTTCTCCCCCCGCTGGGGTCATCTCGGCTAGACCCCTGGGAGTCGACTCGTCGAGGGGGGGAGCTAGCTCCTGGGGGGTCGGGGTGGAGCTGCCACCCTGAGGAGCAATGCTTCGCAGCATCTCCATGATACCCTGGATGGAGGCCATGAACTCTTGCCTCCCCACAAAGGGTCCCGAGCTAGGGAGCTCGCCGAGATCATCACTACCTCCCTCACCTCCAGTCATGACTCTCTCCCGAGATCTTCTGTGTTGGTCACTCTCCACGCTCACCGCACCAAAATGTTGAAATCAAAAACTTGGTCTCTCGTGGAGTTCGGGGTCCCAAAAGAGGGGTGACCTCACACCTACTACACTCGGAGGAACGTCACGGACCGAAGACTTGGGAAACTAGGAACAGACCCTCGGCTCTAGCGCGGAGGTCCCACCTCATACCCGGAAGGCTACCTGAGCTCTTCCCCTCCCTAGCCAATGCTCGAGCTAGGGTGTCTTGGAGGAGCCCTCTCTACTCTACCAAGGAGGAACTAAGGGAGGAGGAAGCCAAAAAAGATCCTCTCCAAAGGCACCCAAGGGGGTCTATTTATAGTTTTTCCCAAGCACATGACCCATAATGTCTTAAACGCCCCCAAGGCAAATAAGCCTTGGGCCAATAGAAAACCGCCACGCCGGGAGGCAAAGAGGTAAAAACATCCCGGGGCAAAACGGTAACGACAAGGCCCAAAGGGGGCCAAGGATGGGGAGAGCCCACATGCCAAACCGCAGGGCGGGCGAGACCCGGCCCCGGGCCGGTCTCGCCCCCACCAGCCCGCGGGGCGGGCGAGACCCGGCCCCGGGCCGGTCTCGCCCCCACCTGCCCGCGGGGCGGGCGAGACCCGGCCCCGGGCCGGTCTCGCCCCCACCTGCCCGCGGGGCGGGCGAGACCCGGCTTCGGGCCGGTCTCGCCCCTACCTGCCCGCGGGGCGGGCGAGACCCGGCCCCGGGCTGGTCTCGCCCCTACCTGCCCGCGGGGCGGGCGAGACCCGGCCCCGGGCCAGTCTCGCCCCTGCCTGCCCGCGGGGCGGGCGAGACCCGGCCCCGGGCCGGTCTCGCCCCCACCTGCCCGCGGGGCGGGCGAGACCCGGCCTCGGGCCAGTCTCGCCCCTGCTTGCCCGCGGGGCGGGCGAGACCCGGCCTCGGGCCAGTCTCGCCCCTGCCAAGCCGTTGCACTTGCCTCACAGAAGGGGCCACCGGGGGGGAGATAAAGTTTTTCCCCCCTACTAGTATATTTCCAAGCCAGAGCCAAAATTGGTCACCGAGAGTGCAAAATCTCCAAAAAGCTTAAAAACGCGTCCGCCTTATTTGGGGCCCACTCTTCGCGAATACGGGGTTGTACAGCCGGTCTGCGTGCCGATGTATGTAATCCACACGTCTTAAGAACACGTGTAAGGTCGTAAGGCCAAACTCTTTGTTGTAATTTGTCTACATTCTTGTGGGATATATAAATATGGTGGTTTATATATATAGTGGACATTCATGGCGAATGAGTTCAAGTTTAACCCCTAATGCTTCCGCTAGAATTCTCTGAGTTAGGACACGTACACTGGTTTTGATATTCATTAGTAATGTCCCCGACTGTCTGTGGAATATGGCGTGGGGCCCCGACCGGAACTTCTGTTATATTGCATGTGACAGACAGAGGTGTTACAGTACAGGCCCGGCTGGCCCTACTCGTTGGCCTCTTATCGGGCTCCATTGGGCGAGTGCGAGCCTTTCGGCTCTATTCGCCCCTGAGAATTCCACCTCGCCTGGGTGAGTCGGGGGCTGCCGAGCTCTGGCCCCTTGAGTGCTCGCCCGTGACTTAGACTGCACGATCCGACGGATCTGGCTCCCAATAAATTCAGTTTGACGAACGACGAGCTTAGTTCAATGAACCCATGTTTCCAGCTCGACGAACGCCGAGCTCCGTTCGACGAACGACCAAGATTAGTTCGATGAACTCTGAGCGGGCGCGCGGGCTTGTTTGGCTTCACTCAACGCTAAGGCAGAACGGTGTTGAGTGTCTGGCCTTCACTCAATGCTAATTCGAAATGGCGTTGAGTGTCTAGGTTGGCGAGTGGGCCTTGAGAAACTTCCCTCTCCTTGGACGGAGATTGATCGATAGGGCTGGCACTCTTCGCCTCTTCCTGCAGCCTGGCCCCACTCGCCCACTACTTGTCATGATCCACGAGGTGAGTACCGTCCCTACTCGCCGGGTACGGCCGGTCTGGCCCCCACCGAGCTCACTCACCGGATACGGGGATATATACAATTCCTTCCCTTTTTGATCTTGGCAAAAGCTCGGAAAGAACCATCCAACCCCGAGAGTTCGGCGAGTGGGACAAAGGTCAGAAGGAATCTTTGGTGGGGCCTACCGGCGGCTATATATATACACCAACATACTTGGGAAGCCATTGTCATTCCCCCTACTTTAACCTTGCCGAGATGTCTATCCCAAAAGAGATCCAAGAGAGGCTTGCCCGAGTTTGCGAGACTTCCTCTGCTCACGTGGCCAACTTAACTGCGGTTCCTCATAGCATCCCGCAGAGCGGTTCGGCTGATCCCAATCCTGCCAAGAGAGTGAAACCATTTCTCCAAGTTGTCGAGCCCATCTTTCATGACTTGAAATCCACTCTGGTGCACGGGGTCGGCTCCTCTACTCTGCCCACCCCTGAGAAAAAGAAGAACAGCATTGACCTTTGCGCCGACCCGGATAGCCAGCGGGATGACGGCGAGGCCTCTTCCTGAACCGGAAGCCTCCGCCTTCGAGCCAGAAGAAATTGGAGCATCGCTCCCTCTACTTCCTGACCCTGACGCCTTTGCCCCGGAGCTAGAACAACCTGGAGCACCTGGTGACTCAGGCAACTATACTTCCTTAGCAGCAGCCTCCTTCAGCCCACTATCTGACCTGCTTATCTCTAGCTCCACATGAGAGCTATCCCAATACGGCATCAACTCATCGAAGACAATGTCTCTAGACACTATGAGTTTCTTCGTCGCAGGATCCATACACCTCCATCTTCTCCTCTGCTCATCATACCCAATAAAGACAAGCTTTGTCTTGAGAGCACCCGGAGAGTGTATGTAGCAGGTAGATCCAAATACCCGAAGGTGCTTCACTGAGGGCTTCACTCCGAACATCAGCTCATAAGAAGTCTTCACTATGATCGGACTAAGAGGCATCCGGTTGATGACATGAGCAGCACAGGCCATCCCTTCCGCCCAAAGAGCCTTCAGAACGCCTTTACTCTGAAGCCAACACTTGCAGGTCTCCGTTAACCAACGGATCATCCGAGCTGCAATACTACCTTGTTGTGAAGTATGTCCACAAGAAAGCTCCTTCTGGATCCCTTGCTTCCTGCAAAAGTGTGAGAACTCGGTTGAGCCAAACTCACCACCGATACTTGTCCTCAACACCTTGATCCTCCGGCCAAGCAGGCCTTCCACAAGCTTCTTGAACTCCACAAACAAGCGCATCATGTTGGACTTCTTCTTCATGAAGTATACCCATGTATACCTTGAATAATCATCAACCAATATCAGCATGAACCTGCTGCCTCCAAGACTAGCTGTGACGGTCGGTCCCACCAGAGCACAATGGACAACCGCTAATGGTGCTTTACATCTGGATTGTGCTTTATCAACCATGAAGCGATAGGCTCCACTTTCCTGACATCCCGCACACCCCCGACCATCGCCATAGGATGACAATCTAGGCAGCCCTCTTACGAGTCTTCTTCCTGCCATTGCTTTCAGCTTGTCCATCCCTACATGCCCCAGTCTTTCATGCCAGATAGTTGCACTATCATTGGCATTCATCCGATCAGCTTCAGAACTAGTTGATGTCTCAACTACGTTCTTCTCCTTACCTCCGACATGAGCTACGTTCGCCGAGAGCAAGACAACCTTGCACTTCTTTTGAAGATGACCTTGCTGCTTGCATTTATAGCACCTTGGTCCTTTCTTCCTCTTCCTATCACGCCTAGGAGAAACACTCCTTTCTTCCTGATATGAAGTAGAGAGACCATCGTCAGCAGCAACCTTCACCTCCTTCCTGAACAAACCATCAAGGGAAGTCCAAACCTCCGCAGCTGACCGACATCCACTGATGTGGTCCAAGAGCTCCGATGAGATTACCTGCTTGAGAATAGACTCCGCTTTCGCATTTGTCTCCTTCCAAGCTCTCATCGCTTCAGCATTGCCAGCAGTAGCCTCTTGTCTTCCTGCTTCGCATACAACCTCCCAAAGGTTCTCGCCAAGAAGAAAGCTCTTCCTACAGGACTTCCACCTTTCACAGTTTGTCTCTATAAGGAGATCAATTCCAAGACAACTTGCATTCTCCACTACCATGGTTCTACCATTGATTTCCTCTACACAAGAGCAACTACTTCCATTGAGCACTGCTTGACCACTCCAACCTCCCTCTGATACCATGTTAAAATTCAACAAACCCGCAGACGCCACCTCGGATATCTTGTTGAAACTCAACAAACCGGAGGAGGATACGTCCACTTATAATGTTGAACGTTTTCCCGGATCTTGGAGTTAGTAGGGGTTATCTCAACAAAGTAGTAACAACCAGCAACACATGCAGCACAAACGTCTTTATTGATCAAGAGCAAACTTCTTTACAAGGCGAGACATACATGGCGAGACATGCTTCACCAAACAACCAAACCAGGAGAACAGAGATAGTTACAAAGACTAGAAACAAAACAAGCCGCGCGGACTCAATCAACAAGCCGCCGGTCTACTGCTGTGGAGTCCGCTCAGTCCGCCAGGTCGCCAGACCGCAACCCAAGCTGCGTGGACTACCCCTTATTCCAATGCTTAGCTCTTCACCGCCGATCTGTAGTCCGCCTGACCGCGAGGTCGCCTAGCCGCCAGACCGCACAAGCTGCGCCACCGAATGGAACAGTCCGCCTGAAGCAGGCGACTTCCTGAACCCCGAACCAAGTTGCCAAAGAGAAGACCGTCTAGTCGCTATCCGCGACCTGCTGTTTACCGCCTGTTGCTTAACCGCAGAGTCCGCACTATCCCTGACCGCAATCAGAGCCAAGTCCTGGCTTTCCAGCGCTATCCGCACAACCTGCAGAGCACAACCCGGTCAACCCTATCAAACCGCGCGGACACCAAAGTCCAGTCTGCAGTAACTTACGCGAGCTCAAATACTGTTCACTTACGTCGGTTCTGTCTGTTGAGGTTCTCTTTCCTGATGTGACATGAGTCCTATTTATAGGCACAATGATGAGTATGGTCACCGCCATAGCCGATAGGATCACCGCCGCATCCCGCAGCAAGAACAAGTGTGTCCGCCAGCCCGCGAACACACACTCCAGTTCGCCGCTCCTGTGCAGATAGCCAGTCCGCCACAGCTTCTCCAAGGCCGGACTCCAGTCTCCAGTCCGCCTTGTCGCCGAAGGCCAAGCCGCCAAGACATCACCAAGGCCAGACAGCATACCAGTCCGCCTTGTCGCCAAGGGCCAAACCAGGACCACCACAGCCGGACTCCGCAACAGCTATGTCTGCCAATCTGCGGACAAGGCATCAGCCCGCATAACCCAAGCCCGCAGCCTCGCCATCAAGGCACCTGCCGGACTCAGCGGACACCCGGCTTCCGTCCGTACATCCCGAGTCCATTGCCTCATCTCCAAGGCACCGCCGGACTCAGCGGACACGCCGATCCAGTCTGCTTACACAGCAAACTCCAGTCCATATTCCTGAATTCATCACCTCATCACAAGGCTAAACCGAACTCAGCGGACTCTAGCTCCAGTCCGCACGCTCTTGCACAGACAATCCTCCAGTCCGCATATCCCCAAGCTAGCAATCAAGGCAACAACACTTCTACTAGGCTGGCGGACTGAGAAAGCAGCCCGCGCTCCACTGCGCGATCTCCCCGGACTGAGCCAACCTAGACTTGGTTCAGAACCCACCAAGTCCAGTCCACTGGCTACAAGGGCCAGTCCGCACTTACTGGCGGACACTGGATCTAGCCCGCCATACCGGGAGACCTCCAGCTTCTGTCCTCACTGACCGGCGGTCTCCGCGGCTTCCACTTGTCGCTGCACTAGAGCAAGACCAAGACAACTGCCAAACCGGTCTGCTGAGCTCCAGTTCATCAGTCCGCTTCATGCCGGACTCCGCGGATAGGATTTTTATCCGTCCGGTTACTTTCCTGGGATCCAACTGCCTGCTGAGTATTCGCTGGCCTGACAGACCGCTGCTGCTGTCCGCGTAGTCCGCGCGAACAGACCGCCCAGGCCGCCACAGAGCAAACCGCCTGCAACATCCCTGCCGACTTAGCAGTCCGCCAACCCTGTCCGCATAGTCCGCGCGGATAGGTTGCCCAAGCCTTCCATTCACCCACTTTCACTTCACAATTTTCAACATAGTTCATGTTCAAAGTGACTTAGGTCACTTAATTAATTAATTTAAATTACAGTCCAAAATAAATAGAAAGATGATGAAATTGTGAATGATCAATATTACATACATGACAAACTCATGATAAATAATTAGGGGCATTTGGCCCAAGAAAATGGAAGAAATTTCGTTTGGGTTGGAATTAGGTCATGGGTTGCGCTTAGATAAGTAACACATAACACTAGGACCCATAAGACATATGATAGGAGGTTGGATTGAGAAGCGTATTAGGAAGTTGTAACCCTGGTTGGTGTCAAGTTGTAACGATTGTTAGAGTGCAAAGCCCAAGGAAAATAATTAGAACGGAGTCCGGCGGAAGACCGTCGTTCTCCCAATAATACCTTAAGTCATCAGGTTCATTCAAGAGCAACATTGAGAGTTGGGTATTAATAATGGGTAAACACTAATAAAATTAAGTGCCCTTGAGAAAGGGAGCTTTGGGCTTCAACCCATCATAGTTCATAGTGCCTCGAGAGCCCTTCATCGGGTATGCCCTGGGCAGTACAAGAACTAACCATAAGTTGTTATGCCTAGTAAGGATTAAACAATACTAGTTTAATAGTTTAAGGGAACAATGTGACAATCTCACCCGTATAGAGTTGGAGGTTACAGAGCGGGTTTTGTCCTATGAGCTGGAGGCTCGGATGTTTGGATACAGGACGAGTTCTGTCCTGTGAGCTGGAGGCTCAGATGCTTGGATACATAACGGGTTTTGTCCTATGAGCTGGAGGCTCAGATGTTTGGATACAGGACGATTTTTGTCCTGTGAGCTGGAGGCTCAGATGATTAGATACAGGACGGGTTTTGTCCTGTGAGCTGGAGGCTCGGATGTTTGGTACAGGACATGTTTTTCCTGTGAGCTGGAGGCTCGGGTTGGAAACAAATTGCATGTGCACAAAACATATTAGTGGCGGTGTTAACCCAGAAATCGGCGATCCTTCCCAAGGTAGCCAGCTGGCTAGTTGCGCTCCATAGGTTCTCCCTTTTGATCGCGACAAGCCCCAGTGTAGGCGGACAGTTTTCCCTGTCCGTCTAGGTCCCCTTGCAACCGCGTGCCCTGCGGGACGGCGGGTTGTTCCCATAGCTCACCCTCGTAGGCCATGCGGTTAGGCTCGCTAACCGTGCAATGCTTTTCCTTGCAGGAGTCAGCCAACAACACCTCCAGGGGCGACCTCCCAGTTCGCCCAAGGGGGTCCGGCCTCCCTGTCGCTCGAGGGGCGGCGGCCTCCTGCCGCCGTCCGCCGAGGCCGCCCGCCAGAGGCGGCCTCCGCCTGCTAGGCTGCCCACCCGGGGCGGCCTCTGCCCGCCAGCCGGGCGGACTCCACCCGGAGTCCGCCCAGGCCGCCCGCTCGGGGGCGGCCCGGCCTGTCGGGCGGACTCCCCCCGGAGTCCGCCTAGGCCGCCAGCTCGGGGGCGGCCCGGCTTGCCGGGCGGACTCCACCCGGAGTCCGCCCAGGCCGCCCGCTCGGGGGCGGCCCGGCCTGCCGGGCGGACTCCACCCGGAGTCCGCCCAGGCCGCCCGCTCGGGGGCGGCCCGGCCTGCCGGGCGGACTCCACCCGGAGTCCGCCCAGGCCGCCCGCTAGGGGGCGGCCCCGGCCCTGCCGGGCGGACTCCCCCCGGAGTCCTCCCAGGCCGCCCGCAAGGGGGCGACCTCCGTTCTCAACTTCCTGCAGCTTGCTTCGCCTACCTGGCGGACTCCAATTTCCAGTCTGCGGAGTCCGCGCAAGTCGTCATGCTGACGTCACTATGCCCCGCTTCTTGAAGATCTTCCCCGGGCCTATAAATAGCCCCTGATTCCTCTCATTTGGGGGGATCCAGAGGACCAGAGGTGGAGACAAGTCTTGACAGCAGACCCTGCGGACTCAGTTTTCCAGTCTGCGCAGTCCTCCATCAGCCTGCCAGCAGACCCTGCGGACTCAGTTTTCCTGTCCGCGCAGTCCTCCACAGCTTACCTGCAGCTTGCCAGCAGACTCTGCAGACTCAATTTTCCAGTCCTCCAGCAGTTTGCAGCCTCTTTTACTTAGTCTCTGACAGCTTCTTTTCTCTGCTTTCTGGTAACTTCTTCTCCCTTAGTCGCCAGCTTCCCTTTGTACCTCTTTAATACTTTGTTGTGAAGGTGTATATGTAAGCTTGTAACCTCTCGCTATTAATCAAAGGAAAGCCCGTCGCAAGAGTTGCATTTGAGCCGCGGCGGGCGAAGTGTGCTGTTGCCGCTGCTAGCGGCCCCCTCTTCTCCTCTCTACTCAGCAAGCCTTGCTCTCTGCTCAGCAAGCCTTTCTCTCTGCTCAGCAAGCCTTGCTCTCTGCTCAGCAAGCCTTGCTTCTCTGCTCAGCAAGCCCTGCTCTCTGCTCAGCAAGCCTTGCTTCTCTGCTTAGCAAGCCTTGCTCTCTGCTCAGCAAGCCTTGCTCTCTGCTCAGCAAGCCTTGCTCTCTGCTCAACAAGCCTTGCTTTTCTGCTTAGCAAGCCTTGCCCTCTGCTCAGCTCAGCTCTTCTCGGCAACCAACTTGTAAGTGTAACCGTCGTATTAATTGTCTGCTTGACAGCTCCTGATCAACCTCCTCTTCCACTCTTGATCAACCCTCTCTGTTGATCAAGCCACTCCCGAGCACTCAGAAGCTTCCTTCTCCTCTACCCCCGCAACCTTCTCCTCCCTCCTCACCTAGCTTGTGAGGTCAAACACTCCCTCCGAGTTAGCTGTGCCCCCGGTGCCATTTTCGTGCATCAACATGCGGGTCATGCAGTACTAGGCCAATCATCACATCGATGGCAGTACAGTGACTCAGGTGAGGTGTGAGGGTTTGAGGGGCCAGTAGGTTGCTTATACTGCGGTCTGAAGGACAATCCCCGAAAACGCACACCTGACCTAAAAGTCTGGTGGATTAGCCAGCGGTTTAGTACGTGGTGACTCTGGTGTGTTCTTTAGAGGCGTACAGAAGGTCTAGGCCTAGTAGCGTGTATACCCGTCTAGGAGTGGAGACGCCCGCTCTACTGCTGCCGTAGCCACAACGATAGTAAATGAGAGTTAAGCTAACTCCAAAAAGTGGAAACTAAAGGTATGTGCGCATAGAGTTGTGTGGGTGAGTTTCACTTGTATGAATCATAACCCGCATACCATATCATACATATATACTTAGGACATACATACCATAAATCCTTATCATATAATTTAGTATGGGCTCTTTTATATGATAAGTTAAATTTGTGAAACCTTAACTTATAAGTTTGTATGGACATTCATATAAGTTAAGCTACTCCTGTGATGATAGCTTAGTAGTAGATAGTTTATTTCTTGCATCGTTCTCTACTTTGCTTACAGCATTTCCTTTTCAGTACAGTTCTTTCTTACTTTACTTGTACTATATAGAACTGTTAGAGTAGAGATATACTTGTTATTACATAATCTTGATAGATTAGATTCACTGTCATCTGCTTTCCTTTTATACCCCTTATTGTTCTCCGCTTCGTCCTCCCGCTCGGTACCTAGGAGTCGCGGGGGTTAGTCGAGGACAAAATGGCTTAGTCTTTATGACTAACGGTCGGTTGTGACCGTATCATTTTAGGAGCTCGAGGAGCTGGAGCACCAGCAGGACGAGGTGGCAAGACATGAGGAGCTGACACCACCTACTACTACTTCTACTACAACCCAACGTCAGGTGATGATGCGTGTACTGATGATAGATTAGCTTTCGCTTGGTTAGATTTTGTGTGAGAGAGAGATTGGATACTATGTACTGGGCATAAGACCTTTTCTCTTTCATTCTGTACTCGTTATGGACTATTGGATCTCTCATTTTACTTATATTATGATGATGCTGTGATGTGGACTCGATATATAAAATGATTATAATACTTCTCTTCTCGATTGGCCGATAGGTTGACTGATCGTATTAGCCGGCAGGATCGGCGTCTTGCGGTGTTGACTAGCCCGTGTGCGCTAAGTGTCATCGTAAGGCGGCAGTTCTGGGCATAAGACCGGGTTCCCTCATTGGTAGGGGGGTCTTACAATGTGCCTGGAACATCCACTGTCCAAGTACCATATAGGGGTATGACCACTTGGACTCACATGCAAAAAAATAAATCATCTTTCCTTAGGACCCCAATTCTTATTGGGTCCTAGGTGCAGGTTAGATAGAAATTGAACATGTCTACCTAGAGCTCTTCTGGCAGGTAAGCTGACATTATCTATTTGCACACTCTTATTGTGCCAACAATCAATAGCATAGTGGCCCACTTTGTTGCAACACCAGCACTCATAAATGTTGTACCTTCTTTTAAGGGTAGGCATTCCAACATAGCAGTCAGCAACTCTCATTACAGTAGGTACAACAATCTTTTTCTTAAGTATTCCAGCCACAGCCTGATTTAGGATTTGTCTGTCAGCATAGGTACTAGGGATATCTTGGACCCTATCAGCAGCTGCCTTCTTTTCAGAGTGCAAGCTCCTGATAGCTTCAGATATACCCAAGTCTGGCGTGCTGACAGACTTTCCTTTAGTCTGATTGTGGATTGACGGACTTTGAGAATGGGCTGCAGCCTTATTTTTGAGTGTTGGGGCTGGTACACCAAACACAAATGGTCCAGGATGGGCCATTTGGATTTCTTCATGGGTTGCCTTGTAGACACTAACACCCTTGTCATTCTTAACATCATACTCCTAGTGACCATGAATGTTGTCACAACCATACCTGTTAGATGGTAACCCCACCTTACTGAAAGGAATTGGAGGCTTGGAGGCTAGTGGATGCACTGGAGCTTTTCCCTTTCTTTTGGAATAGGCAGCTCTAGTTATCCCTTTGAAGCCTAACCCCTTCTTACCCTTTTGGGAGGAGAAGGAATCAATCAAAGGTAACACTGAACATGATTTTGAGAACTTAGCCACTAGCTCCTTCTCCTTTTGGAGTTTACCTTCAAGATTCCTAATGTGGTTATTTTTGAAGGTGATTGTGCCCATCTGAATAATAATGATGTTTTTCAGCTGGCTGACTTCTTTTATCTTCAGGTTCAGCATGTTTGCTGAGTCTGAAACAGCCAGCTTCAGAGAGGCAATCTCCTCAGCCTGTTTTTTTGGCTAGGAGTCTGCTTCTCTTCAGTGCTTGCAGGAGTTCACCATAATCATCAATCAATTGATTGACATCTCCTTCAAATTCAAAACTATCTTCATCTCTTGATGCAAATGTTTCTGATTCTGGACTAGTTACATAATCTAACACAAAAGGTGTAGAATGTACCTTAATAGGGCCAAGCTGCTCTTGGCCGGGTCCTTCCTCAGTCAAAGCCATCAGCCCACGGCAATGGCTGACTTCTTCTCCTTCTTCAGATTTGGTAACATCATCAGCTTCTCCAGTGATTTCAGCCAGCATACCTAAGAAGTCTGCTTCTACAAATTCTTATTCAGCAATAAATAGCCCAATGAAGGCTTCAGCTTCATCTACCACTTCTGACTCTGATGATGAGGAGTCAATCCAACCTTTTTTGCTTCTTGGCAATAAATGACTTCTCCTTCTTGCCCTTCTGCTGATGCTCCTTCTTTCCACCATCATCCTTTCTTTTGACAGGACAGTCATCTATGACATGCCCTGTCTTGCTGCAACAATAACACACCACTTTAGAAGAAGTATGTTTACTTAGATTAGATCCATACATGTCCTCTTTAGAGAATTTCTTCTTGCCCTTGTAGTAATCTTCCTTGGGATAAGAAGAAGAGGATGACTTGCTTCTCTAGTGTATCTTCTTCATAAATTTCTGAAATTGCCTGGAGAAGGCAGCAAAGTCTTCATCAAAAATATGGCAGTCTGATGTGCTGGTTTTTGAGCTTTCTGTCTCGGAATCAGCAACTCTACTTGGTGGAGAAGGAATCTTTCTCCTGCTCTTCCTTGTGGCATCAACTTTGAAGGCTACTGACTTGTCTTTGACTGTAGACTTGCTGATTTTCTCCTCCTCCTTTCTAGCAGTCTGCTGCATTTCATAAGACAACAGCTTTCCAAATAGGGTTGGTGGTGGAGTATCTGCAAGTCTGACCACTTCTCTGATGGCACAGATTTTTGTATCCCAGTCTTTAGTTAAAGACCTGAGGAACTTGTCATTCAATTCATAAGCGCTGAAGTCACTGCAATATGTCTTCAGCTCATTCACAATTCTGAAAAACTTCTCATAACACTCATCAATGCCATCTGACTTATCATGTCTGAAGCTTTCATACTCTTGATTGAGCATGGACTTCCTGTTCTCCCTCACTTCTTCAGACCCCGCCATGTAGACAACTAGTGTGCCCCACATCTCCTTAGATGTCTTGCATTGGACTAGGTTTTAGAAGGTTGAGTCATCTATGTCACTAACAATAACGTTTTGTGCCCTCTTATCCAATGTAGCTAAGATGATTTCATCTTTAGTCATCTCAGAATACTGCTTTGGAGTCTTCAAATTTGCATCAAGAACTGATGTCTTCATTGGGATGAAGGGTCCTTCTTGTACTGTGATGTATCCTAGGATCATATGCTTCCATGAAAAGTCTAACCCTTTTCTTCCAGATGTCAAAAATCTCCTTCCTAAAAATAGCAAGATTCATGGATCCAAGTTCTTTATGATTCTCACTTGAACCCATTTTGGCCTTCTGATATCTGCCCCTGGAGATCAATTCAGACTGTTAAGTCTATCTTGAGGTACCTCCCTCTGATACCACTTGGAGAGTCTTGATTTCAAGAACAACTAATCGCTTAGAGGGGGGGTGAATAGGTCCAATTCCAAAAACATAGGCAACTAATCGATTAAAATCATAGCACAACACTCTCATCACAATCAATACCAGCACAACACAGTACACAAAAATTTATAGTGGTTCCCCAATTGATGGGTACATCCACTTTCCCCCATTCACCTATCTAGCAGTATACTAGATTCTGCCAAACTTCCTTCTATCTTTCTCAGATCCTCAGATCTTACAGCTCAGAGCCCAACCGGCTCCTACAACTCAGGAACAACCTCTACCACCCAGATCATCAAAATCCTATAACTCAAATTCTTCCCAAAAACTCTACCTCAGAGTGACCACACACTCCTACAGCTCAGGCAATCCCGCCCTATCTCAGTGTGAATCCACACACCTACAACTCAGACAACTCCTGCCCTACCTCAGCCTTTATAACACAGGCTTACAACTCGAGCCGTAGCCTTACCACTAAGATTCAAAATGAATCTTACACAGAAATATTCAAGATAATGAATTACAGACACCAGAGAAAATTCTTTGTGCTTGTTTACCTGTACTGATCAGATATCAGCCCTAACTTCGTATTCACAGCAACAAGATGATACAACAATCTTGAAATGATGCCCGACTTATTCTGGAATCAACTAGCAGATGAATCTGCTTCTTCTTCTTCAAGAATATCTCCTGATCTGGACTGAGCAGATTTCAGTCCTTCCTTCTTCTTTGATCCAGCGAATTGATCTTTAGATTCTAGCTCGGCTTGGATCGAGAAGATAACTTCAGCTCGGGCACGCATATGCTTATTCATCTCTCTTAGAGGATTACTCTGAACCTGCTGGAGTGGATGTTGATTGCACCAGCAAACTCAGAAGCCCTTTAGATTTGAACTTGAGGTTCTTGGCTTCTGCAACAATGACGGATGAAGACGACGAACTCCGCTTCTCGTTTTAATCGAAAATTAATCCAATTAATCAATTTTTAGATCTCGATCTCTTCTGCTATTTATAATCTCGTCACATTGGTGAGATGATTGACACGTGTCTCAGTTTTAACGGTGGTTAAAACCTCAGCTCTATTAACTTGAGATCCACTGTAGACTGGCGATGACGTTAATGTCGATTTGCATCGAATCTGAACTTTGTTGACTTGTTGACTTTGCTGAGTCAACATCATTCCGGACTTAGCCAAAATCAACTAACTTTTCTGAAATCCTGCGTTCGACGAACTTCAAGCTTAGCTCGACGAAATCCGAACTCAGCATGACGAAACAGTGAAGCTGAGATCGACGAATTCTCTTAGCTAAGTTCTTTCTTCAGGTGAAGGCTGAGGTCGACGAACTTTGAGCTTAGCTCGACGAAATCTGAGCTCTGGTCGACGATTCTGATAGCTGAGACCTTCTTATAGGTAAAAGCTGAGATCGACGAACTCTGAACTCCGGTCGACGAAAGCTAAGCTCAGATCGACGAATGGTAGACTCAGTGATTCTGGACTTAGAAATTTCTTCAGCTTTGCTTAATGCCATTGAGAGCGTTGAGAGCATTGAGTGAGCTTGTCTCTCTCAACGATTCTAGACTTAGCCGATTTTTTGGATTCTTCACAGTAAGGCTATGACAGGATAACCTTGACTCAACGCTTCTAGCTGTATGGCGTTGAGTGAGTTGAGCTCACACAATGCTTCTGGACTTAGCCTTTGCAATACTGTTAGTTTTGACTGCCTGTCTTCTCTCAGCGCTATTAGCTGAATGATGTTGAGTGAGCTTGCCTCAACGCTTCTAGTTGTATGACATTGAGTGAGTTGAGTTCACCCAACGCTTCTGGACTTAGGTAGTTTTCTTAGTTTTCAGCTCTACCTTGAGTCCACCTATCATTGTGTCTTGAACTAGCTGTCCAATCATTGTGACAAAGACTAACATGTATGCATGAACTTAACCATACGTCAAATACAAGTATGTCTATCTCATTGACACGTTTGACATCATCAAATCAGAGTCATTGGGATCAATGGACCCAACACTCGGGCATCTCTTGAATATCACGACGGATCATTAATTCATTTAACTCATCCATATACTCACTCACTGATTTAGTGCATTAGCGTAACGAGGGGAATTCGTCAAACATATTTGTTCGGTGGTAGGAGGGGACAAAATGAGTAGTGAGGATGTTACACATTTGCGGCCAGGTGTGAGGAATACCACCAACACGACACTCTTCATTTAGCCAAAACACATGGGCACGCTCATTTAATTTCATGCGGGCGACGACTACCTTTTGGTGGTCGTCCAAATTATGCCACTCAAAAAGTCATTCTATTTTCATGAGCCAATCTTTAAAATTTTTGGGGTCGCTGTAGCCCTCAAATGTATGTGCATCAATTTTAATTTTGCACGTGAGATCATTATGCCAATCCACGTAGTGTTCCTCGTCGCCATGATCATTGTGGTGACGTGGTGGGCGGTGTGGAGGATGATGGTGTTGTTTTTGTGGTGGAAAATCATTTTGGATCGTTTGTGTTAAATTAGTAAATGTCGTTGTGAGTTGAGCGATTTGATCAGTGAGAGCACGTTGGACAGCCGCTAGCTGCGCTTGAGTAACCTCTTGATGATCCGAATTGTCGTCTATGTTATTGGACACAGATGAATTTGGGAAATACTCGTTCCCCGAGCGTGTGTGTATAAAAGTGAAACAAGAGACCGACAAAGATTAAGAAATTTTTGCACCGAAGTCTGATACCAAATTGATGTATGAACGCTACAGTCCGCGCACAATTACCGCATACACGTGTGAATAAGACTTTCACCAAATACTTTTGCGTGCGTTCAACGAGACTCCGCCAAAATTAACGAACTCCAACACTACTTTCCAACACCACGACGACGGACGAGCGGGAGCATGTTACAACGTAGAGATTCGACCGAGTGGGGAATAATCCCGGCGAGGAATCAGCCCACCGACCGACGACCCCTTTTCAACCAATTGGTTGGAGATTTGACAGACGCTACCCTCCTCACAACGATTCGTTTTTCCGTTTCCAATCACACACCAAATCATCACAACCACAATAACTGAAATTTAGAAGAAAACACACAAGGTGTGGTGGGCAAGAGGAATCGTTAACCCAAGAGATCCCGTAAATCTAGTTCGAGAGGGCAGTTGCGGTGTTGACCCGAGATAGTAGAGGCGGCGCCGAGAGGGGAATGCAGCTCATGTTGCCGCAATCGGATGTCACGTCGGAAAGGGGGAGGAGCCTCATTATCAAGCCGGAGGGGGTGGCCCCGCCGGTGTCGTGCCGGGGAGAAGCCGCCGCTGGTGTCGCGTTGGCCGGCAGATTTGGGAAGGGGGAAATCGACCATAGGGCCGACTTCTCCTGTCACAGGAGAAAAGAGAAGTTCTTTCCTTTTTTTTGCTCAAATTTTTTCATCAGGGCATCAAGCCATGGTTTTGGAGTATTTATACTCCTCATGTGGAGTACTCCCAACCACCCATCATCAAGAGCACGTCTCAACCCTCCAAATGTTCATGACTAAACAAAATGCTAAAAAAAAATAACTCGTGACTGACTAACATTTTGGTCGATCAGGCGAGCCCGATTAAAATAAAATGTGCATAAAACGTTTGATAAACAAAATAGCCGAGCTCGTTAAATTTTTCGCAGCTCATGTCACGAGAGGACCTCCTCGTGTTGGCCGAAGATTGTAGTGGTGCGCTGCGTCGTCAAGTGGGACCGGGAGAAAAATTCGGGCCCGGGCGAAAATTAGCGACCGGGCAAAAAAAACACGCTCTGACGAATAAACACGTTTGGGCGAAAAAAATGCGCCTGAGAAAAAAATCACGCCTGCACAAAAAAAATCAAGTTGGAAATTTTGTTAAAAGATAAATATTTTGGGATGAGGATGTGGTTTTCAAAAATAAAAATGTTGAATAGTAAGTGACAAATGACTTTTCAAAAAGAGATAAAAATGAAATTTACAGTGGTAGACAATCCAAATAATTTTTTAGGTGTGATATCATTTTTCAGAAAATAAAAAAGAGCTAGAAACTCCTCGGCCTTAACCTTAAGTGATGATAACTACATTCCCATAATTCACAACAGTGGACTTAATTTAGCAAAAATAAAATATTGGACATGTGGATGAAGTTGCGCCTTTATTTGGTAATTGTGAGAAGCATTTTAGCAAAAACACGCGTGGCCCTCGTTGTTCCAAGCGTTTCCTCGCTTTAATTAATTTAATAATAATAATACCGAACTGTTACTATTCCCACCTACCACTCACGGCTACACATCTACCGGACTACCGCCCTCTTTATTAATCCTCACATTCAGATCAGCAAGCAACCATGGCGATAGAATTGAGTCGCGTCATGAGTTGGAGCACGCTGCTTGGGGCGATGAAGAACTACTACTACTGTATGAGTGTGATGATGATGATGATGATCTATTATTGTTCTTACATTTCTTCGGCGGCAAAAGTAACTCATCTTCCAGCTTTTGATGGTCCTCTTCCCTTTCATCTGGAAACCGGGTCAGACTCCATTCACTTTTTATGACGCTTTTTGATTCATTATATATATATATATAGACTAGCACTTAATTACTACTAGACTGGAGATAAAGAGTGCGGTGCTAGTGGTGGGCTAACTCTGTTTTGAGCTGGCCCGGCAAGGCCTCCGCGGCCGGGAAACGGGCTGATCCAGGAGATGGAGTGGCCTTGAGTGCACCCGTACGTGGAGCTATATAGTTTGTTTGCTGGAGAGATGGCCGGCCGGATGATGTTCCATCGGTGGAGCCGAGAGAGGGAGAAATTAAGAGGGGGGGGGGGGGGGGGGGGCGGAGAGAGAGAGGCAGCGGATAAATTATAAGGATATATCCCGAAGCCGCCCAGCTACAAGCTAGTTCGCCGGCCGGCGACGCCAACGGTCGTTGACTGATGTAGGGAGGAGAGAAGCATGGAGGTATAGATAATAGATGGATGGTGCGTGTGCGCTCGGTAGACCAGAGAAAGGGAGGGAAAGAGAGAGAGAGAGAGAGAGAGAGAGAGGTGAAGCGAGGGATATTTTAGAACATAGATAAGGGTAACATTCGTCGGTGCAATTTTAGTACATAGATAAGCGAGGGATTTTTAGTACATAGGTTTTATTTATACTTTCATTATGTCAATCCGCAATTTTTGTTGATTTTATGTTTAAGGCAAAATAAACTTTTCCTCTCTCTCTCTAAATATACAAGCAGTCCTGTACGGAGGAACCCGTCCGGCAACATTCATCGTGGATGTGTCATTCGTCGTGGGTGCGACATTTATCGAGGGTGCAATATTTGTCGTGAGGGTGACATTTCTCGTGGGGCGTCATTTGTCGTGGGGTCACATTCGTCGTGGGGCCACATTAATTGTGGGGTCCACATTGATCGTGGGGGCAATATTGATCGTGTGAGCGACATTTATCGTGGGGCAACATTGGTCGTGGGGGCGACATTGGTCGGGGGGGCAGCATTAGAGAGGGGGGGGGGGGGGAGGGGGAGGGAACATTGGTCGTGAGGGGCGACATTGATCGTGGAGGGCGACATTGGTCGTGGGGGGCGACATTGGTCGTGGGGGGCGACATTGGTCGTGAACGTCAACATTGATCTGAGGCGGCGACATTGATTTGAGGGGGCGACATTGGTTCTACCTGATTAAACTAATAATTACATCAGACAATGTTTCATACATTAATATTTATCGTGGGAGCAACATTTGTTGTGGGGGTGGGGGTGGGGGGGGAGGGGAGGCGACATTTGTTGCGGGGGTGACATTTGTCGTGAGGGCCAACATTTGTCGTGTGTGCGATATTTGTTGTGGGCGGCAACATTTGTCTTGACCAACAATATTTGTCGTGGGGCCGCATTTGTCGTGGTGGCCACATTTTTTGCGGGAGGTACATTTGTCGTGAGCGGCGACATTTGTCATGGGGTGACATTTTTCGTGAGGGAAGCTTTTGTCGCGGGCGACATTTTTTTGTGGATTGTGACATTTGTCGTGCGCGACGCATTTTAAGTAATTTAAATTCTCAATACAGTATTGTGGAGTTACAAAATTGCTTAATGTTAAACTGAAATGAATAGATAGCGAATATTTGAAATGGAAAAGTAAAATGAGTAGTGTATGAGCATCCCGCTTCTGTTTTGAGAAATCAACAAACAACGAATCAATGTTATAACTGCTTCAATAAATTTGGGCGTTCAATAGAAACACACAAAATAAATTATGTGCTTGGATAATAAATTGGCACAATGCCAATTGGTATGCCATGCCTATACTGCGACAAGAATTCAATAAATAAACAAACAATGAAAAAAAACAAAAATAGAGTGGCATCGGAGAGAAAAGAATGACATACAACAACATTGTAGTTGGTCCTCCTCTTCTAACCGTTTTGATGTAGTCTTTGTAGAAGCCCAACCTTTATTAACAATCTCCCTGATTTTCACTGAATCAAAAACAAATCTCACATTAGTTCAGATATATGAGATAATGGATCAATCACAACTTTCTTTTTCAAAACTCACTTACATATGACATAATGGATCAATCACCACTTTCTTTTTCAAAACTCACTTTCATCACAACAACATACCCAAGTAATACAACAATAAATCAGATCTGCAACTAAAGGGGAAACTGCAATGTATAAAAAAATGCATTTATTCTACCATAACTTTAGTTAGGGGATGCCATAATTCTTGAGCTTGCCATATATATAACCTTTCGGTACCCTCAATCCACCCATCCATTCTAAAATGAGGAGCTTGCATATACTTATCAAATGCCTGGATGATAAGGGGTCCAATTCAGATGTGAAAAACAAATGAATCATAAATTCTTTACAAAACAAAGTTATATTACGATCTATAGATGCACTGCAGAGATCATTTTTTCAATTCTGATTTTGCTAGTGACTTTGACATCTCAATTATCAAACCAAACAACACATTGTTGCATTGCTACCCGTGATAAAAGCAGAAATTGCAAAAACTTTGAAATAACTATCTGTTACGATCACGAAAATTTTGTGATGTGCTAGCCATCTGTGGAAGAAAACATCAAACCGAATCGTGTTCTGCCATCAACGTCGCGGGTAGTAGATGGGGTTGCGATCCGCCCTGTCGTCGCTGCCTCTTCCTCCGCCTGGAAGAAGCGCGAGAGGAGGTGCGAGGCGTGCAGAGATCTTGGCACCGTAAAGTCGCGGGAGGAGGGATTGTGATGCCTACCTGCGCAGAAGAACCCGCAAGGATATGAGTTTTGGAATGACCTTGAAGCAGCGTGAACGAAGAGGGAGCAGTGAGGATGAGGAAATGAAGTAACACAAATTATCGAAAAGGGAGGAAAAGGAAGTATTTACCTCCATGGAGAGGATTAAATCATCGGACGCCGAGCAGGAAGGAAGAGGCGAACAAAGATTCCTTTGCCCTAACTGCGCAGAAGAAGAGGGGGTATCAGGAATTTGAGGCGGGTGAATAGTTGTCGGGCTGTTTTTATTAAGCACTAATCCGGACAAAAGACAAAAATGCCCCTTAGTTAACCCAGCAATACTGATTTTATGAGAGCATTTTGGAATTTAAATGCTACACCATGTTACATCATGGGCTGATTAGGTCCTTGCTTCGTAACACTATCATGAATTCAACAACCCTGTCTGCTTGATGTGAGCCTGGTCAGCGGGTCCTCTTGGGTCTTTGTCTTGCACCCTACTACCACAATCCTTTCTCCCTTTCTCCACTCTTCCCTTGACCTTTCTCCCTTTCAGACGAGCCTACGGCTCTCCAGCTGTGAGAGCCTGACAGCGGGTCTACTCGGGGCGATTGCACCTTCCAGCTCTGCCATCTAATGAGAGCCTGAGCAGTGGGATCCTCTCGGGTGTATCTCGTACTTCCTCTCGTACCCCCCCAGACGGCCTACGGTCGTGCCAGCTAGTGAGATACTAGACATCGGGTCCCTCGGGGCCGAGTGCACCTTCCATCCCTGCCGCCTTAATGAGAGCCTGGAGCAGCGGGATTCTCTCGTCTTGAAAACTATCACAATCCTTTCTTCCCCCCAACGAGCCTACAGCCCTGCACTAGTGAGAGCCTGACAACAGGTCTACTCGGGGTCGGGTGCGCCTTCCAGCCCTGGCAGCTAATGAGAGCCTGAGCAGCGGGATCCTCTCGGGTATTCCTTACCCAGACGAGCCTACGACCCCAGTAGTAAGAGCTTGGACCTAGCCGAGTACGCCGCCCTGCCAGCATGAGAGTCTGAGAGATGGATCTTCTCGGGATGCAAACTACCACAATCCTTTCTCCCTTTCCGAGCCTGCTGCAGCTAGTAGCTGTCTACTGGGCCGATTGCACCAGCTCCAGCTAATGAGAGCCTAGCAGCGGGATCCTTTCGGTGTATTCTGTACCCCCAGACGAGCCTACGGTCGTTGCCAGCTAGTGAGATACTAGAATCGGGTCTACTCGGGGCGAGTGCACCTTCCATCCCTACCAGTTAATGAGAGCCTAAGCAACGGGATTCTCTCGGTGTCTTGAAAACTATCACAATCCTTTCTCCCTTCCCCCCAAACGAGCCTACGGCCCTGCCAACTAGTGAGAGCCTGACAACAGGTCTACTCGGGGTCGGGTGCGCCTTCCAGCCCTGGCAGCTAATGAGAGCCTGAGCAGCGGGATCCTCTCGGGGTATTCCCTTACCCCCCAGGCGAGCCTACGACCCTACCAGCTAGTAAGAGCTTGGACAACGGGTCTACCCGGGGCCGAGTACGCCTTCCAGCCCTGCCAGCTAATGAGAGTCTGAGCAGATGGATCTTCTCGTGATCTTGCAAACTACCACAATCCTTTCTCCCTTTCCCCCCAAGCAAGCATACGACCCTGCCAACTAGTGAGAGCCTGATAGCGGGTCTACTCGGGGCCGAGTGCGCCTTCCAGCTTTACCAGCTAATGAGAGCCAGAGCAGCATGATCCTCTCGGGGTATTCCCTTACCCCTCAGGCGAGCCTACGACCCTGCCAGCTAGTGAGAGCCTGGACAGCGGGTCTACCCGGGGCCGAGTGCGCCTTCTAGCCCTGCCAGGTAATGAGAGCCTGAGCAGCGAGATCCTCTCGGTGTATTCCCTTACCCCTAGGCGAGCCTACGACCCTGCCAGCTAGTGAGAGACTGGACAACGGGTCTACCCGGGGCCGAGTGCGCCTTCCAGCCCGGGCAACTAATGATAGCCTGAGCAACGGGATCCTCTCGGGGCTTGCAAACTACCACAATCCTTTCTACCTTTTCCCCCAAGCGAGCCTACGACCCTGCCAGCTAGTGAGAGCCTGAAAGCGGGTCTACTCGGGGCCGAGTGCGCCTTCCAACCCTACCAGCTAATGAGAGCTTGAGCAGCGGGATCCTCTCGGGGTATTCCCTTACCCACAGGCGAGCCTACGACACTGCCAGTTAGTGAGAGCCTGGACAGCGGGTCTACCCGGGGCCGAGTGAGCATTCCAGCCCTGACAGCTAATGAGAGCCTGAGCAGCGGGATCCTCTCGAGATCTTGCAAACTACCAACATCTCCTTCAATTCTCAAAAGAAACAAGCATGAGATGATTCAATGAATTTATTAAAAATAAGATTTACAACCTTACCCCCCATTAAGGGTAGAAGCGCTTCAAGTTGTCACCGCTCCAAGCATGACTCATGGATACCCCTTCCACATTTTGGAGGTGGTATCCTCCCGACCCCAAGGCCTTTTCTACAATGTAGGGTCCTTCCCAATTGGGGTTGAGTTTGCCAACGCTGCCAACCTTCCGGCGACGTTGACCTTCCTCATGACCAGATCCCCCTCCTTGAACTGTTTAATCTCCTCCTGCTTGACGGCGGCCACGTTGTGGAGCTCCTCGATCATATCCAGCGAGAGCCGTAGCTCCCCCTCATTTTCTTCCCTCCATTCCTTGCCTCATTTACCGGCAGCCGTAACTCGCTGGTATAGAACCTCAAACTCCACAGGCAAGACTGCCTCACAACCATGCGAGAGCTTGAAAGGAGTCTCTCTAGTGGTCATGTTTGGAGTCTCTCCAGTGGTCATGTTTGCAGGAGGTCAACGAGGCGCTGCAGCGCGACTACGTGCGACTCGCGGACGAGGTGAGGGGCAACACGACCGACGAGGCGATGTCCCCCTCCCGGCTTCTGAACGAGATCGACAAGGGCCTCTCGGTAGCGCAGAGAAATTCGGGGCGGATTCGCGAGCTCCTCCGCTCACGGCAGTCTGGGGGTCGGGGGATGCGAGGCCGGGGTAGATAGAAACGGCTCCATTCGCCGAGCCGACCGGTACTCGCCTCCTGACCCCTTCTGCTCGCGAATCTTGTTTCCCTTCTTTTCTTTCGCATCTGATTTCTTCATAATATTTATTCCTTGGGCCTGTAATAACTTTGGATATTTTTAGATATCAATGTTTGGCACCTGAATAATACTATATTGCCCTTTATATTTAGTTCGGCAGGTGATGGGACACGCTAGAAGTCGGCGAGCTGGGGTTGGCGAGCTGGGATAGGTGAGCTGGGCTGATTGGACAGCTTGGCCTCAAGCTTTTTTTCTATAAATAGCCCCCCCACCAACCTCGTACCACCGCCTTTACTGCATACTTTCTCTCTCTTCTCGCGCTCCTTCTCTTTTCGTACTCGCGCTCTAACCCTTCCGCGAGTATGGGCAAGACTAACCCCGATGCCGACGACCGCTCCAAATGCGCCCAACACTTCGCCGATTGCTGCTTCTTTGAGGGGAACACGAGCGAGGCGGAGCTCCGCCGAATTCATCACGGACTATGTTCCCCCTGGCTTCGAGGCGCGCCAGCCGAGGGAAGGGGAGGCGATCAACACTTTCTACTCCGACGAGCTCGCCTTCCTCATCTCGCATTTCGAGGTGGGGTTGCGCCTACCCCTCTGGCCGGAAGTCCGTCAGATTTTGAAGTACTATGGTGCGGTGCCCGCACAGCTCAACTCGAACGCCATCGCCATGATGGTAGCGTTTGCGTGCTTCCTCCGCCGGGAGTGGATAGAGTTCAACCTGACCATCTTCAGGAAACTCTTCTCCAACAAGGCGACCCCGGATGGTGTCACCTACTTTGGGGGTTCTCTGATCAAAGTTTGCGAGATCGCGAACCAACACCATAACTGGATGACCAAGACCGCCTTCATCAAGGGCGATCTCGGCAACATACCTTACTCCGCTCAGCAAAAAGGCGAGGACGTCTACCGCCCCCCTACCGTGTCCGACAACGACGTCGAGCTCCACAAATTCTTCCTCCACAAAGATTTTGAGGTCGCCTTCCTGCGAAGTGGCCTCGACTCGCTCCACCCTGTTCTTCCCGGCGAAGGTATTCTTCTCTTTCCCATTGCTCAGCTCGCCGAATTTTGATAACATTTTTTTAAGTCTTTTCATGCAGGAGAACGACTGATTCCCGCAAACCCGTCATTCGCGGACTCGGGATTACATCCCGACCCCCTTTCTTACGAGAGGGAGGCGGCAGCGGCTTGCTGAGACGAGGCGACTTCCTCCAAACCCTCGTCCAGCAAGAGGCGGCTTGAGCCGGCGGGATCGATCCCGCCCCGTCGCCAACAACCGCCAAAGAAAATGAGGAAGGTAGTGGTGGTTCCTCGGGTGAGACATCATCAACAACAACAAAGCCCCAAATTCATGAGCTCGCCCGAGACCATCCCGGATGGATTGCCAGAGAGCCCGCTGAAGGTGATCACGAGCAAGGGGCAGAGGGGCGACGAGATCTCTGCTCCCCCTGCCGTGAAGAAGGCGGCCCGCGAGCCCGCCTCGCCGAAGGACCATCCCCTCTTCGGCTTTGGGGGGAGGTGGAAAGACTTGGCTGGCGAACCCATGGTCCAGTGGGACGAGCTGGCCCACCGAGTCTCCATCTCCACCCTTAACCCTTCCTGGGCTGACCGCGAGCTCTCCACCGGTCACGCCTACGCGCTCGGCTTCGGCCTTTATGGCCGCAAGGACGCCGAAGCCTACAAGGGCATGACCCTGCGGCAGCGCGGCCATGAAGGCATGCAGGCCCACATGCGGGCCATGGAACTTCATCACATGATGATCCGCCGGAGCTTCAACCTCAGCAACCATCTACAGAAAGCCGAGCAGGCACGCGACGTCGTCAAGTACAAGGCCGTCGACTTGGCGAGGCAACTCGGCATCGCCGAGAACCTACTCGCCCAAGCCGCCAGCGGACTGGTAAGCATTGGGCTGCTTCCTCCCCTTTTACTTAGAATTTTCTGCGCTGCCACTAACATGCTTCCTTTTTCTTCATGATGCCAAGGCTGCTGAGGAGTTGCGGGCCCACGCTGCCGGAGTGAAAAAGGAGAACGGCAGTTGCGCGCCCGCCTCGCCGGGCTGGATGGGGAGAACGCGACATTGAAGGAGGAGAACCCGGGGCTCCATCGCGATGTCCGCCGCCAAGCGGAGATCTTCTTCCCCTCGGGCGACATCGAGCCCACCTTCGCATACAAGAGCCCGAGAATCTTCGGCGAGGCTGACGTCGCTGAGAGGCTGCAGGTCAACTCCATCGAGGTCGCCGAATGCACCATTCAAATGATGAAAGGATATGGTGGTGCTGGTGGAGGGCTGCGAGGAGATCACAGCCCGGGACCTCATGCCAAGCTTGTTCTCGGCGACGCCTCCTAGCGAGAAGGAGGACGACCTCGACCTGATCTTCGGGAAGGGCTTCCAGGATGACCTGTCCGCGGGGGGGGGCGACGATAGCCAGTCCGGCGGGGGGGGGGGGGGGGGGGGGGGGGGGCAGAGTTGATCTTTTATCTCTCTTTCTTTTTTGTAACCACGCCTAGGCGAGCTCCCTTTTGTAATCAATATTATATACAATTGAAAATAGTTTCGGATATGGATTTTCTTTATTTTTCTATCTTTTCTGGGCTTTCCTGCTGTGACGCGCTTGCTTGCGAGCTCTCCTCCTCGGGCGATCTCGCAAGGATAGATCTTACCATTAGAATGGACGTTAGGACGTGTACCCGTGAGCAGACCTTGAGAGCTCGTCAACCCCAGACGATCCGGGGATGGACTACTCGCCGCACTGGGCGCACCAGCCCCCCTCCGCAGCTCGCTCACGAGCTGCCTACCATTTCACCAACATAGAACTAAAATCAAAATTTTCACCAGTGAAAGTGAAGGGGGGTGAGGTGTCCGGCCAGAGCTCGCCTCCTTCAGCGAGAGCCAGGGTCTCGAATCGCCGCCCTTTTTCCGAGCTGGGCTTGCGAGTCCCGATTCGCCTGTGAAGAGTCTTTCCTTCCTGTTTTTAAAGGCCAAACGTCTTAATATCTGGAGAGTACAGGACTTCCCCGAGTGAAATCCAGCCCTGCCAGCTAGATGAGAGCCTGACAGCGGGATCTGCTCGGGGTTCAGGTATACACCATCGAGTGACATCCAGCCCTGCCAGGTAAGTGAGAGCATGACAGCGGGATCTGTTTAGGGTCCGGGTAGACACCTTCGAGTGACATCCAGCCCTGCCAGCTAAGTGAGAGCCTGAGAGCGGGATCTGCTCGGGGTCCTGGTAGACACCGTCGAGTGACATCCAGCCCTGCCAGCTAAGTGAGAGTCTGGCAGCGGGATCTGCTCGGGGTCCGGGTAGACACCTTCGAGTGACATCCAGCCCTGCCAGTTAAGTGAGAGCCTGACAGCGGGATCTGCTCGGGGTTCGGGTAGACACCTTCGAGTGACATCCTTGATGTCAGGTGGATGCATCCTGATCTGATGATAAACTAAAAAAACATCTAAAAAACTCATCAGAGGAAAACCGACATCCGAGTCAACCAACGCGTCGATTCAAGGCAGAGGGTAGCAATCCTTCGGGCATGATTTATTTAAAAGTAAGAAGTCTACACACATCCTCCATCGTACATCTCCCTTCTTAACCATTACAACATTTGAGACCTAGCCTGAATACTGGATCTCCGATAAAAAACTTGCTTTGAGGAGCTTCTTCACCTCCTCCCGGATGGGCTCCTCCAGCTTCGTGGTGACGGTCCTCTTCTGGCGGATGGGGCGTGACTTGAGATCAAGGTTCAAGTGGTGACTGCCATATCCACGTCGATCTCAGGCATGTCCTCCGCACTCTAAGCGAAGACGACGATGTTCTTCTCGAAGCACTTCCACATCCTCTCTTGGTCTCCGGGGCTCAACCCGTCGCTGACCCTCACCCTTTCTATCTTCCCTGCCTTGGTGAAGACCTCCATCTCCACGACCTCCTCTGCCGGCTCCAGGCTGGATTGCTCCCACTCGGTTCTCAGCTTCTCCCCCCTGCTCAAGTATCTCCTCCTCCGCTTATTCCAAAGAATGAACTGGATCCCCTCCAAAGGTGCTCACAGGTCTATTTATAGAATTTCAAACCTGGCCTGCAAACAGCGTAACTCCGCTGTTCTGGAAATACTATACGCAACTCAAATTGTTCTGCCAAAAACGTGACTCTGCTGTTCTGAAAGTCTATTTGCAGACCCCCAAGGGCACCCAGGTAACTTGCCTCTAGACCCCACTGGGTGAGTGGTCCAGGAGATGCCCCATTTGCCTACTTTGACCAGCTTGAACCCAAGGGTCCTTGATTTCCTTGGGAGCTCTCACTCAGCGAATATGGGGTTGTACAATGTCATCTCGTCATGACATCTCACTATCTCGAGCATATTGGAAATCACCTTAATAGCTGATGGGGTCATCCCCAATTTATAGAAAGAACTGAGCTGCACAAAGTGAAACCACCCTCTTCCCTTACTAAAGTCATGGAAATTACGCGGGTTACCACTGCGCACGGGATCCGTGCGCCCAATCCGTGCTGTAACTACCGCACGCTGGATCACACGCGCAACCCAACTATTGTCGCTCGATGACATTGGTCGGCCGCCCCCTCTAACCGCCTAGAGACAGGCGGTCCCAACACCGCCGACCACGACAAGGGTCGGCGGAGGCTATCGTGCCCTCGGGCGGCCTCGCCGCGGCCAACCCCCGCAAGGGCCGACCAAGGCGCCCCGATGGCGGCGATCCGGGCGGCTCGCCATTGTTGGCCCGCGTGGAAGCCGACCAAGGCCGCCCGATCCCGGACGGCCTTGCCACGGCCGGCCAAGGCCGCTCGTGTTGGAACCTATGGTCCGCATTTTTTGGGTTTGACAATATCAAAATCCTGAGTTGTATGTGATCATACTTGTGTTGAGTATAGTGTGCAGGTTTTCAGGTATAAAAAGACAAAAAAAATCAATTTTTGTGACTTACTGCCAAGCGCTAGCCCCACCGTAAGTGCTAGCCTCGAAGAATTAAAGAACAGCCACTCTGTGACCTACCACCAGATGCTAGCATCTTACCACGCCACAGTATCATAAACACGAAAAATGTATTATTTTAATATTTTTCCAAATCTGCTGAACAGCTGTCACCATCGCGCGAATCGACCTACCATTGGGCGCTAGCCCTACCGTTGGCGGTAGCGCGTTTTTTCAAGACGTATAAAAGCGTGCGTTTTGAAAGTATCTAGTTGTCTATTTAAGTCACCTAGATGAAGGTGAAAAAGTGAGTTATGTTTCTTTTTGTGGAATAAAAAATTGATAATAACAAACACATAGAAGCACAAGTGGCCGCCCCCTCAGCAGCCCCAAGTGGCAGCCTGCTCCTCAGGCCGCCTCCTTTGCCTGCACCAGGGGTGGCCTGCTCCGCAGGGCACCCTCTTCTGCTCGCCGAGTCCGCCCATGCTCCTTGATGACGTCACTTGGCCGCGCTTCTAGAAGATCTTTCCCGGGCCTATAAATAGCCCTTGATACCTCTCATTTGGGGGGGGGGGACAACGCGCAGGAGGAAAACTGCAGCTTGCCAGCAAGCTATGCGGACTCAGTTTTCCAGTCCTCCACAGCTTGCCAGTAAGCCCTGCAGACTCAGTTTTCCAGTCCTCCACAACTTGCCAGCAAGCCCTGCGGACTTAGTTTTCCAGTCCTCCATAGCTTGCCAGCAAGCGCCACGGACACAGTTTTCCAGTCCTCCACAGCTTGCCATCATGCCCTGCGGACTCAGTTTTCCAGTCCTCCACAGCTTGCCATCAAGTCATGCGGACTCAATTTTCCAGTCCTCCACAGCTTGCCATCAAGCTGTGCGTCCTGCTAGCAGCCTCTTTTCCTTAGCCTCTAGCAACTTCTTCCTTAGCCGCCAGCTTCCCCTATTGTACAGTTTATTACTTTCTCATGTAAAGATACTTTAGCAAGCTATAATCTTGTTTCTTGATTAAAGGAAAGCCCGTCGCAAGAGTGGCATTTAAGCCGCGGCGGGCGAAGTCTGTTGTTACCGCTGCTAGCGACCCCTGTCTTCTTCTCAGCTCAACTATCTCGGCATTCAATCTGCAAGCTCATGTTTCTCCATTGCTCTGTTAACCCAGAAATCAGCGATCCTTCCCAAGGTAGCCAGCTGGCTAGTCGCGACCTTCAGATTCTCCCTGGTGTTCGTGACAAGTCCAAGTGTAGGTGGACAGTTTTCCTTGTCCGCCTAGGTCGCCTAGCAATCGCGTGTCCTGCGGGACGACGGGCTGTTCTCATAGCTCACCCTCGCAGGCCATGCGGTTAGGCCTGCTAACCGTGCAGCATTCTTCCTTGCAGGAGGAAACCAATAGCAACAGGGGGCGATCTGTACGATCTTTCCCTTCGGTCCGCCAGGTCGCCCAAACAGCGCCAACCCTGGTCCAATTCAATCGTCGCGGGCTTGGTGGATTCACGCTCCGGCTCACCTTTAGAGGGTTTCCTCCCCTGCAGGGCGCGGCCTGCTCCTCAGGCCGCCTCCTCTACTTGCCTAGTGGCGGCCAGCTCCTCAGGCCACCACCCAGGGGCGATCTCCAGACCAAGCCGCCCCCTTGGGTGGCCTCCAGCATGCCAGGCCGCCCCTCTTGGGCGGCCTCCAGCAGCCAGGCCGCTCCTCTTGGGCGGCCTCCAGTCTAGGCCGCCCCCTTGGGCGGCCTCCAGCAAGCACAGGCCGCCCTGGCGGCCTCCAGCAGCCAGGCCGCCCCTCTTGGGCGGCCTCCAGTCCAGTCCGCCCCCTTGGGCGGCCTCCAGCAAGCCCAGGCCGCCCCTTTGGCGGCCTCCAGCAGCCAGGCCGCCCCTCTTGGGCGGCCTCCAGCAGCCAGGCCGCCCCTCTTGGGCGGCCTCCAGCAGCCAGGCCGCCCATTGGGCGGCCTAGCAGGCCAGGCCGCCCATTGGGCGGCCTCCAGTCCAGGCCGCCCCCTCTTGGGCGGCCTCCAGCCCAGCCAGGCCGCCCCTTTGGCGGCCTCTAGCAGCCCAGGCCGCCCTCTTGGCGGCCTCCAGTCCAGGCCGCCCCTTGGGGTGGCCTCCAGTCCAGCCCGCCCCTTTGGCGGCCTCCAGAGCCAGCCCGCCCTCTCGGACGGCCTCCAGTCCAGGTCGCCCCTCTTGGGCGGCCTCCAGTCCAGGCCGCCCCCCTTTGGGCGGCCTCCAGTCCAGGCCGCCCCCCTTTGGGCGGCCTCCAGTCCAGGCCGCCCCCCTTTGGGCGGCCTCTAGCCCAGGCCGCCCCCTTGGGCGGCCTCTAGAAGCCCAGGCCGCCCCTTTGGCGGACTCCAGTCTCAGGCCGCCCCCTCTGTTCAATTTCTCTGCTCGCCGAGTCCGCGCAAGTCTGTATAATGACGTCACTGGGCCCCGCTTCTAGATGATCTTCCCCGGGCCTATAAATAGCCTTCAATGCCTCTCATTTAGCAGGGTGGCACGGGGGCGAGAGGAGAACTGCCAGCTTGATCAAACTCTGCGGACTCAATTTCTCAGTCCTCCCAGTCCTCCACAGTTGATCAAGCAAGGTCTGCGGACTCAGTTTCCAGTCCTCCAGTCCTCCACAGCTTTCAGCAAACTATGCAGACTCAGTTTCCCAGTCTTTCCAGTCCTCCACAGCTTGCCAGCAAGCCCCGCGGACTCAGATTTCCCGTCCTCCACAGCTTGCCATCAAGCCGCGCGGCCTGCCAGCAGCTTCTTTTCCTTAGCCTCTGGCAAATCCTTCCTTAACCGCCAGCTTCCCCCTTTGTACCCTTTATTGCTTTTTCATGTAAAGGTGCATTAGCAAGCTGTAATCTTGTTTCTTAATTAAAAGAAAAGCCCGTCGCAAGAGTGGCATTTAAGCCACGGCGGGCGAAGTCTGTTGTTGTCGTTGCTAGCGGACCCCTCTCTTCCTCTCAGCTCGGTTTTGCTCTCTCGGTGTCAATGTGTAAGAGCAATCGTCCAAGTAACTGTCAGCTCAAGCTCCGTTGTTGATCAACCTTCTCTGTTGATCAAGCTTCTCTGCTCAGCAAGCTTGCTCTCTGCTCAGCAAGCTTGCTCTCTGCTCATCAAGCTTGCTCTCTGTTCAACAAGATTGCTCTCTACTTAGCAAGCTTGCTCTCTGCTCAGCAAGCTTGCTCTCTGCTCAGCAAGCTTGCTCTCTGCTCAGCATGCTTTTTCTCTGCTCAGCAAGCTTGCTCTCTGCTCAGAAAGCTTGCTCTCTGCTCAACAAGATTTTTCTCTACTCAACAAGCTTGCTCTCTGCTCAGCAAGCTTTTTCTCTGCTAAGCAAGTTCTTCGCTGCTCATTAAGCTTCTCCGCTGGTCGATCGTCATAGTAACCGTCTGCTCGACAGCTCCTGATCATCCTCCTCTTCTCATCAGCCTTCCCGGCTATTCTCGGCAACCCTCTCATCTATCCCCGCAACCCCTTTGACAAGAGCTTGCTCCACTCTCGAGCACTCAGAAGCTTCCTTCTTTCTTCTTTCCCCGCAGCCTTCTTTCCTCTTCTCTACTCAGCTTGTGAGACCGAACACACTCCCTCCGTGTTAGCTTCCTGGTGCCACTTTCGCGCATCAACATGCTCATTAAGCTTCTTCACTGGTCAACCGTCTGCTCGACAGCTCCTGATCAACCTTCCCAACCATCTCTGCACTCGGATCAACGCCCTTCTCTCCTCTATCCCCGGAACCCTTGAATAAGTGTTTGCTCCACTCTCGAGCACTCAGAAGCTTCCTTCTCTCCTCTATCCCTGCAACCTTCTTCAATCACCGTGCCCGTGACATCGAACACACTCGTTAGCTGCTGGTGCCCGCGACAACCTGCCCCTTCCGTTTCCGAGCATCAACAACTTCGACGGTTTGCTCTATCTCGATTCATCGAGTATACACGTGTTATTTCGATGAATAGCTTTTGATTCGTCGAGTATCGACGTATATACTCGACGAATTCTGTTTCCTCCGGTTTAATTCCTTTAAGTCCGGTTCGGCGTGGTCTGCTGGTATCGGTTGGCTCGGTATTCAATATATATATGATATGTACAGTAAACCGAGTAAGTTACTGTTTTCTTTTGACCAAATCGTGCGTTACCAAGAATGGACGTCTTCTTCCCGATGAAACAGTTCTGCCTAGGTCGCGATAGCCGATTTCTGTCGCCGACCGTTCGCCGATCTACAATAGCCACCTGAAAGTGTTTCCTAAGGCTTCTTCACCGTCATTGCGCCCCTCCTTTAATGATTCTAGCAAACCGTGGAGACGTTGAGGACAAATCTTCTTCCAACCTAGATCTTGTGTGACAACAGTCTAAGGGTTCTCCGTGCTCGTGTGGATATCCATAGAGACGTGGACACTATTCTACGCTCGGAACTGCGGCCATTGCTGTTCGTTGGGCTTCATTAGAGCACCTTGGTTGAGTATTGACTCAATCCCTCAAAGGTATAATTTATTTTATAACAATGTCGCTTCTTGATCAATGTTTTTCGCTAGAACCGGTTTTCTTTGGGATTTTCTTATTCCATTTCCGCTGCGCACAAGTGTTGTGACGTATAACAAAACCCAACACGCATACCATGCGCGGGGCAACCCGCACGCACCCCATGCCCCGCGCGCTGCGCGCTATACAGAGCACAACCCGTACACGGGGCACGAGGTGTAGCCCGCGCGCGCACACGTCTCGCGCGGGGAGCGCCCTTCATGTGCTGCCTCGCGCGGGGGTGGACATCCCGCTCCGTCTCACCGCGGCTCACCCCATCGTCATACCTTTTCACTTTTGACCGCACCGTCACGCACATCCTCTGTCGCACCCGCCATCAAGGTCCGGATCTATGCAAGGGTAAAAGCCCACGAACTCCACTCGCTTCGGCTCCTGACTCCGAGGTCTTTGGTGGGAAAATGATGAGGTCATCCCCAATATATAGAAAGAACTGTGCTGCATATAGCAAAACCGCCCTTTCCCCCACTAAAGTCATGGGGATTTCACAGGTAACTGCTGCACGCGGGTTCCGCCTGCCCGATCACTACTGTAACTACTGTGTGTCGAATCACACGCACAACCCAACCACCGTTGCCCGATGGCGTTGGCCGGCCCCAACCCCAGGTCGGCTGCCCCCCTCTAAATATCCAGAGACGGGCGGTGCCGGCTTGGCCGACCACCGCAAGGGCCGACCGAGGTCGCTGTGCTCTCGGGCGGCCTCGTTGCGGCCGATCCCCGCAAGGGGCCGACCCCCCAAGGGGCCAACCAAGGCCTCCCGATCACGGGCGGCCGCGCCGCTGCCGGCCCTCGCGGGGGGTGCCGACCATGGCTGCCTGATCCCGGTCGGCCTCGCTGCGGGAGGCCCTCGTAAGGGTCTGTCAAGACTGCTTGATCCCGGGCAGCCTCTGTTGAAAATGGTGAAGTGAAAGTGGGTGATTGAGCGACCTGGGCGACCTGTCCGTGCGGCCTATGCGGACAGGACTGGTGGTTAGCCAGGTCGGCAAAGTTGCTGCAGTCGGCTTGTTCCTTGACGGCCTGGGTGGGCTGTTCGTGCAGTCTATTCGAACAGAGGTGGCGGCCAGCCAGACCAGCTTATGCTCGACAGGATTTTTCCCAGAAGGTAACCGGGTGGATAACTTCTCTATCCGCGGAGTCCGGCAAGATGTTGACTAGGCTGGAGCTCGGCAAACCGGCATTGCAGGTGCCTTGGTCTAGCTCTGGTGGTGCGGCTGGCGGAAGTCGCGAAGTTCGCCGGTTAGAGCGGACAGGCGATGGAGTTCGCCGAGACAGACAGACTGTTGTCTGTGTCCTCCAGTAAGTGCAGACTGGCCCTTGTGGCCAGTGGTGTGAACTTGGTTGGTTTTGAACTAAGTCCATGTTGGCTCAGTCCGGGGAGATCACGCGGTTAAGCGCGGACTGCTTCTCAGTCCGCTAAGTTCGGCAGCAATTGCCTTGTGGTTTGATTGCGAGCTTGGTGTGTGCGGACTGGAGCAGTGTCCGCTTGGGCGTGCGGACTGTATTCCTTATCCGCCGAGTCCGGCAGTTGTCAGCTTGTGCCTTGGCTGCGGGCTCGGAGTGCGCGGACTGGAGTTGTGTCCGTAGTGCGTGCAGACTGGAGCGGTGTCCGCTGACATGCGGACAGGTGGTGTTGTCGTAGGGTCTGCTGGTGGCGGCTTGTTCCTGGCTTGGCCTTTGGCGACAAGGCGGATAGAGTTGCTGTCCGGCCCTGATGATGTTGTTGGCGGTCTGGCTATCCTGCACAGGTCGCGGCGGACTGGATGTGTATCCGCGGCTTGCGGATACACTTGGTGACTGCCGTGTGATGGGGCCGTTATCCTAAAACCAAGACAACCTAAAATCAAATCCTTATTTGCTAGGAAGAAAATGGAATGAAAACTAACATTGTGGATAATAGTAGAAAGAAGAAGCAGGAAGAAATAGGTTATTTCAATCACTGGAAAATGCTAGCAGATCTCCTTTTTGAAATGCTCGGTCTAGTAGCGTGGAGGCCTCGGTCTTCATTTCGAAATCGAGCAACAAGTCTCCTCTTCAGAGTCTTTTCCGGCCTATGCTTTGCCGGCACAACAAGGACTAACTTAATGCGTCGTGTATAGACGAAAATTCATGAGTGGTGTAGGGACGTCTGACGAAAATAAATGACTGGTGTATAGAGGGCGGCGGAGGCACAGTGCCAAAAATGAGAGAGGGGCTATGGGGAAATGTCAAAGACGGGAGGAATGAAAGGGGGTGGCAATTAAAGGGTTTTTTAAGGTTATTGGTATTAATTATTTTTGGGATTGCAATTATTCATTTCATGTATGCAAATAAAAGCACCCTTCTTTTAAAGGAGTGTTTACTATTTCTTCTTGGAAAACTCTAAAGCGCAGACTTGATCCAAAAATTGCCCTCCTCAAAGTATTAATTAATACCCTAATTAATGAGGCTTATGGTCTGTTTGGGGGGGGCTTATTTTCACCGGTCAAGCGGTTACGACCGCATGTACCGGACCTTAATTAAGGTCCGGTACATGCGGTCGTAACCGCTTGACCGGTGAAAATAAGCACTGTCAAACGGAGCCTTAGTCTCCGTTTGGGGGGACTTATTTTCACCGGTCAAGCGGTTACGACCGCATGAACCGGACCATAATTATGGTCCGGTTCATGCGGTCGTAACCGCTTGACCGGTGAAAATAAGTCCCCCCAAACGGAGCCTTAATCTAGTTGGATAGGTTGAGGCCCCATAACAAAAAAATGTCATGAGCTTGATTCTCAATGTGTGTGAGTTTTGTTTATTTATTTTATGTTTATTGTTTAATTGATTGTTATTTAAAGATGTGATCAATAATATTTAGTGTTCTCAATGTAATGATACGTATATACTTATTACTAGTGTGTCATCAACATGAGATTGAAATAGTGCTCTTCTTTGTGATGAATCAAGCACTAGTTAATTGGATTAAGAATTTCATTGTTTTTCTAACTTTTCATAATGATAAGATTATAATAAATGTTTTATTCTTCATATAATTATTATGATTTACACAATACTCTTACAAAATAATCTTAATTATATATATATATATATATTATATATATATTATATTATATATATATATATATATATATATATATATATATATATATATTTTACTACTATAAATACTACTATAAAGAAAGTATAAATTTATGAGTTCGAAATTGCAATAGCCATCTGATTATGGTTTGATAATATTGCTGCCGTCCGATAAACTCAATCATACTGCATCATCTCTCACATTTTAATAGGTCTCCTAAATCGACTAACTAGGTTACGTAAAATTACATTTTTGCCCTATGAATTTTTAAAATAAGGGAAAGCTGACTGTACGATCAGCCCGCCAACCGCTGACAGCCCGCCAACCCGCGACCAGCCCGCCGCCAACCCGCCAACCCGCATGCCACCAATCCAGGGTTTCAAACACCATTTCTGAGAACCTATATTTAAACCCGTTAAAGTTTCTTATTATAGGCCGTGTGGGACTAATAGGGGGGGGTGCGGGTGGGGACTAATAGACGATAGGAGTCACGCCCGGTGTCACGGGGCGGGAATGAGCGTGACTGTGGCGTCTTCTACGTTCGACGATTTTAGTTGAGTTCGACGAATTTCCGATCGACGATAGGCAGTGTCACGCGTGCCGTGTGGGCGCTGACGTTCTCGTTCGACGTTTTAGTTGAGTTCGACGATTCCGGTCGACGATAGGGTCACGCCCGGTATCACGGGGTGACCATGGGCGTGACCAGGGCGTGTTCTCCGTTCAACGATTTTAGTTGAGTTCGACGAATCGTTCGACCGAGTCGGTGTACGCATACGGCGTCGTCGACGCATTGAGTGCGACGTGTTTCGGACGCATGCGGGCGTGAGCCATGGGCGTGATCGGCGGCGGTACGTGGGCTGTTCCATGTGGCCGTGCCTGCGACTCGTGATCTATTTTAGTTATTCGACGAATTCTTTGTGAAACATTGCCTGATGTTCCTATATTGTCATTATAGTTGCATTCATAATTACACAATTATACCAAACTTTATATTAGTATATTATAAAAACAATATCCTTTTAGTTAATTACACAACTTTACAATATTAAAATACAAAAAATAAAAATACTAGATACCCTAAATCTATGGTATTTAGCTAGAAATGACAAGAGAAAGATTAACGTTTTAACGTTAAAATATATTTTTTTTTACAAAATAAAAATTGTATTCTTGATTTATATTTTTTTACGGTTATTTTGAGTACTCATATGCATATGTTGCGGGTCGGGCGGAGCCAGCTGCGGACGGGCGAATCCCGCCGGGAGCGGTCGAAGCCCGCCGGGAGCGGGCGAAGCCCGCCGTCACCGGTCGGGTACTGTCGTACGAGGCCATATGGGCGGGTACTATCCACGACAAATGCTTCCCACCACGACAAATGCACCCGCCATGACAAATGTCGTCGTGCACGACAAATGTCGTCCCCACTTGAAACCTGCACAGTACATGTCCCCTCTTTACTCATCTTCCTGATCCCCACTTCTCCTTGTCATCAATGTCGCCCTTATCCTGCCAATGCCATCTTTCCCATCGGATTATTAAACATTTTTATATCATACACTTTATATAAACCATAAAATATAGATACTATGAAGAGGATTTTATTTCTGCCATATGATGCACGGGTCGCGCATTCTTAAGATGAATCTGCATACATATTATTATTATTATTATTATTATTATTATTGTTCTGTACTAACTCGACGTCCCGGTCGGACCGGAATACTTGTACCGTTTTAGCTCTTGGAACGGTTGAGCGCGCACACAGTCAAGAAAAATAGAAAGTTGACAAGATAATTTTTTTGACGTGGAAAACCCCAGAAAGAGGTGAAAAACCACTTGACCGGATCTGTACCGACCAAACATCCACTAGATCCGAGTGCTGTTACAAACCTTTTTCAAGAAATCGAGGGCGACAAGCCGTCTCTCGTTACAATTATTAGGGAGAGAGAGAGAGAGAACCTGGAGGGTGACAGACCGTCACTCACAGGGCTAATTATTTCTTCGAGTGCCGTGGGGAGCAATGCGCTCGTTGTATTCTGGAGTTCTCTAATAATTCTCGGTGGCGGAGCAGCTTGTTGTACTCGCTCTGATGTCGGGGATTTGGAAGCTCGTGCGACTCTTCTCGCACGTCCTATCTTCTGGGGATTGTCTTTTGTTGTAGGTGGAGGAGACGAGAATTGCTGGCTTGCTGATGCTTGGTGGGCTTGTTGCTGAGCTATAGGCGTTGAATACTTGCAGCAGTATTTGGAGCGGAACACACAGAGGTGTGTTTGGGGCGGACTTGACGACAGAGCGTGCGGAGAGCTGGCCAATGGAGAGCGTTTGTTGACAGAGAGCGCGTAAGGGAGAGACGCGCGTTAGAACGTGCAAGGAGGCGATGCGTGCGGGGGCGCGCAAGGAAGGCAACGCGCGTAGGAGCGCAAGGAAGGCGATGCGCGCGGGAGCGCGCAAGGAAGTGGATGCGCGCAGGAGTGCGCAAGGACGGCAACGCGCGCAGGGGAGGTGAAGTGCGCAAAAAAGAGAAATAGAGCAGACAAAAAATCTCTGTAGGAGGATTTCCCGGGAGAAGAAAATGAAGATCTTCGAAGAAGGAGAAGGAGATGAAGGAGGAAGGAGGAAGGAGGAAGGAGAGAGAGAATCCGTAGGAAGATTTTCCGATGAAGGAGAGAATGAGAATTAAAGGGGGGTCTGGGGTCCTATTTATAGCCTTCGTGGGTGGTTATGGAGGTTACACGGTTATCTGCAGCCCATAACCCCCATGACGCTATAATAAACGTAATTTTTTTATTTTTACGAGACTATGGTTTATATATCTATGCATTTTTAATTTATATTTAACGCTGACCAATCTATTTTTGGCAACACATTTTCTCCATTGCGGGAGATCATGCAGGCGGTTACGTGGGTGGTTACCCGCGTAACCGACGGCGGCAATCGCGGGAGCGTGATAAGACGGCGGAGAATACAATGACGGACGACGCGGCTGCGCGACGAGGATTGCTACGCGGGAAGGGCTTGACCTGGCTCGACGGTGAAGGTCACGCTTGGCCGGAGGAAAACGGTCGGCCGCCAACAGAAGGCTGACCGGGCGTGGGGAAGGCAATGGAACCTCTAATCGGGGCCTACGGAGGAGGATGGGCAGCCAAATGGTCGTCCGTTCCGAGCGAAAGGAAGGCCACCCCTGTGAGGGGAAGCAGACAAGCACGGGCGGCGGAACCACCGCCCGTTCTGGGCGAAACGACGGCCTCCCCTGTGAGGGGCGGCGGCTAGAACGGGCGGCAAAATCGCCACCCGTTTTCTCGGCGAAACAGAGGCCTCCCCTGTGAGGGGCAGCAGCCAGAAGGGGCAGCAAAATCGCCGCCCGTTCTGGGTGAAACAGGGCCGCCCCTGTGAGGGGCGGCGGCCAGAACAGGCGGCAAAATTGCCGCCCATTCTTGGCGAAACAGGGGCCACCCCTGTGAGGGTCGACGGCCAGAACGGGCGGCAGAATTGCAGCCCGTTCTGGGCAAAACAGGGGCCACCCCTGTGAGGGGCTGGCGACCAGTAACGGGCGACATAGTTGTCGCCCGTTCTAGCCGAAACACATGTCGCCCCTGCCAGGGGCGGCGACTCCGTCGGCCGGCCGCCTGGCCAGACGGCGAGGAAGATGGTTGCGCTTGCGCGTGGCCTGGCCCTGCGCTCGCAGGTGCGCGCTTCCCATATAGTGCACAGGTGCGCGCGACCCAGGACGCTCGCAAGCGCGCGCTTCCCGGGCGCGCGCTGGCGCGCGCTTGGCCGAAACTTTGTGCGGGTCTGGGTCTTAGATTTAATTGAACAAAGAAACAAAAATGAACGAAGACAAGGTAGAAAGGGCCAAAGTTTTTACTGGTGCTTCTCTCATAAATCTTGTTTTTGCTTACAGGTCTTACAAACTTTTATAGAGGGAAAAATCTATTCATAATAAAGGTGCAGGAGGATATGAAGCGGTTAAGATGTCAGACATAAAGTTTCTTAGTTAATCAGGCTTTGAAAACAGTAATCCAACATTAATTCTTCTTAATTTATTCTACTTTGGTACTGATGCAGGAGTTAAGATTGGAGGTCAGGATTTATTCCTTTTACCCCCTCTAAATCTTGGTTGTTGATGATATCGATCTTATCTCTGAGCTCGATAAAACGTTCGCAAGGCAGTGGCTTGGTTAGTAAGTCGGCGAGCTGCTCGTCGGAGTTGATGAAGATGACATTTACTTCCTTCTTTTCTACTAGCTCCCTGATGAAATGTCATCGTATATCTTTGTGCTTGCTTCTGCTATGGTGTACATGGTTCTTTGATAGGGCGATCACAGAAGTATTATCACAAAAGATCTTCACTCCTTCCTTTTCTTTCTCATCTCTTATCTCTCTACTTAACCTCTGCAGCCATATGACTTCACATGCTGCTTTGTTAAGCGCCATGTATTCCGCTTCTGTTGTCGACAAGGTGACGGATTGATGCTTCCTTGTGCTCCAGGAAATAGGATTTGTCCCAAGTTGAAAAAGAAAACCGCTTGTGCTTTTTCGATCGTGGAGATCTCCGGCCCAGTTGGAGTTAGTGTAACCAACTAGTTCCTTTGTTTTAAGACTAGAGTAGAAAATCCCAAAATGTTTGGTATCTTGTAGATATCGGAGAATCCTTTTTGCAGCTGCGAAATGAGCTTTTGAGGGGTTGCTTACGAATCTTGCAGCGATATTCACGACATTTTCGATGTGTGGTCTTGTATGAGTGAGGTAGATTAAAGACCCTAACAAACTCTTGTATTCTTCTTCCTTTGTAGCTTCCTCCCCTTCCTGTTTCACAGTGAGCTTATCGGAGGTAGACATTGGCGTCACTGCGGGATTACAGGCGTGCATGTTAAATTTGAGAAGAAGATTGGTTGCATACAAATGTTGGGATAGAAATAATCTGCCTGGAAGGTGTTTGATCTGGAGACCGAGGAAGAAATGAAGTGTTCCAAGGTCTTTCATTTCATACTTCATCTTCATATTATCTCTGAACATTTGGATGAATTCTCTATTCGTGCCAGTAATGATTAGATCATCCACGTAGAGACATATTATCAATCTGTCTTTTACCTGTTTTTTGATGTAAAGTGTTGGCTCATTTATGCTCCTGGTGAATCCTTCATTGATGAAATATGAGTCGATGTGCTCATGTCATGCCCGAGGGGCTTGTTTTAGGCCATACAAAGCTTTGTGAAGTCAATATACTTTCTCTTTCTCTCCACCTCTAAGTTCAAACTCAGGTGGCTGAGAAACATAAACTTCTTCATGAATTTTACCATTGAGAAAAGCTAATTTCACGTCTAGCTGATAAATTGGATACTGATGATGGGCAGTAATAGCCAGTAGGAGGCGAATTGTTGTCATCCTTGCTACTGGTGCAAATGTTTCTGTGTAATCTTCTCCTGGGCATTGAGAATAGCCCTTTGCAACAAGCCGCGTTTTATATTTCAGGATCTTACCTTCTTCATTTTGTTTTACCTTGAACACCCACTTAAGCCCGATGATGTCCCGACCTTTGGGTTTGGTGACGAGGGACCAAGTTTTATTCTTCTCTATTGCAGTCAATTCTTCTTGCATTGCTTGTCTCCCGTGTTCATCCTTTGCTGCAACTTCATATGTGAGGGGCGAGGAAGAGCAGAGGGCATACTCTGCCTTTTGATATATTTCTTCGATGGATTTGGTCTTGCGTGGCGATGATGAATCATAGTCAGATTCTGAGGCCGGATGCTCCAAATGAGGGATGGAGGGTGCAAGGATGGGGCTGAGACTGGTACTCAGCTCAACCGGAACCGGAGCAGAGGATGTAGATGGTTGTTCTGAGCTCTATTGCCAAGTACATGCTTCATCAAAGGTAACATCACAAGATATCAGGATTTTGTTTGTCGAAGGTTCAATGAGCCGTTAAGATTTGCTTTGAGCGTTGTAGCCAACAAGCACGCATTTCGTGCTTGATTCATCAAGTTTGTCTTTCTTCTCTCTTACTTTGTGTAAAGTACCCCATTTTTTTTCTTTTCGACACGGGTGGGGGTTCATTAGGCCAAGAACGCCGTTTGCGGTGACACCGGTTACGCTTGATAGCGGCATCACCACATTCTCCCCCGTTTTGCGGCCTATTCGATCGCAGCATAGTTACCAAATTTGAGTAATATCTTCGTATAGACAAAACTCTGCTGTGGGGTCACAGAAAATCATC
>CM077164.1:271911-357623 GCA_039583875.1 Platanthera guangdongensis
AAGAGTCCAGTATCCAGGCTGATCTCCAATGTGGTAATGGTGAAGAAAGATGTGGTAAATGGAGGATGTGTGTTGACTTTTCTTTGTTGAATAAATCATGCCTCAAGGATTGCTATCCCCTGCCTCGGATCGACGCGCTGGTTGATTCAGCCGTCGGTTTTTCTGTCATGAGTTTTTTAGATGCTTTTTCAGGTTATCACCAGATCCGGATGCACCCTCCTGACACCAAGGATGTTTCCTTCATCACGAGGGAGGGATGCTTCAGTTACAAGATGATGCCCTTTGAGTTAAAGAACGCAGGGGCTACCTATCAGCGCATGACGGATCGGGTCTTCCGGGATTAGAGGGGGAGGAACTTGGAGGTCTACGTCGACGACCTAATGATCAAAAGCAAGTGCATAGTTTCGCACCTACAAGACCTCGAGGAAACTTTCGCCACCCTGAGAAGTTTTAAAATGAGGCTGAATCCCTTAAAGTGTGTCTTCGGGGCCAGCCGCGGGAAATTTCTCGGGCATCTCCTGACTCCGGCAGGGGTGGAGCCCAACCCGGACAAGGTCAAGGCCATCCTGGATCTGGAGTCACCACGTGACACCAAGGAGGTCCAGCGCTTAACAGGCAAGCTGGCTGGGCTAAGCAGGTTCCTCTCCAGGGCAGGAGACAAGTGTTCTTCATTCTTTAAGGTGTTGCGAGGGAATCAAAGGTTCGAATGGACGGCCGAGTGCGAAGAGGCCTTCCAAGGGCTGAAAAGACAACTCTCTCAGGCTTCCCTCCTTCAGAGCCCAAAGGATGGGGAGGACCTGACCTTGTACCTCGGAGTAGGGGCGGAGGCGGTGAGCTCCGTCCTAGTAAGGGAAGAAGGAAAGAAGCAGCTTCCCATCTATTACGTCAGCCGGATATTGAAAAAAGCAGAGCTTCGCTACCCCATCCTGGAAAAGCTCGCTTATGCCTTAATCATCTCAGCCAGAAAGCTCCGGCTGTACTTTCAAGCGCATTCGATTAGGGTGGTGACCGACCACCCTCTTCGCAAGGTCTTCGAAGGAGTGGAGCACTCGGGGAGGCTGGCTAAGTGGTCCATTGAGCTAAGCGAGTTCGACATCTCCTTTGTACCAAGGCTCTCCATCAAGGCACAGGCAGTGGCGGACTTTCTAGCAGACTACGTTGTTGAGGTCGAGGGGGAAGAGCAGCAACCGCGAGAAGCATGGAAGTTAATGGTTGATGGGGCCTCAGGAAGGCACTCCCTAGGGGCAGGGGTGGTGTTGACAAGTCCCCAGGGGGTAACCATAGAGCAAGCTGTCATTTTACATTTCCCAGTGACCAACAATCAAGCGGAGTATGAGGCCGTTATTGCTGGCCTTCGCCTGGCAAAGGAGCTGGGGATTCAGGAGGTGGAAGTTGTCACTGATTCAAAGGTAGTGACATCGCAGATCCGGGGAGAGTTTGAAGCTCGGGAACCAACCCTCATCAGATACCTCTCCAAGGTAAGGGCGATCATCGGAGGATTCCAGTCTTTATCAATTCAACATGTTCCAAGGGAAGAAAGTGTAGCCGCCGATCGACTGGCCAAGTTCGGACCTCAGGTAGGAGGGACCTTGACGGAGCTGTTCCGACCAGCTATCGAGGAAGGAGAGTTGATGCTTGTGGATCGGCAACCCTCGTGGGTAGATCCATTTGTGGCCTTCCTAACCACCGGTGAACTGCCTGAGGGGACCAAGGTTGGGAGAAGCTTCAAGCGCAAGGCGGCTCACTACCTGATGATGGAGGGGGGTCTGCATCGCAAAATGTTGTCAGGGCTTCTAGCCAGATGTGCAACCGAAGAAGAAATCCCGAAGATTTTAAGGGAAGTGCATTCGGGCGAGTGCGGCAGCCACTCGGGAGGAAGGACGCTGGAGGCCAGGGTGGTCAGACAGGGCTACTTCTGGCCCACCCTAAGGAAGGATGCCATGGAGTTTGCAAGGAGGTGTCAAAAATGTCAACTCTACGCCCCCCTCCAACTCTTGGCAGCTCAAAGACTCCGGAGTATCACGGCACCATGACCATTTGCCATCTGGGGAATGGACTTAGTTGGGCCCTTTCCTCCGGCTAGTGGGCAGAGGAGGTTCCTCTTGGTCATGGTTGATTATTTCTCAAAGTGGCTAGAGGTCAAAGCCTTGGCCAAGGTCACCTCGCAGGTCATAAGGAATTTCATCTGGGGAAATCATTTGTAGGCATGGATTGCCCCAAGCAATAGTGACCGATAACGGCCCCCAGTTTGCCAGCGAGGAGTTCATCAGCTTCTGCGCTCAACTCGGGATAGATCTCCGGTTTGCCTCCGTCCATCATCCTCGGAGTAACGGCCAAGTGGAAGCAGCAAACAAAATCATTGTAAATCTACTAAAGAAGAAGGTGGAAAACTTGAAGGGAAATTGGGTGGAACAGCTCCCATCGGTCCTGTGGGCACTACGAACGACTCCGAACACGGCCACCGGTGAGACCCCTTCAAGCTCTCTCATGGGTGTGAAGCCGTCCTACCGGTGGAGTTTGAGGTCCGGTCCCCGCGAGTCACAGCCGCGGGCGAAGGAGACGAGGCATGGAGGGTGGAGAACGAGGAGGGGCAGCGCCTCTCGTTAGATATGGTGGAGGAACTGCGAGATGTGGCAGCTATCAGGCAAGAAGAGATCAAGCGACGGATGGCCAAGCATTTTGATAAGCATGTCAGGATCAAACAGTTTGCTAAGGGGGATCTGGTGTTGAGAAAGGTCGACGCGGCAGGAAGGTCGGCTCCCGTGGGCAAGCTCCACCCGAATTGGGAAGGACCATACATTGTGAAAGAAGTCCTCGGAACAGGGGGGTACTACCTCCAGGACGTGGAGGGAAGGGCCCTGAGCCACACTTGGAGTGGTGATGATCTAAAGCGCTTCTACCCCTGAGGGGGGAAGGATGTAACCACGTATCTCAAAAACAAACTTGTTATATTATACCAATTGATTCTCCTTTAACTAGTGTCAAATTTTTCATGGCATAGCATAGTTGAATGTTTTGTGACACCCCGAGCTCGGCTCGGCCCCAGGTAGACCCGCTGCGCATGCTCTCATCTAGCTGGCAGGTCCGAAGGCTCGCCTGTGGGGGATAGGTTTGGTTGGTTTGAGATCTTCATCGGCACCCCGAGCTCGGCTCGGCCCCAGGTAGACCCGCTGCGCAGGCTCTCATCTAGCTGGCAGGTCCGAAGGCTCGCCTGTGGGGGATAGGTTTGGTTGGTTTGAGATCTTCATCGGCACCCCGAGCTCGGTTCGGCCCCAGGTAGACCCGCTGCGCAGGCTCTCATCTAGCTGGCAGGTCCGAAGGCTCGCCTGTGGGGTATAGGTTTGGTTGGTTTGAGATCTTCATCGGCACCCCGAGCTCGGCTCGGCCCCAGGTAGACCCGCTGCGCAGACTCTCATCTAGCTGGCAGGTCCGAAGGCTCGCCTGTGGGGGATATGTTTGGTTGGTTTGAGATCTTCATCGGCACCCCGAGCTCGGCTCGGCCCCAGGTAGACCCGCTGCGCAGGCTCTCATCTAGCTGGCAGGTCCGAAGGCTCGCCTGTGGGGGATAGGTTTGGTTGGTTTGAGATCTTCATCGGCACCCCGAGCTCGGCTCGGCCCAGGTAGACCCGCTGCGCAGGCTCTCATCTAGCTGGCAGGTCCGAAGGCTCGCCTGTGGGGGATAAGTTTGGTTGGTTTGAGATCTTCATCGGCACCCCGAGCTCGGCTCGGCCCCAGGTAGACCCGCTGCGCAGGCTCTCATCTAGCTGGCAGGTCCGAAGGCTCGCCTGTGGGGGATAGGTTTGGTTGGTTTGAGATCTTCATCGGCACCCCGAGCTCAGCTCGGCCCCAGGTAGACCCGCTGCGCAGGCTCTCATCTAGCTGGCAGGTCCAAAGGCTCGCGTGTGGGGGATAGGTTTGGTTGGTTTGAGATCTTCATCGGCACCCCGAGCTCGGCTCGGCCCCAGGTAGACCCGCTGCGCAGGCTCTCATCTAGCTGGCAGGTCCGAAGGCTCGCCTGTGGGGGATAGGTTTGGTTAGTTTGAGATCTTCATCGGCACCCCGAGCTCGGCTCGGCCCCAGGTAGACCCGCTGCGCAGGCTCTCATCTAGCTGGCAGGTCCGAAGGCTCGCCTGTGGGGGATAGGTTTGGTTGGTTTGAGATCTTCATCGGCACCCCGAGCTCGGCTCGGCCCCAGGTAGACCCGCTGCGCAGGCTCTCATCTAGCTGGCAGGTCCGAAGGCTCGCCTGTGGGGGATAGGTTTGGTTGGTTTGAGATCTTCATCGGCACCCCGAGCTCGGCTCGGCCCCAGGTAGACCCGCTGCGCAGGCTCTCATCTAGCTGGCAGGTCCGAAGGCTCGCCTGTGGGGGATAGGTTTGGTTTGGTTTGAGATCTTCATCGGCACCCCGAGCTTGGCTCGGCCCCAGGTAGACCCGCTGCGCAGGCTCTCATCTAGCTGGCAGGTCCGAAGGCTCGCCTGTGGGGGATAGGTTTGGTTGGTTTGAGATCTTCATCGGCACCCCGAGCTCGGCTCGGCCCCAGGTAGACCCGCTGCGCAGGCTCTCATCTAGCTGGCAGGTCCGAAGGCTCGCCTGTGGGGGATAGGTTTGGTTGGTTTGAGATCTTCATCGGCACCCCGAGCTCGGCTCGACCCCATGTAGACCCGCTGCGCAGGCTCTCATCTAGCTGGCAGGTCCGAAGGCTCGCCTGTGGGGGATATGTGTAACGCCCCGAAACTCAAAGGAGCAAAGGGGGACGTTTTGGGCCAGTTTTGGTTTCTGGCTGAAGGCACACGGCCTGGGACACGGGCGTGTCCAGGGCGTGTCAAGCGTGTGTCGACACTTAGCCGCGAAGTCGTCGAGTTATTCTCGACGATTCGTCGAGAATGGGCACACGGCCTGCGACACGGGCGTGTCGCAGGGCGTGTCGACCCGTGTCGACACTTAGCCGTGAAATCGTCGAGTTACACTCGACGATTCGTCGAGAATGGGCACACGGCCTGCGACACGGGCGTGTCGCAGGGCGTGTCGACCCGTGTCGACGAGCGTCAAGGTGAAATCGTCGAGATTCACTCGACGATCGTCGAGACAAGGCACACGGCCTAGGACACGGGCGTGTCCAAGGCCGTGTCATCCAGTCGTCGTTCTCCCCTCGACGAAATGTCCCGTGTACACGGCCTGGGGTCCAGGCGTGTCAAGGTGACACGGGCAAGGACACGGGCGTGTCCTATGACCCGTGCAGTGCTCAGGTTGAAAACGGGGGAAAATCATGGTGTACACGGCCGGCTACACGGCCGTGTCAGCTGGAACACGGGCGTGTCAGCTCGAACACGGGCGTGTTCGATACCCGTGTGCGGGTGCAGAAGATTCGATTTTGACGGCGAATGCGGCACACGGCCCTGGACACGGGCGTGTGCCAGGCCGTGTTCGGTCCAGATTGGGCATTTCAGCCCCGAATCAAAGCCGTTCGTTTCCTTGATTGAAGATCCAATGGCTGGGGGTTGTTCCTGGGAGGATATACCCGGGAGTTGACTTAGAAAATCCATTCTTTCTTACCTTTTCATCTCTCCAAATCCTTGGAGAAAGGGGAAAAGCCATTGGAGGAAGAGGAGCTAGATCCGCCATTGGAGGAGCTTCGGAGCTCCGAATCGCAAGCCGACTCCGGATCCGCGGAGGCAACGCTAGTGCGGTGATTTCCATCCGATTACTTTCCGATGGCGCCAAAGAGGAATCCAAGGGTAACGATCCTCATCTTGAGGATGAATCGCTCCTTTTCTTAGCATAGGAAGCCCGCTCTCGCGAGTTTGCGGAGAGTTGGAGGCGTTCCTTCGGGTAGATATGTAAAGTCCCCGTTGTTTAGCGTCCGTATGCGAGAACGGACATAGGCATTTTGGTTGAAGCCTACCCGGACATGTTAGTCCGGATCGGTGATGTTGCATTGCATAAGGCCGGAGAAGACTCCGTGCTATTGGGTGTTTTTCGGGTTTTCTACGCGGTAGATTGCAGCAGGGAGCCTTGGGGACTAACCCAAAGGTGCACCCGGAAAACTGGGCGGATACGAGATCTTGCCAACTTGGTGGCCTGAGAGCCAACTTGAACATAACGGGGTTATGTGATTTGCGGTAGAATGGGATTCGGTGGAAGTTTGACCCGCGCAAATGGCTTAAATTGTCGTTGCGATGTGAGCACGGGTTAGATGGAACCGTACCCGCTCTATGTCGTTCGGGTTAGAGAGACCTAAAGTTACATGGCACTCGCCGTTGGCATAGATGGGGGTCTTCGGTGGTCAATGGCTTAAATTGACGTGACCAATACCAGGAAGACGAATTGCTCATAGGAATGGCCGTCTAAGTGGCGGTGGTGAGTCCGGAATGTTAATGGCTTTAATTGACGTAACATCGACCGGTTCACCGAGAATGTGCCCTGAGTGCACGGGACGTGTGGCCGTACGAGCCAACGTCTGTGTTGAAATGGCTATGGTTATATGCTTTGCTCGCTTGTGCTAATGAAATGCAGGGAAGGAGCATCGCCGCCCCGAGTTGGGGGCGGGATCGTTATAATTTGGTCAGCATTGCTGACCGTTGCCTTGTTTGCCACCGTGCGGTGGTGTGTTGCTTGCAGGTGCAGCTGGACCAAGCGGTCAGTAGCGGGCTAAAGCCCTTTTTGCGAAGCTGGCCCTCGAAGGCTCAAGTGGAAATGTCTTTCTGTTTTATTCATGTATGACCGGCCTGCGTGCCGAGGTTTGTAAATCATGTATTAAACAAGTGGAACACTCTGTAAGGCCTTAAGGCCGATTTTTGGGTATTTTAATAACATTCCTATTATCGTTTTAGTGGACATTCGTGCTCTTATGCTGGGTTCTTGTTTACAACTTATATAAACTGCTTCCGCTAGAATGCTCTGTGTAGGACGTTGAGATTGGTTGGATGGTTTCCATACGTAACCACCCGGTCTGTCTGTGGTATATGGCGTCGGGCCCCGGCCGGACCTACTGCTATATGCTATGCGACGGATAGGGGGTGTTACAATATGTTTGGTTGGTTTGAGATCTTCATCGGCACCCCGAGCTCGGCTCGGCCCCAGGTAGACCCGCTGCGCAGGCTCTCATCTAGCTGGCAGGTCCGAAGGCTCGCCTGTGGGGGATAGGTTTGGTTGGTTTGAGATCTTCATCGGCACCCCGAGCTCGGCTCGGCCCCAGGTAGACCCGCTGCGCAGGCTCTCATCTAGCTGGCAGGTCCGAAGGCTCGCCTGTGGGGGATAGGTTTGGTTGGTTTGAGATCTTCATCGGCACCCCGAGCTCGGCTCGGCCCCAGGTAGACCCGCTGCGCAGGCTCTCATCTAGCTGGCAGGTCCGAAGGCTCGTCTGTGGGGGATAGGTTTGGTTGGTTTGAGATCTTCATCGGCACCCCGAGCTCGGCTCGGCCCCAGGTAGACCCGCTGCGCAGGCTCTCATCTAGCTGGCAGGTCCGAAGGCTCGCCTGTGGGGGATAGGTTTGGTTGGTTTGAGATCTTCATCGGCACCCCGAGCTCGGCTCGGCCCCAGGTAGACCCGCTGCGCAGGCTCTCATCTAGCTGGCAGGTCCGAAGGCTCGCCTGTGGGGGATAGGTTTGGTTGGTTTGAGATCTTCATCGGCACCCCGAGCTCGGCTCGGCCTCAGGTAGACCCGCTGCGCAGGCTCTCATCTAGCTGGCAGTTCCGAAGGCTCGCCTGTGGGGGATAGGTTTGGTTAGTTTGAGATCTTCATCGGCACCCCGAGCTCGGCTCGGCCCCAGGTAGACCCGCTGCGCAGGCTCTCATCTAGCTGGTAGGTCCGAAGGCTCGCCTGTGGGGGATAGGTTTGGTTGGTTTGAGATCTTCATCGGCACCCCGAGCTCGGCTCGGCCCCAGGTAGACCCGCTGCGCAGGCTCTCATCTAGCTGGCAGGTCCGAAGGCTCGCCTGTGGGGGATAGGTTTGGTTGGTTTGAGATCTTCATCGGCACCCCGAGCTCGGCTCGGCCCCAGGTAGACCCGCTGCGCAGACTCTCATCTAGCTGGCAGGTCCGAAGGCTCGCCTGTGGGGGATAGGTTTGGTTGGTTTGAGATCTTCATCGGCACCCCGAGCTCGGCTCGGCCCCAGGTAGACCCGCTGCGCAGGCTCTCATCTAGCTGGCAGGTCCGAAGGCTCGCCTGTGGGGGATAGGTTTGGTTGGTTTGAGATCTTCATCGGCACCCCGAGCTCGGCTCGGCCCCAGGTAGACCCGCTGCGCAGGCTCTCATCTAGATGGCAGGTCCGAAGGCTCGCCTGTGGGGGATAGGTTTGGTTGGTTTGAGATCTTCATCGGCACCCCGAGCTCGGCTCGGCCCCAGGTAGACCCGCTGCACAGGCTCTCATCTAGCTGGCAGGTCCGAAGGCTCGCCTGTGGGGGATAGGTTTGGTTGGTTTGAGATCTTCATCGGCACCCCGAGCTCGGCTCGGCCCCAGGTAGACCCGCTGCGCAGGCTCTCATCTAGCTGGCAGGTCCGAAGGCTCGCCTGTGGGGGATAGGATTGGTTGGTTTGAGATCTTCATCGGCACCCCGAGCTCGGCTCGGCCCCAGGTAGACCCGCTGTGCAGGCTCTCATCTAGCTGGCAGGTCCGAAGGCTCGCCTGTGGGGGATAGGTTTGGTTGCTTTGAGATCTTCATCGGCACCCCGAGCTCGGCTCGGCCCCAGGTAGACCCGCTGCGCAGGCTCTCATCTAGCTGGCGGGTCCGAAGGCTCGCCTATGGGGGATAGGTTTGGTCTGGTTGGCTTGGTTAATGCAAGGCAGGAAGCACATTGGGAATACCGAATGAAAAGTGAAAAAGAAGAGATAGATCTCGGCAGAAATAGATCTCGGCAGGGATAGATCTCGGCAGGGATAGATCTCGGCAGGGATAGATCGCGGCAGGGGAATCCCCATCAAAGGGATCTCGAGGTGGGGAGGCTTTCGCCAAAAAGGTTCCTCTCAGTGTTCTCGAACAAATAGGCGAGATCGTTATACGATGGGCCAGTGGGGACTCGCGCAGTCTAGAGGGGACGGTCCCGTCCTAAGGATTCGAGAGTCACGCTTCCGGCTGGCCGGTTACCGCGGGTTCTTGCTGATTCATCGCTAAGGATTTCCTAAGAAGGCCAAGGGCCTTGGCGGAAGCCTACGCCGAAAGCGTTCAACCACGACAATTACATCAAACACATTCGCAAATAACATGAAATGTTCGCAAGAAAAACATTTGCATTAATAATACAAGGTGTGGGTACAAAATGATAGCGTCTCGCGCTTTACAGAGAGGTGAAGAACAGAAGCGAGAAGGGGACCCTCAAGGGGACAAACTGTACCCCTCGGAAGTCTCGCTGGAGCTCCCGCTGGAGCTTCCGCCGGAGCTCCCCCCGGAGGTCTCGCCACCCGCTGCGGGGGACTTTGAGACATCCGAGGGAGGGGTATCGGGGGCGCCCAGGGGCTTTGGAATGGGCTCGAAGAGCCATGGGACAAGTTGTGGAGCGGTAATGTCTTTGCCCCTCCCGTCCCAGCAGTTGATGTCGCGCAGCGTCTCCAGCGTCAACTTTACGGTGGCTTGCGCGTTCCCCTGGAGCAGCTTGTCGATGTCATAAGCCGAGTAATACTGGCTCTTCAATCTCTCGTCCAGCGGAGGGGCTGCACTCGCCTCGAGGCGCGCGATCTGCTCTCGCAGGAGAACGTTGTCATATCGGGCCTGAGACAGCTCCTCGCGAAGTGCGGCTTGAGCGGAATCCTGAACAGCGGAAGGTTAGCATAAGAGAACGGTTAGGATTGCGAGAACAAGTGATTATGAAAGGTCTCGCTTATCCCTTCCGCTTGGCGCGAGGATAACAGTTGCTGGGTCTCGGCCAGCTCCTTGGCCAGAGAGGCCGCCTGAGCCACCGCATCGTCCCTGGCCTTGAACATGTCTTGGAAGTTGCGGTCTATCGTAATGCTCCGCCGGGCGCACATGTGCGCAAGATCCAGCCCACGCATTAAAGCGCGAGTGGAGTCGTATGCCAACAGCCGGGTCGACATCCTGTCGTAGACGCTAGCGTCCTCCCGGCTGTAGAGGCCATAGCCTAAGGCGAAAGCTTCGCCGGTGACCTCGTCTCGCTCCGCCCAGCTCGGCAAGAGGGACGAGATCGTGACCTTGTTGGCGTCAGGGTCCCATTGCAGCAGTGGCTTGTTCTCCGCGTCCAGACACCTCACGCCGAGACCAAAGTTACGATGACCCCGCGGCACCTCGTCAGACAGGGGTTGGCAGGAGGTCCCGGCGGCGGCACCCTCGCTCTCGGCGGCGCCAGGGGTCCGAGGGTTCTCGGCAGGAGTCCCGGGGCTGCCCCTGGTGGCCGCAATCCTGCTTACTGCCTGCAGGACCTCCTCGAAGGAGCGGCCGACGGGGAGAGGTTGGACGGGCGGTACAACAACAGCCTTGCCCTTCTCGGTATCCGTGGTCTTGGGCCTCTTGATTGGCTGAGGTGCGGAAGCACTTGGTTTTCGCTTCACAACACCGCTTGAGGGGGGGAGGCCCGACTCTTTTCGGCAGGCTTGCGCGGCGGCTTTCGCGAGAGCCAGCGGGTCCTTAGGAGGTTGACTCTCTCTGGCGCGAGCCTCGTCGAAAGGCTGGCGAAGAGGGATCTCACGCTCTCCTGCGAAAACAATAACGATAAATTCCAACCTTGGAAAAAGCAAGAAAAAGGCAAATACAGGCGAGATCTTACCTTCTCCTGGAAGTACAGGAGGAAGAGAATCGACGTCTCGCCGGAGGTAGAGGACGTCGAAATCCTTGGTTCCGAAGAACTCAAGGAGGGCGCTCTCGCGGGAGCCCAAGGACGGAGGCTTGTAGGCGGCATCCTCGTATTGGATGGGGGCGAGGGGTACGTTTCCGAAGTCGCCGGAAACGTAGATAAACCTCTCGCCCCAGTGATGGTGTTTGTTGGCGAGACCGATCGTTTTCAGCAGTTGCCCAGAGAAGAACACCACGCCTCCCTTCGCGCGGAAAGTAAATAACTTGCGGAAGATCGGCAAGCTAAACTCAATCCTCTCCGACCGCATATAGCATATGAAGGCCATGAGAATCGCCACAGAGTTAGGGTTCAGCTGCGCGGGAACCACCCCGTAGTACCGGAGAGCCTGCCGCATCTCAGGCCACAGCGGAAGGCGGAAGCCCACCTCGAAGTGTTCGATAGGGATGGCGAGCTCCCCCTCCCCTGCAGTGTTGACTTTGTCATGACTGCCCGGGGGCCGCGCGACGAAGCCAGCGGGAACGTGCTGGGTCTTGATCAGATTGAACTCGTCCAGAGTGAGAGTGCAGGAAGGGAAGAGATGCTTTTGGAAGGCTTCCGCGCAGTTGGATCGTCCTTCACCACCGCCCGGCATCGCAATAGGGTTTGAAGGAGAGATCTACGAGGAGAAGGCGAGAGCGAGAACAGGGCGAGAACGGAAGTGGAAGACAGAGACGGGCGAGAGCTTTGCGAAGACCGCGAGAACAACAACAAAGGGGAGAGAGACTGGAATCAGAGAAATGAATGTGGTAGGTGAGCCTCCTATTTATAGAAAATCGTGGTAATGATGGCTGTTTTCAGAAAGGCGGCGGGGGTACAGCCGCCGCGTCCTAGGTCAGCGGCGCTTCGTTTTTCCCGCCCGAATCTGATAGCGACCGATTAACTAAGCAGCTGGCGCAAACGTTGCGAAATGTCATACGGCCGGTAAGGTAGGCGGAAGCAAGGTGGCTCTCGCCACCCCAAAGACCTGGGAAGATAATTCATACGCATACAAAAATATTAAAGACAGAGCTATTGCTCTCGCTGAGCGGGAACGCGATAAAATAATAAGCGAATAAAGTGCGGGAACATTAGTTACAACTCCAAGCGAATGAATAAGGGTACATTAGAGAAGGGAAGGCCAGGGGAAGAGGAGGGGAGGTCTCGCGCTTCAGTACGGCTCCCAGCGCCATTTCCCTTGCTCCCAACGCCATTTGCCTCGGTCCCGCAGCTTGGTCCGGGGGGGCGCCTGCGGGTTGAAGTAGGATGACAGAACGCTGCATCCCAGGTCAACCCGGCGAGATAGATCCCGGATTCTCTCGATGCATCTCTCAGGTGAAGACCCGGCGGTAGCTCCCCCGGGCCGGTCCATCTCGCCTATAAGGTAGTCTCGCTCCAGGGACTCCAGCCTCTTCTCCACTGACTGGCGAAACTCTCTGGCCGCAAGGTCGCGGACTCGTTCTCGTCGGATGAGTTTCGACAGAATGGCGGCGACCTTCTTCCCTCGTCTTTTCGCGCTCCCGGCACCGGTCAGGATCTCCTCCATCTCGTCAGATGAAGGGAAGGGAGAGCTCTCGCCATCTTCTCCCTCTCTTTCTTCTTCTTCTTCTTCTTCTTCCTCTACCTCAGCGCCAGGCCGCGAGTCCATGTCCCCTGTCGAAAGAATCCCCATTTTAGCGGAAGCTGAAGGATAGCAGCGATAAAATTGCCGTATACCTTCTGAGTGACGAGGCCCCCCGGTCGACGGCAGGCGAGAAGGCCCAGCCCCCCCCCCCCCCCCCTCAGCTCCAAAGAGGAGGTGGATTGGCTTTCCTTTGCCGGGGGGGGGGGGGGGGTAAACTTTGCGGAGGGTGATCCCGGCCTGATCGAGAGCGGGGGAGCGGGTCTCCTTAGACGTTGGAGGGCTAGCGTCTAGCGGTGGCACAGGGATCTCGGCATTTTTTCCTCTCGCCGGTAGGGAGGAATCAACCGTATGAGCAGACTGATTTGCAGTTCTCGCCCCACCGTCCCGGGTGGCGAGATCTGGAGGTGCGGAAACCGACGCTGCGAGGAATCAGGTCAGCATGTAAAAATACCAGGCGAAAGCAAGAAGGGAACCTTTACCAGCGGTGTTCGGGTCTGGTGGAGGAGGCGCCTCGGGAACCTGTGGTTGATCATCGTGATGGCTAGAGGGTGGATCCAAAAGTTCTCGCGGGAACGCGGCAGCGTCAGGAACCGTCTCCTGCGAGAGGTATCAAGTTAAACAATTGAGCAGCTGGTTGTTAATTGGTATATCGAGCTTACCTTCCGCGGCGAGGTGCCGTCCGCGCAACTAGGGGTCGGGGTGGGCGGGCTCCTGTTCTCGCGGGATAGGTCCCGCTGAACCACCTTCGCCTTCTTCTTCTTCTTAGGCAGAGAAGGCTCAGCAACTGACGACTGTCTCGCTAGCCATGGGGCGACCAGGGCACTGTTAGCCCTAGCTCGCGCCTGCGCCGCGTTAATGCGGTCCTGCAGATCATGCGGAAGCGGTTTGTCGGCACGCTTGGAAGGCATAGCGGGAGAGGGCGAGAGCTCAGGAGGAGAATGACGACTCGAGGGAAGTGTTATGACCGTCTATCGGCACTCATATTTATAGGCGCCGTACGGCCCACCGAAAGATTCCCTGACGTTGACACGTGCTCAGCGAATATTTTGGGTTGAACATGTCTTTTCGAGCGCGGCGCTAGCTCAAAAAGAGCGGGGATTGTGTACAACCCCATATTCGCTGAGCCAGACAAGGAGACACAATGGTCACAGGAGGGTTAGCCGAAGTGGTCCCGCCCTAAGGAGGATCTCGCCCATAGAAGGCGAAAACGCTCTCGCTGGATCGTTAAAAGAAAAACCGTAGGCCGAGAGCGCCAAGCGCGGACTGCGCGAAAGCGCTCTCACCCAAACCAAGCCTCAGTCCCGAAGAGTTCTCGCTTGCGCTGGGCGAGAACGTTCGCGCCACGCCCTGGGCCGAAAGGTCTCGGCACCAGCTCTCGCCGAGTGGGGCCCAGGGTCTTTGGAAGAATGTCCTAATTGCCCTCAGGAGAAATTACTTCAGTACCCTCAGAGAGACAGCGGGATTTGGCTATTGGCAGACCAACTATGGGCTTTTCAGTAAATTCAGGATAGCAAAATGCTATAAATAGACCCATAAGGGCTCCTTAGAAAGCAAACGATCATTGTCTCCAAAATTCCAGTGCTTTTCTGAGGAGCTCCTAGCCCAGCTTTGGCTTTGGAGGGGAAGCTCTCAGAGATCTTCCGGGTGTGAGGTGGGACCTCCCTGCTGAGGCTTTTGGGTCAGTCTTAGGTCCTTAGAATCCAGTCAAGGGGTGAGACTTGAGAGAAGTAGGTTTTGGCTGCACCCCCTTTTTTCTTCGAACTTCAGTTGGGATCATATTTGGCTTCAACACCCGCCATATGTGGTCGAAGCGGTAGTGCGAGAACAAACTACGGAGGGAACGTTTCAGACTCGGCGATATCTCATTGGCGTACTGATCCCAGAGAGAGAGAGAAGAAGAGGAAGGGGCAACACAAAAAGGGAACTGTGTCAGTACGGGATCCCTGAATAAAAGCTTTGCTGGAAAGCAAGTAAAGAACACTGAGAAGTGTTGTAATGAAAATGTTTGAAGAGAGAGAGCAAGGGTTGAGATAACCCCTGAGGGTTGTAAGCAGCTCTGGAGGACTGTGAAGTCCATCGCTTTGGAGGACTGTGAAGTCCATCGCTAGCATTGAATCATTCCCAGTACACCCTCGTCGTTGGCATCGAAGCATTCGACTTCTTTGTTAACAATGAGGAGAGGAAGCTCTTCGACTTGGCTCACCCCTCTTGAGGAGCAAGGAGCGTCTGAAATTTCTTTTCCCTTTGAGGTTGCTGGACCGGGGCGATCTTCTTTAGGAAGCAAGTCATGCATCTTTCCCTGCCGGAGCATCCTTTGCACAAGCTGGCGGAATGCTCGGCAGTCTTCTGTTCGATGGTCTGACTCTTTGTGGAATTCACAATAAGGCTCTGAGTTTCTAGACCTCTGATCGGTCGGCCGATAGGGCTTCTTGTAGTTGGCCCTGTCTTTCATGATATGGATTACTTCTTGCACGACGTCGTCGAGATCAGACTCATGCAAGTCATCGTGTTGTTGCTGATGAACTGCTGCTGCTTGAGAAGGAGCTAGTGGTAGCAATGGATCTTGAGCATCGCGGCTCAGGAAGGAGTAACGCTGGCGATGAAGCCTTCTCTCCTTCCTTGAGTGAGTTGGGAAATGACTGTAAGGAGACCTCGGGGGCTGCTTGCGAAACGGATCTTTCTCTGATACGAGCTTGGAGACGAAGCCTGGATTGCTATTCTCGCCTCGGATGTACGAATTGGCTAGAGCAATCAGCTCTTGGTATGTCCTTGGAGCACGAACATTGGTTTCAAATTTGAGAGGCCCTTCACGAAGACCGTGGATAAGAGCCACTCGATACATTTCTTGATCAACGATTTCGATGTCCAGAATATCTCTCTGGAATCGATCAGCAAATTGAGACCAAGTTTCATCGCTGCGCTGCCTGATCTCAAAGAGGGCTTCGGGACCGCCCTTTCTCTTGGAGGAGGTAGAGAATCTGAGAAGGAACTCTCTACGAAGATCAAGGAAGGAAGTGATGGAGTGAGGATGGAGGCCATATAACCAATCCCTCACTTGCCCATCAAAAGTTGTTACAAGGAGCTTGCACTTTGTTGCATCTGACAGAGTCTTGAGAGCAATGGCTGACTCAAAAGCTTGCAGGTACTTTACTGGATCAGCCTGTCCAGTATAGATTGGCAGTCGAGGCTCTCTGAAGTTTGCTGGAGTAGGTTCAAGGCGAACGCTCTCGGTAAAGGGCGATGACTCTTCCTGCTCTCCCACAACATAGGGATTAAAGGGAGCATAAGCTGTAGCTGCAAAAGAAGCAGGAGGGTAGAAAGGAAAAGTCGCTGCAGGAGGAGCAGAGGCAGGAGCTGGGGGGCAGGGATGACTTCCTTGAAAGTTAAGAAATCTTGCAGGACTTCCCCGGGCTGCTTGCCGGAAGAAGTTTTGGCGAGCGGCGAACTCTTCATCTTGAGTTCGCAAAGGAGCAGCAGGACTTTGCGGGAAGGTTGGGGTGTAAGGCGGATAGAACGGCGGGCAAGCTTGAGAATAAGCTTGCTTGTGCTCCGATGTTGGTGTTAGATTGATTGGAGCAGCTGGAGCAGCTGCTGGATGAGCGTCCAATCGCTGCGTGATTGCAGCAAGAACTTTGTTGATGGCTTGGAATTGTTGAGCATTCTCATGGCGCGACTGCTCAAAGGCTTCCCAGAGAGGATCTTCACCGGGACTTGGAGCAAAGTTCTCGGCTGATTGATCTGACATGGCTAACTGTCGTTGTTCACCGTCTGACCGGATCTGAAGGCCGCATGTTAACTGTTGATGCGCGGAAACGTCGCGGGGCACCAGCCAGCTAACACGGAGGGGGTGTTCGGTCTCACAAGCTAGGAGAGGAGGAGAGGAGGGAAGGAAGGAATCCTCTGAGTGCTCGAGAGTGGAGCAAACGGCTTGTCAAAGAGGGTTGCGGGGATAGAGGAGAGAAGCTTGATCAACAGAGCGGGTTGATCAAGATAGGAGAAGGAGGTTGATCAGGAGCTATCGAGCAGACGGCTAATGTGACGGTTGTGCTTGCAGGTTGGTTGCCGAGAAGAGCTGAGCGGAGCAAAGAAGAAGCTTGCTGAGCAGAGGGCAAGGAGAAGGGGCCGCTAGCAGCGGCAACAACACACTTCGCCCGCCGCGGCCTAAATGTCACTCCTACGACGGGCTTTCCTTTGATTAATAGCTAGAGATTACAAGCTTGCAAATACACCTTTACAACAAAGCATTAAAGGGGTACAAGGAGAAGCTGGCGGCTAAAGGAGGAGAAGTTGCCAGAAACTAGAGGAGAGAAGCTGCCAGAGACTAAGTAAAAGAGTCTGCCAGCTGCTGGAGGACTAGAAAACTGAGTCTGCAGAGTCTGCTGGTAAGCTGCTGGAGAGCTGTGGAGGACTGCACGGACAGGAAATCTGAGTCCGCAGAGTCTGCTGGAAGCCTGATGACGGACTGGAAAACGGAGTCCGCAGGGTCTGCTGGCAAGACTTGTCTCCACCTTCCGGATCTCTGGAGCGATGCAGAATGAGAGGCACAAGGGGCTATTTATAGGCCCGGGGAAGTTCTTCTAGAAGCGGGGCCCAGTGACGTCAGCATGACGACCTGCGCGGACTCCGCAGACTGGGAATTTGCGTCCGCCACCTTGGCCGGTGAAGCAAGCGGAAGGATGCCCCTGGAGAGAACTGGAGGCCGCCCCCTAGCGGGCGGCCTAGGCGGACTCCGGGTGGAGTTCGCCCGGCAGGCCGGAGGCCGCCCCCTAGCGGGCGGCCTGGGCGGACTCCAGGGGGAGTCCGCCCGGCAGGCCGGAGGCCGCCCCCTAGCGGGCGGCCTGAGCGGACTCCAGGGGGAGTCCGCCCGGCTGGCCGGGGCCGCCCCCTAACGGGCGGCCTGGGCGGACTCCAGGGGGAGTCCGCCCGGCGGATGCCGGGGCCGCCCCCTAGCGGGCGGCCTGGGCGGACTCCAGGGGGAGTCTGCCCGGCGGATGCCGGGGCCGCCCCCTAGCGGGCGGCCTGGGCGGACTCCAGGGGGAGTCCGCCCGGCGGATCCCGGGGCCGCCCCCTAGCGGGCGGACTCCAGGGGGAGTCCGCCCGGCGGATGCCTGGGCCGCCCCCTAGCGGGCGGCCTGGGCGGACTCCAGGGGGAGTCCGCCCGGCGGATGCCGGGGCCGCCCCCTAGCGGGCGGCCTGGGCGGACTCCAGGGGGAGTCCGCCCGGCGGATGTCGGGGCCGCCCCCTAGCGGGCGGCCTGGGCGGACTCCAGGGGGAGTCCGTCCGGCGGATGCCGGGGCCGCCCCCTAGCGGGCGGCCTGGGCGGACTCCAGGGGGAGTCCGCCCAGCGGATGCCGGGGCCGCCCCCTAGCGGGCGGCCAGGGCGGATTCCGGGGGAATCCGCCCGGCTGGCGGGCAGAGGCCGCCCCGGGTGGGAAGCCTCGGCGGACGGCGGCAGGAGGCCGCCACTCCTTAGGCAGCAGGGAGGCCTCCCCTGGTGGGCGGTCTCGGCGGACGGCGGTAGGAGACCGTCGCCCCTTGGGCAGACTAGGAGGCCGCTCCTGGTGGTGCTGTTGGCGGACTCCTGCAAGGAAAAGCACTGCACGATTAGCGGACCTAACCGCATGTCCCGCGAGGGTGAGCCGTGTGAATAGCCCGCCGTCCCGCAGGGCACGCGGTTGCTAGGAGACCTAGGCGGATAGGGAAAACTGTCCGCCTACGCTGGGGCTCATCGCGATCGAAAGGGAGAATCTAAGGGTCGCGACTAGCCAGCTGGCCACCTTGGGAAGGATCGCCGATTTCTGGGTTAACACCCGGAAGACTAGAGAATACTTCCCCTCCTTAGCCACAAGCCGAGCTAAGGCTACCTCAGGAAGCACTACTAAATCCGGGGAGCAAGAGAATATGAGAGTGTGCCCTGAGGTGCCCCCCTTGGGTTCTACTTATAGTTTTTGGAATCTGAACTGCCAACAACCAAAAGAACTGACCTGAAATTACTAAAAAGCCCTTGGTTGGGTCTGCCAATAGCCAAACTCCACTGTTTTGAACAGCTATGTGCAGTCCAACCTGGTCTGCCAATAGCGTGGCTCCGCTGTTCTGAGAAGCTATTCGCACCCATGGGGAGGGCATCCATGTAATTTCTCCTCGGGGCTTCCACTGGCTCCCTCCATGGATTGGGGAGGTCAGCTCGCCACTAATCCCTCTCCGCGAGAGGCGGGCGCGACCTGGCTCCAGCGGCTCGCCTACTATTCTTGAGCGAGCGCGAGCCGGGCCACCGCGACCCGCCAATTCTCTGCTGAGGCGGTCAGGCGGCCAGGTCGCGGATAGGGAACGGGCTGATGGCCATTGCGACCATTAGGATGACTCGCAGGTCGCGGGTCGTCGAATCTGTCCGTGAATGCCGGTTCGACGAATGGCGCCCCCCACTCCGGTCGACGATTCTCTGAGTGAGCGGGAGGGGTGCAGGAGTCGTCTCGCCTGGCTCGCTCGCTTGAACTGAGCGGGAGCGGACCAGCCTCTTGTCGCGTGCCCGCTAGTTGCTTGGGTGAGGGCCGCGGAACTTGGTTCGCTCGATTTTCCTGGCGGGGCCCGTTCGACGAACACGGGGTTGTACAACCTCCCCTGTAATGATCATATAATATGAGTCCGGCCGGGGCCCTACAACATACGGACGCCATAGCTTTAACATTATAATATGATATTAACTACCCAACTCAAAACTCAGAATAAAGCAACAGCGGAAACATACCAACAAAACTAGAAGTTATCCACTACCAATTAGGGGTATCAAAATGGCCTTAAGGCCTTACACAAAATAAGTCCAAAACTGAATGACAACAAGGTCAAACATCAACGTGCAAAAGCACTCTTAGGCTACCTCGGCATGCAAGCCGGAAATACCAATAACATGGAGCATCACAGTTAAGAAGAAAACAAGCTAGTAAGCATGGTAATCACTTCATGAGGCTTAGGCCTTTTCGGTCGGCGCACTTGCTCCCCATTTCGATCCTTGCCCTGTAAAAATTTGTGGTAACGTGGGTCAGCAAAGGCTGACCTCTACTGTGTAACCAACACATCTCCTCTCGGCCGCCCCTAATGGACCCCGGGGTACACCTCCAACATGCAAGTCAGCACTTCGTATGTCATATACATAAACATAAAAAGCTTTAAAAACAGGCTTGGATGTCTCAAACAACAAACTGTTGCAGTGACCCAGAGCCGACCCGCTTTGTCGACCAGGCCTCGCACCGGGCCTAGCCAGAGGCCTACGTCTGGCGGCCCACTGTCGGGCCCACCATGGCGTCACGCCATGGCGTCCCTTTTATCAGGCCCGCGGGCCGTACTCCCCAACCCATCTACAGGCCCAACCACAGGCACACGGTAGGTTGTTGAGACCAGGTTTCGATCCCCTGACCTCCTTGATAAAGAGCTTTAGCTGCATAGATCCAAAAGCTATCACGCTGCCATGTTGCACCAACACACAACCCAAACCGCATCCAGACGCGTCACTAAAAAATCTGAAATCCTTCAGTCCCTTTAGGAAGGCTTAGGATTGGAGCTGCCATTAGCCTCCCCTTTAGAGTGTCACACGCCTGACTGCACTCCGGAGTCCAAATAAACTTCTGGTCTTTAAGAGTTAGAGAGGTGAGGGGTAGGGTTATCCGCGAAAAGTTTTCCACAAACTTCTATAGTACCCGGCTAGTCCAAGAAAACTTCGGACTTCCGCCACGGTTCTCAAAATTGGTCAATCTTTGATGGCTTCAACTTTCGCCGGATCCACCGCCACCCCATCACCACTAATCACATTGCCTAAAAAAGCCACCTTCTCCAACTAGAACTCGCACTTCGAGAACTTTGCATAAAGCTGGTTCTCTCTCAACACTTGCAAGACCACTCTCAAGGGAGTCTCATGCTCGACCTCCGATTTGGAGTACACAAAGATATCGTCAATGAAGACCACTACAAAAGAGTCCAAGTACTCCCGAAATACTCGATTCATCAAGTCCATGAACACGGATGACGCGTTCGTCAACCCGAACGGCATCACCGAGAACTCAAAGTGACCATACCTCGTACCAAAAGCTGTCTTGGGTATGTCCTCGTCTCAAATTCACAACTGATATTACACTGACTTCATATCCAACTTGGAATACACCACCGACCCCACCAACTGGTCGAACAGGTCGTCTATCCGAGGAATCAGATACTTATCCTTGACAGTCAATTTATTCAACTCTCGGTAGTCTATGCACAATCGCATACTACCATCCTTCTTCTTCACGAATAGCACTGGTGCGCTCCACGGTGAAGAACTGGGTCTAATATACCCTTGCTCCAACAGTTCCTGCAACTGTACTTTGAGTTCGTCCAACTCCTTTGGTTCCATCCTAAAAGGAGGATGTGACACCGGCCTAGCCTCTGACACTAACTCGATCGAGAAATCAATCTCCCGTCAAGGAGGTGCTCCAGAAAGCTCCTCAGGAAACACATACTCATACTCCGCCACTACTGGCACTTCCCCAAGTGATAACTTGAAAAGGCGAACCTCCAACGATGCTATAAGGGCTACTCCCCCTGGTTAACTGCCCGCACCAACTACATGGCCGAAATCAGGGAAAAGGCCGCTCCACTGAGGCCCTCAAACTTAACTTCTGACCGCCCTTCACCCCTCAGGGTCACCACCTTAGACAGGTAGTCAATACTGACACGTTGCTCTGCCGGCCAGTCTAATTCCAAAATGACACCGAACTCCACCAACGGTAAAACCGCTGCTATCACCGTGAAGTCAACCCCGCCTAGATTACAACTAATGCACCCTTTTGCCCCGGTGGTCATAGATGATCCATTGGGCATGCGCACCTTCAGCTCTGCGACCGCCGAGAAAGGCTCAACTCCAGTTCTTCGGATAAAGCTTTCCGCAAGAAAAGAGTGTGACACTCCTGTATCAAACAATACCCTAGCGGGGTATCCGGAAACCAACACAAAGCCAAAACACAGGCAACAAACATGAACGGTCTTGAAAGTATAAAGTACAAGGTTAAATTTAAACTTTCTCATACCTGTCACCACATCGGGTTGACGGATCGCTTCCTGCTGCCCAAGGTTATAAGCCCTTGGTTGCACAGGTTGGAACCGAGAAGCACTAGACTCTGTCATCTTTCCTTTCTCTGTAGCACTGGGGCCGGAGCGCACCGACTGATCCTGTCTTGGCTCCTGTTCAGCACCTCCTTGAGTACAAAAACGAGCTATGTGACCCACCTTGCCATAATTAAAGCACGTCGGTGGTCCCTTAAAGCGAGACCCTCCGGACGTCAAGTTACTTTTCTCACCGGACTTGAAAGGATGAGGCTTTTTCTTCCATCTATTCCCTTCAGACTTCCTTGTGATTGAGAAGGCTTCCCTTTCCATTGCTTGGCTGTGAAACCCTTACGACGTTGGGTTCGCTCCAAATCACTCTCCAGCGTTTTGGTCGCGTCAATCAGCTCGTTGAAACCAGCATTCTTCATGGAGATGAGGGGTTGTCTCAGATTCTCCCTTAGACCATGGTAGAAGAGGTTATCCCTCTCCTCATCGTCTGCCATTGTCGTTCCCTCATAACGACCCATCCGAGTAAACTCCTGAACGTACTCGTTCACCGTCTTATCCCGCTGCAATAAGTGCGGAAATTGTCTTTGAAGGGTCAACCTCGTCGAAGCAGGAATGTACTTCTTTAGGAAAGCATTCCCAAACTCTTCCATGGACGGGGTGCGTCCAGGGAACTGCCGGCAGTTATGACTCACCCACCACAACTTCGTGTTTCCTTCCAACATAAAGGTCGCAAAATCAGATTTCTTTTCCTCTAGCGTCTCTGCCGCACTCAGAAGTTCTTGCATCCATGCTCACCAATCCTCCGCATCATTCGGCGTGCCGATTCCCTTAAACGTTGGAGGATGGAAGCTCAAAAAATATTTCATCTGCCGGTCCCCATGCCAGCACTAAGGTTTCTCACTATTTTTTCAATTAAAAAGTGAGATGCAATGAAACCCTGGGTGTCGGCGCGCCACGATCGACTCGCGTGTATAACCACAGGAGGCGGTGACCTGCAGTACGGACGGGCGATCAGAGCCCATGGTCACATCCGGATGTGTGTTTCCAGTCAATTTCATATTTTGTACTTTTAATTTTAAGAAGTATTTAACCCCAATCGGGTCCGGACAAGTGTGAGCCATCCGATTCGGGTAGTGTGTGGTTGCAGTTATGAATTGGTTTTATTTTAGGGCTATATATCTGAGGCGGCAGCGGTTCACGGTGAATCATCGCAGGTTTTAGGAAATTTTGGGTCAGTTTGTTTCGACGTTGGCGTTGGCAAAAGGAGCTGTGGGAATGGAGGTTTAAGAATTGAGTTGTGAGAATGGAGTTTTTTAAAATGGAGAAACAGTTTGGTAAAACAGCGGTGACAGAGCTGTTCAGAATGGAGAAACAGTTTGGTAAAACAGCGGTGGCGTTTCTGTTAATTTGTATGATCCTATTCAACATTTAATTCATATACGATAAATATACCGCTCATGTTAAGCTCAAGTTTTTTAGTTACTGAAATAATAAAATAGCATAAATATCATAAGCAAATAACATGTCCCGTGAATGAAAGCAAGAAACATTATCGCAGATCTCTGCCTTCGACTCGCAAATTTGTGAATCACCTGTAAATTACGACCAATTAGAAATGCAAAAATACAAAATTTTAAATTGAGTTATGAGAAATAAGGGAATTTTAAATACCTATTTGCACAATGTATTAGATCGGCAATTGCATCTCGTAATGCGTGCATCTCTGCTGTCCCTACACCAACACTCCTACTCTGACGCATGTCAATGGATCCACGTCGGTCTGTTCTAATTTCGTTGGCCTCTGGATATATCAAATTATCATCTTCGTCGCATGCAATGAAATCAGGGTCCGCATTTGATGAATGTCGTCGAATGAAATTATGAACTGTCATCGTAGCGACAACAATATCCCGCTGTCTATCGAAACTGTATTGTGGCATATCCCGAAGGATTGCCCACTTTTTTTTCCAGATACCGAATGTGCGCTCTATGATACTACGCAATGATGAGTGTGCCCGGTTGAACCTTTCTTGACGTCCTTGAATAGGACGATTGCCACGTGAAAAATCTGCTAGATGATATCGTGTTTCTGGGTAAGGCTTCAAAATTCCTCTTTCCAGAGGATACCCTGCATCAACCAAATAGTACTTGCCTGCAAACAGTAAAACAGAATTTATTTCCAAATTATAAGCTAGCAAGATTCTCATGTGATTTTTTTTAAATTACCTGAAGGAGGATGAGGAAAATTCCAACAAGGTTCTCTTGTGGCTTTTTTATAAATCCGACTATCATGCGCTGAGCCCTCCCATCCGGCCATGACGAATGTGAAACACATGTTGAAATCACATACAGCCATAACATTTTGGGTTGTCACCCCATGCCGTCCAATATATCTAACTTTATTTTCCGGAGAAATTCGAGCATCGACGTGTGTTCCATCTATTGCGCCAATACAATCTTTGAAATATGGCATGTAACGAGAATCATTCAAAATCTGTGGCGGAATATGTTTGAATTCCCTGTCGGTTGCATCTATCATTTTTATCGACATGTCAACTAGCACATTGATGCCCGTGGAAATGAATTTACTAATAGTCTCAGTCGAATGTTGAAATTGTTCTGACGCCTGTCTGACAGTACAATTTTGTGCCATCACGTATAAGGTAATTGCAAGTACCTCGTGTGGAGTTGTTCGGCTAGAGCCACGCAACTCATATTCTTCGACAAGTGAAGTTAAGAGATCAATAAAAACTTCTTTTGACATTCTAAACATACTATGGAATCTAGCTGGATGACCACTCATCAACTCCACAAGCCATTTATGTCCCGTATGTGATGATGTCATGCATGGGGTTTGAGTTTGAAACAATGTATAATACTCATGCGTCAAACATATAGTGATATTCAGAAGCATCAAGTAGTAAGCATTTCTTTGAAGATTTAGCGAACGATTCTGGATTTGTTCAGAATCATCAATTACGTTATCCGTGAATTCATCAACTTCTAACTGAAGATTTTGATCATCCATAATCTAAACTGCAACAAAAAATGTGTCAATATGATTACCCATATGCTAACAATGGGAGTAAAGGACAAGTAACATGTATCCAGTAGCTAACGAACCTTCTGAATAAAAAGAAGAGACTTGTGTTGTATAACATAAGAATGACTTCTTCATGTACACATATGAGATAGTACATCATTCCATACATAAATAAACCATTACAAAAAAGTAGGAAAATTAGGACAAGTTTCAAAATTTATAAAAAAGAGGGGCCACTACTGATGCAAACAGGTTCAAAATCAGTGGCATTTAAAAAATAATTTTAACCAACTCTAATAATCAGCAGCTGCGGCTGAACAACAGGCAGTAAAAACCTAAGTTTAATCAATTGTTCTTCACTGTATATAAATTTTCATCTTAGTTGAGCGTACACAGTTGAACATAAAACAATGAAAAACAGTGGCAGTTTAATATTTACACCAGTTCAGCAAAATTTCACAACTTCAGCAGGATCTTCCTCCATTCATAGATTTTGCATCTGTCCAGCAAGTGATTTTCAGCCATCTTTAAATCCACATTAATTAAAGAATTGGATTACTCAAACTGTAGCAGGATCTTCCCAATGATTGGGGCCAAGTGATAATTCTCCAGGAATGTTATTCCACCAACATGTTAGAATTTCAAATAAGAGCATGAAGCTACAGGTGAAGCGGACATTAAGCATTCAACACAACAAACAAAGTTGAAATGTTGAAATGGAGCCAGAACAAAGTTAATGGGATAAAGCCACCACTACACCAAACACAGTTTAGAAGCTACATGTATCACCTCATCAGTGTTCATTTATGAGGGTTCATTTGGTTGCTTGAAATTTAAAAAAAAATACATCAAGTAGTAAGCATTTCTTTGAAAATTTAGCGAACGATTCTGGATTTGTTCCATAGACAACATTAATAAACTCTAAACATAGAACATGACCTTAAATCAAGTTTCATAGACAACATAGATAAACCCTAAAGAGAACACATGAGCTTAAATCAAGTTCCATAGACAACATACATAAACCCTAAACATAAAACAAGACTAGAAACATCAGTGATCATGGACCCAACTGCTGGGTCAGGCTTCGATAACGGTTCTTCAACCACCACACCCTCTTGTCTTCATCAAGACAAAGGAACATTTCCCTATTTGTTTTTTGCATCATAAAAACCGTTGCAAAGTCGTATAGGAAATGATCTCCAATAATATCTTCGTGTTTATTGAGTTCTTTTACGACTTCCGCAATGCTGTATGATTGAGTTGACGGATTGGTGGCTTCTCTAATAGCTAGTCCAACCGATCGTGTTTCCTCCACCAAAGAGCCAATGTTTAGGCGTACTGCGTGCTTCTCTCTCCCGACCTTTGCTTTGCCCTTATTTATACGTTTTCTTACCGTGTCATTTGACTCTTCCTCATTACTGTATGTCGGGCGGGTACATGAACCAAAGTCACCCGCATTCATTGGAGTAGAGATAGGCTCCACCTCCTCCTCCTTATCCTCAATGAGTCGATGATCTCCCGTAGAAGAGTGGCGCTTTCCTAAACTTGGTGCCCAACAATGTTCTCCGGTCGCAGCCACTTCACTAAACATCATATCCAATTTCTCTTCAAGCTCTGGTGAGATGCCAGTATAGCGAAATTTTTTAGCTGCGGGCACAATCTAAAAAATAACAAATATATAACTCATTAGAATTTATATGATAAGAAAGTAAAGGAAATAAGATAATCTAGCTTACAACCTTAAGTCACTCATCCCACCATTCGTCAGACGCATCTATAGTCCTTCTTGAGGTGTTCCATCCCAAACCGGTCTCTTTTCCTTTAAGATCTTTCCACAATTTTCATTCCTTTTTCAACATATCCCATTTATTTTTCATTTGCCCTCGATCGTATTGTCTGTCAGTGCGTGCTTGAAAATTTGCTACTAAATTATTCCATCCAACTTTGTTGAAGTGTGTGGTCGGCCTATTACCGATTTCAATTTCTCTCGCACAAAGCTCACAATAGATAAAGACCTCATTTGCATCCCATGTAGCCGACACTCCACCTTCCTTAGGTTTACCCATCTAAGAAAAAAGATAAATTAAATTACACATTATCAGAATGCTAACAATATATAAACCAATATATAAATTAAATTACACATTATCAGAATGTTAACAACCTTGATCATTTATGCATGTTATGGAATGTAAACCCTCAATTAGAGGTTGTACCTCTCAATCTTCAGAAATTAGAAAAACCCTCCATGACATTTTTATATTTCATAGCATACATACACAAAAATACACCAACCCAATATAGGTGCTACTTTTGTCAATGCATGTATGTAATGTAAAGAGGGTAGTTTTTTGTAATTTCAGAAGATAGAGGAGTGCAACCCCATAATTTAGCAAACTTACAAGAGAGGTCTCATCCTTTCTCTTTACTCTCATCTCTAAAAAAAAGGAGAAGCAAAAAGGAGAGTAATTGGAATGGCTGGGCTTGCAAAGAGTTATCCCGATTGCTCCCCTGCCTTCTGAACTCAAAAATATAGGTGATTTGAAATGTCAATCCATCTTGTTGCCATTGCTGTGGTGTTCAGGATGAAAACTAAGGACTCCTAAAATATCCCCAAACTAAAGCCAAAATTAATGATCATGATGATGATACTGAAGATCAATTTACCAACTACCTCCTCACGTTTAGAAGAAAAACCAACTTTATGTATCTAGTGAGGTTTTTTTACAAATCAATTCATCCCCCTAGTAAGCTACCAAGTATCAATAATGAGTAGATCACTGAATCTACTTCCATCATCAGAGCAATAAACTATAGATCCATGCAAATTGAAAATTTGAGGCAGTTGAAGGCTACAATGATATTCATGATACGTATTCAATAAACTCTCATCAATAAACTATCAATCACAACTAGGGTAATGGATCAAATCTGAGAGAAAAAACAACAAAATCGAAATCACACGGTAAAAAAAGCTGCAAAAAAATAGATAAATAGAATGGAGTTAGGGTAAACGGCCGGAGAAGATGAGAATAGGGAATGGTCGGATCTGGTGCTAGGGTAAACCACCGGAGGAGAAGGAGAGGGGAATGGACAGATCCGGTGCCGGTGAGCTTCACCGGCACCGGATCTGTAGCCGGCGTCGTCAAGCGGCGGCTTCTAGGGTAAACGTCCGGAGGAGGAGAAGAGGGGAATGGATAGATCCGGTGCCGGCGAGCTTCACCGGCACCAGATCTGTTGCCGGCATCGTCGTCAAAGCATCGGCTTCTGGGTTACACGACCGGAGAAGGAGGAGAAGAGGGGAGGAATTACCTGTCGGGAACGATCGCCTGTGCAGGTTGCCGCGTTGAGACCGGAGCGTTGAAAAGGAGACCCGCAGCGGCTGTTGATAAAGCCCGATCAACAGAGGAATATAAAAAAGCGTTGCTGTGGGAACGCCCAAACAAACCAGACAAAATAAAAAAAAGCGTTGAGGTGCCAATGGAATGGAGCAAAATCGCTCAAACAAACAGGCCCTTTCAGAAACCGTCAGTCACAGAAGGGGTGACGCCTTCTTTTCGCCTCTCCTGGTGCGACGTCGGACGACTACCTCCGCTCCTCCTCCGTTCAGCCCTGCACCTCATCCAAGCCTACAATAAGTCTCCCTCACAACGACATCGCCAACGCCAAAGCCACTATTCATCATCTTCATGTACGCAGGAATCCACTCCTCCTGTTCTGCTCCCTCATCAGTCGTATGATCCCGCCTATTTTTCGTCTCCCTCCTCCTCCTCCCGCATGCCTACAACCGCAAGTCTCCGTCAGTTTTCGCCATTTCTCCAGTACATCCCCGCTGATTCCCATCTACAGTAGAACACCGGCCTCCTACCTTCAGTTTCATTTCTTTGTCTGTCTTCCCCACTGTCAGGGCATCTTCTTAGCACAAACTCCCCACTCCTCTACTGCAACCCCATTTCTCCACTCCTATCAACATCCCCCATTAGCAAGCTCTAGTTCCCCAACATCCTGAATCAAACAATCAGCATTCCCCTATCCAACCAGCATACACCTCTATTGCGACTCCTCATACCCACAACCCCTAAGGTCCACCAAGTAAAAGTCAGCCCCAAGCCACACTCTCGTCGCCCTCGCCGCTCACTACGACCGTGAATACCCGCCAACAATCGCCAACAATCGTCTCTACCACTGCCCGCACTAGTGAATAGTGGTATATGTTCTATCTTTTATTGTTGTATATTTCGGTAACTTATGTTGTGGTGAATTGTTTATCTTATTGTGCTAGTATATCTTTTGTTGTACTATTTGTGGAGTCTATTCTGTGCACGCTTAAATATTCGCGTCTCTAACGTTTGTAAAATTGATATTTTATTCTCCATTAATTAATTATTTGCGACTGCAAGTGCACCTGATGTTAAACTTATAATAATTAATTATTTGTTGTAATTTGAGCGGACTGCTCTGCACTAGCATTCCACTGCATCACATTTAGGGTTGCATTTAGAGGGTCCACCCCGCGACAGCCTTACCACTGCATCAAATTGGTATCAGAGCCGTAGGTTAGGGTTATTGCATGTTACGTGGTGGTTGGGATTATCGTCAGTCCATGTCGAGTTATAATCACACCAACGATAGGACCGTTAGCTCTCAGACAGGCATGATGCCAGCTGAGTTCCAAAGACTTGTCCTTGATCGATTTGATCGAAGGGAGTCCAATTCGACACACTTAGGGGCAATATTGAGAGGGTTAGCACAAGGGTTGATCAGTTAGAGACACCTAGAGATCGAGCGATCCCTCCCCTTGATGAGGAGCCTCTTGAGGACCCTCGAGATGCCACACCACCTCCCGAGAGACGTGGCAGAGACGGCCCTCGCCGAGATCCCCCACCTCCACCCAGAGCTAATTATCGTCGGGGTTACGAGTTTCGGCGAGATCTAAGAATGGATCACCGTCCTCCGGAGGAACCTCGTCCTCCCCCACCTCGTTGTAGAGATCAGCCACGATATGATTATGACGATGATGACGAATACGGTGACTACCGTGAGCCATGTCGTGGGATGACCCCAGAGGAGGATGACATCACCCAATGGATCCGTATTGATGCTCCCACTTTCGATGGTCTCCTGGACCCAAAGGTGTCTAATGATTGGCTCATGGTTATGGATCACTATTTTGACAGGTTTGATATGGTGATGAGAGACGCATACGGTTTGCGAAAATGAAATTGATTGGCCAAGCGAAAATTTATTGGTCAAATTTAGAGAGGTCTCTTGAGCAGGATGGTTACTATCCCATCACCAGATGGGATGAGATGAAGCAGCGCTTACAAGATAAATACCTCTCCGCTTCATATCAAAATCAACTCTTAGATCAGCTTTACACGTTATGACAGGGGACTCTCTCCGTTGTTGATTATATGTCACGATTTGACGAACTCTTAGTTTGTAGCAACATCTGGGAGGATCCCATCGCCACAGCCTCACGCTTTCGTGCGGGCCTTAGAGCATATGTCTGAAGGGAACTGATTCCCCATAGGATGAAGACGGTTGAGCAGGTTTTTCAGCTCGCACTAGAGTACGAGCAGTATTTACGCACCGCTGTCCAGAGGCAAGTCACTTCACGACCCGATGCCACCACAACTAGGAGACCCCTTCCTGCCACGACCACTTCCACCCATCGCGCTCCCATAGACGCGATCGGGAAAGCTATTGTTCATGGAGGCCCCAAGCCTGAGGGCATCCAATGTTACCATTGTTTTGGCAAAGGGCACTTCGCAGCGCAATGTCCTAGTAGAAATTTGTTGATTGAGGATTCTGGCGAGACCAGCGCTGAGGCTGAAGATGTCACCGTTGAGAAAGTTACTGCCATTGTGGACGAAGGGTGGGAGAGCAATGCTGAGAGATCGCTAGAGGTCGGAGTCCTTCGCCGCATCCTCCACACCCCACGTGCTGAGGAGGATTGGCGTCACACCACTATCTTTTTTACATATTTCTCGAGCGCAGATGGACCCTGCAAGCTCGTCATCGATAATAATAGCTGCGTAAATATTATTGCTAGGAAAGGGTTGGAGAGAATGCAGCTCACCCCCGAACCTCATTCACATCCTAATCACGCCTTATGGGTGGACAAGTCTACTAAAGAGAAATTCTTTAAAAGAAACCTTGAACAAAGTTTCTAAGAAAATAGAGAACACATAATCGAAGAAAATGAAGAAATTGAAAAATTGAGAAAAGAAAGCAGAGAAGCCAAAGATAAAATCGACTGTAAAATGCACTTGAACAAAGGCAAAGATCTGAGAACACTGAATTAATTTCTTTAAAGGAGTCGCGAGAGAAGCGGATGCATTTCTTGACGTCTTCGTGCACTCCTCCGAGGATGGAGCTGACGCAGACATAGACGAAGGAGCAAGTGCCTGGCAATGTTTTCAAATTGAAACATTAAAAACATAAACGAAAGAGAAATTCCCTAAAAGAAACATTGAACAAAGTTTCTAAGAAAATGGAGAACACATAATCAAAGAAAATGAAGAACTTGAAAAACTTGAGAAAAGAAAGCATAGAAGCCAAAGATTAAATCAACTGTAAAATGCACTTGAACAAAGGCAAAAATCTGAGAACACTGAATTAATTTCTTTGCTGGAGTCGCAAGAGAAGTGGATGCATTTCATGACGTCTTCGTGCATTCCTTCGAGGATGGAGCTGACACAGACGCAGACGAAGGAGCAAGTACTGCTAATAAATGACTGTAACGATGATGGAGGAGTTCTCGAGGATCTCTTCGACTCGAACTGCACAATGGTGAAACAGTGGAGGAGTTCTTGAGGAACCAGCTGTGGATGAGGAGATTTGTAAGAGGCCTTTAGGTATAGATAGTTGCCAATCATTTCGGCGGGGGCTGGAGGTAAGGGCATTTTCAGCGGGTGGCAGTCGAGGAAGAGGGGACGTGAGATGATTGTGTCGTGTGCGGGAGGAGATGTGCATGCACCGAATACATTAAAGAGCGTGGGGGCGCGGGTCACCTGACGGGGGAGTGTGATGGCGGGAGGAGTTAGGGTTTAATAAAATGACAAAAAAACTTGAAAAAAGTGGATTGTGGGAGGGATATTGTGAGGGTAGTTTGGTCCAAGGAATGTCACCATGGCTGAATTTGTGCTTGCTTATATAATAAACATGCAGTCGTGTACGGGAGACCCCGTGCAGGCAACATTCGTCGAGTGGGCGACATTTGTCGAGTGAGCGACATTTGTCGTGGGGGCGACATTTGTCGTGGGGGCGACATTTGTCATGAGGGCGACATTTGTCGTGAGGGTGACATTTGTCGCGGAGGCAACATTTGTCGTGGGGGCGTCATTAGTCATCGTGGCGATATTCGTCGTGGGGGAGACATTCGTCGTGGGGCGACATTCGTCGTGGGGGCGACATTCGTAGTGGGGGCGACCTTCCTCGTGGAGGCGACCTTCGTCGTGGGGGAGACATTCGTCGTGGGGGCGACATTCGTCGTGGGGGCGACATTCTCGACATTCGTCGTGGGGGCGACATTCTCGACATTCGTCGTAGGGGCAACATTGGTTGTAAGGGTGACATTTGTCGTGAGGGCATCATTAGTCGTGGTGGCGACATTCGTCGTGTGGGCGACATTCGTCGTGGGGGCGACATTCGTCGTGGGTGTGACATTCGTCGTAGGTGCGACATTCGTCGTGGGTGTGACATTCGTCGTGGGTGTGACATTCGTCGTGGGGGTGACATTCAGCGTGGGGGCGACATTCGTCTGAAAAACGGCATTCGTCGTGGGGGTGACATACGTCGTGGGGGCGACATCGTCGTGGGGACAACAAATGTCGGGGGGGGGGGGGGAGACATTTGTTCTGGGGGCGACATTTGTCGTGAGATGCGACATTTGTCGCGGGGGAGACAATTGTTGTAGCGGTGTCATTTGTCGTGGGGGCGACATTTGTCGTGGGAGAGACATTTGTCGTGGAGGGCATTCGACGGGGGAGCGACATTTGTCGTTGAGGCAACATTTGTAGTGCGGGGCGACATTTGTCGTGAGGACGACATTTGTTGTAGGGGCGACATTTGTCGTGTGGTCGACATTTGTAGTGAGTGCGCCATTTGTCATAGGGGGTGACATTGGTCGTGGGCGGCATCATTCGTCGTGGGCGGCATCATTTGTCGTGGGCGGCATCATTCGTCGGGGGCATTGTCATTCATCTGGAGTTGCGACATTCGCTGTGAGGGCGACATTGGTCGTGAGCCGAAAATGTTATCCCTAAAACATAATGTAGATATGACAACAACCCTATAAAATCTCAAAACATGGTTTCTATATTCAAGGCAGTGAAAAGAAGCATAAAATCAAAATGTAATCAATATAATAGAAAAGAAAAGACTAAATTGAAGCATGATTCATGTTGAAAGACAATGAAACAACCACAATCATTAAACCCTAACACCCTTGAGCATTAATTTTTTGAGATATTATGAGTTAGTTATACTCGTGAAAAAAATAAGGCAATGCTCTGAAAATCATATAGTATCAAATGCATTCGATGGAAGATTGAGTTTGTATATACCATGATAAACAATGCTGGGAGATCCAAAACACTAATTCAATGATGAGTTAATTGAAAAAAACAGGTAAACACCAAAATAGTCATTCTATGATGAGTTGAAAATTATAATTTCTAGAAGATCCAAAAATTATTTCCATGATTAGTTGGAAATCCAACTGGACCAATTAATATAACAATGCAGTGGATGTGGCAAAATGCTGAAATACAACTGGGTTGGTTTTTGCACTTCAGTCATAATCCTATTTTTAATATCTTATTAATTTTAAAAGCACGAATCAAAATATGTAAAGAAAATAACAACTTACCTGCATCAAAGAACAACTTGAACATTAACCTCATCATGCTTCCTGCCGCATTTCATCAAATTCTCGATTTTTTCTCAGCAACAGAGAGAAAAAGTCAAGTTAGCGTCGAATTCATTGGATTGAGAGTTCGAAATGTGTTTTTCAGCTATTAATCCATTGGACCAAGCAGTGCAAAAATACACTGTTGTCCAGTGCAAAAATGATGCTGGAGTCGAGCGCGGAATGAGATTTGGAGAGGTAGGGCAAGAGGAAGAGGAGGGGTCGAGGGGGAGGCGAAGCGGAAATCGGGATGTGGAGAGACGAGAATGGAGATGAGGAATGCCAGATCGGAGAATAACACAGGGCTTTTATTTGATAAAGACGTAAATGACCTCTTCTTTTTATTTTATTTTGAATTATCTGTGAAGCCATTGCGTAATAAAATTTGTAATAAAGGGGTATAAGTGGTATCCGAATGTTACACCATGGCTGAGGGGTATTTTGGGGAGACAAATGTTACATCATGCCTATTTTGGAGTTTGCTTATAGTATAAAGATAAGATATATAAGTGACATTGCACGCCCCCCCCCCCCAAACTGTTCCCCGCGCGACAGTATCCTGATCATGACACTGTCTCGACGAGATGGTGCTCCCCCGCTCGCAAACCCCTATGTGATGTGCTTTGTGCAGACGGCGACATTCGGCGGGGGTGGCGACATTCGGCAAGGGCGGTGACATTCGGCGCGGGCGGTGACAATTTGCAGGGGTGATGATATTCGACGTGAGCGGCGACAATAGGCAAGGCACCTCATATTTATATATGTATATATAACATGGTTCAATATTGTTTATTAAAACTCATATTGTGCAATGGTTGTCATTTTTGATTGGCAAAGTGAGAACTTGGGTTCAATTCCTACCATTGATAATTTTTGTGAGATTTAAAATGAGGTCATATACTCATATGGCTCTCCATTTTTAATATAGTTATGAGTAAAATCGTAATTTCATGTTGTATAGTACCTTGCACCTTATCAAAGTTGGTGTGAGAGCTCTAGTAAAACAAGATGTAAGTAATCAGATGATTAATGCTTTGTTTGGCGCAGTGGTGGCGGTCATGATCGTCGTGGTGAATGGAGTTTTGTTTGGATGATTTATGTTTTTTGAGGTCATGAACCGCGATTTGTGAATTGAATTTTGTTTGAAAGTTTTTTTTTAATGGCATTATAAATGAAGAAATATTTTTATCAATTTGGCAAATGAAAATAAACATTTGTTAAATGCACACCAAAACAAAAACTAGGTAAATGAAAATGTACAATTTATAAATGTACATCAAATAAAATTTTGATAAATGCAAAGCAAAACAAAAACTTGGTAAATGAAAATGCAAAATTTATAAATGTACATCAAATAAAAACTTGATAAATGCACGCCAAAACAAGAACCTGGTATATGAAAATGCAAAATTTATAAATGTACACCAAAATAAAAACTTAATAAATGCATAAAAAAATAAAAACTTGGTAACTGAAAATGCAGAATTTATAAATGTATGCCAAAATAAAAACTTGATAACATATATTTCAAAATCTAATAGGTGTCACATTTATTCTAAAGCCTCTCACCTTATAAACATACATAATAGTTAAAAGATAGTCTAAAACCCTCTCCTCAAAAACATGACGCACAACAAAAAAGGAGAAACAAAACCAATTGCTACTATGCTTGACCGTTGGATCGGCATAGAGATGGTCAACCCTTTCCAAGATAAAGAGGCTGAACCCCCGCATCAACAGTTGTGTGCCCTCTGTACCAACCTGCAAGAAAAGAACAGGAATGAATTGCGGAACGAGGTCAAACTCATTCCGGACACAACTAACAAGGAAAATTGCAAGTAAGCCAAGGCTCTAGGCTGAAGTTTTTCAAGAAAGCTGATTGAATGGCTGCTGCTGCCGCTGCGATTTGCAAGTAATTTAACTCAACTGGAGCAGAACAAGTCATGGTGTATCTCCAAGGCTCCAGGCTGAAGTTTCTCATCATTCACGCAATTTTCCTTGTTAGTTGATCCTTCGAAGTGCTCTCAAAGATTTTATCAGCATTTCCCACCTCAAATCCATCTCTTCTGTGGAATTCCTTGATCTACAAACATTTCAATTATGAATATATTAGATCTAATTCAAGGTTAAATAAATAAAAAACCATGTAAATAAATTTATTTGTAAAGCGAAATCATTGCTGCAAAAGCAATGATTTTGGTTTGCAATCATTTCAATTATAAAAATGATTTGTCATCTGTCAAATGTTGTGTTTGGCTCAACGTCCCATCAAAATTTTAACACTATGAGGATGTAATGGATCTGTAGAAGACAAGAGATTATTATGTTAATCTTATGATTTTAAAAGTGCAGTGAAAGGCTTCAACAGTGCAAGCTATTATAGCATTAACTGGGAAATGAAAGATAGGTGGCAGAGACAGACCTCTTCATTGGTTAGCTTTGTATACTGAGGCAGTACAAGCCGTTCCCCGAAATCAATGTACGAGCAAGGAACGGGCTCACTGACACCATCAACGAAATGTGCTCTTTTCATTCCTGTTCAGCCTCTTCATTCATGTTCTTTTGAATGAGTTTGACCTCGTTCGGAATGAGTTTGACCTTGTTTGGAATGAATTTCAGTGATGGATTTAAGCTTACCACTCCTTCCATTTATGCAGTCAAAGTCTTCCTGAGCTTTTGAAAGATCTGCAACTAATATCTTATTTTCTTTAAGAGATTTTCTAAGCTCTTCTTTCAGAACCTTCTTTTCTTCTCCCCAAGTGTCACAAACAAAGACTTTTTTTGAAGCTTTTTTAAGCTTCTGCAATGCAAGGTTATCATAGCAAAGATTCTCAAAGCCATTCCTAAAACCAGGAGCCAAAAAAATCTGAAGAATTTTTGTACCGTACCTTAGTGGATTTAGAAGTTTCTCATTCTTCTTGAGATCTGCAAAACTCTTCTCTTTCTTAAGATCTGTAGCATTCTTCTTCTTCCAAGGCCATTAGACATTGGATCTCAACTTCCTCTTCAGTCTCCAAATCAAAATTCCTTCAGAGAAAGTTTCACTCCAGCTTTGGGAAACCATGCCCCTTTACTTTTGCTGGATCTGTTTTTGTCCTGAAACTGTTCTTTGAACTATGTCAGCTATTTTTCCTTCTTTCTTCACTCAGTGGAGATATGCCCGCTCTTCTTGCAATTATAACAGACAATTTCATCAGATTTGTTAATATTTTTCATGAGTTTCCTGGGTAGGAAACTGAAATCCTCATCAATGTAGTAACATAAGGTGGAGGGAAAATGGGAGTAGGATATGAAGTGTGAGGTAGAGATTGGACTCGGAAATTAATTGTAGAGATTGTGTTTTATAGAAAAAAATGAAATAATGAGAAAGAAGAAGACACCTCGTCTCAAGTCATATATATTTACACATGGAGAATTCACACATAATAAGAGAAAATTCATAGTAAAAATTTTACATCATAAAGATCTTATGAGCATACCTTCACTTTGTCTAAACATCAAAATAAAAAAAAACTAACCATTGATTTTTGTGATAATATTAATACTACGAAGATAAACTTCAAAATATCTAAGAATTAGCATCATGAGTAGGAAAGGCTTCATGGATGTGCTTCATAACATTATCATAATAGAACAAGTCGCCAAGACTTTACATCGCGTCATCCGAAACTAAAAAAGTATACGATTTGTTAGAAGTAATTAAAACACAAAAAATGTGCAAATTTCATACATGTCATACCTACGAGCGTTCTGCAAATGATTCGCAGCATGATTTCTTAACCTTGTCATTTCATGAGCACCAATTCCTTCAACCATCTTAGGATCTATGTTAGATATTGCAATGATAATGTTCCAATTCCTTCTTGTAGTAAGAGCATGCGCTTCTGGATATACATAACTCTCATCCTCATCACATACATTAAAATCAAGATCAGTACATGATGTATGCCTGCGAATGTAGTTATGCAACGTCATAGTAGTCACGACAATCGAAGTTTGTCTTTTGAAAGAGTAATTTGACATCTCTCTCAGGATTGCCCATTTCTTTTTCCACACGCCAAACGTCTTTTCTATTACACCGCGAAGCGATGAGTGAACTTGATTGAAAATCTCATGATTATCTTGTATTGGATGAGAACCCTGTCTGAAATCTTGTAAATGGTACCTAGTGTCTGGATAAGGTTTTAAATATCCTTTTTGCTTTGGATATCCAACATCTAAAAAGTAATATTTACCTATAAGATTATCAAACATTAGTTTTATATAGATTTGAAGTACAACTAATTAAAAAAAAATTAAAATTGAGCATACCTGGTGGTGGGTGTGGAAAATTGTTGTTTCGATCTGTTATTGCTCGATTAAAAATTTGACTATCATGGGCAGAACCCTCTCATCCTGCCACAACAAATGTGAAACACATGTTGAATTCACAGACTACCATAACATTTTGAGTGGTTGTGCCATGACGCCCAATATATGCATCCTGATCTTCAACTGGTACAGGTGCATCTACATGTATTCGATCAATAACCCAATACAATCCTTAAAATATGGCATATAACGTTCATCTCTCCTTATATGCAATGAGACATCTCTAAATTGCATATCAATAGGCTTTATAATCTCCATTGAGAGTCGAACAAGACTTGACACCAAGTAAAAAAATATATGCATATAGTTTCAATTGAATGCTGGAAATGCTCACTTGCTGCACGCATTGTCTCATTTTGTGATAAAATAAATAATGTTATCGCTAGAACTTCTCGTGCACAAGTTCTTTGAGACCCTGCTAATTCATGATTTTTGTACAAGAGTTTTTAGTAGGTCGATAAAAATTCGTTGTGTCACCTAAACGTATCGTGAAACGTAATAGGATGACCAACAAATAACTCTTCAAATCATTTATCACCTGTTTAAGTGGATGTTATAAGTGGGATCTTACAATAAAGAACAAAGAAATCATGGACAATACAAACAGTTTCAATGTCATCGTTATAGTCTTGAATATACCGAGTGTATTCAACTGAGATATTTGGTGATTCATCAGACTCATCAGTGGAGTAAGATTCACTATCTCCACTCATATTTGTGTTGATGAAATAACAATATAAGAATAATTATTACATGAGAGATTGATAAATGCCATAAAATTAAATTGAAAGAGCACATACATATATAATAAAAAAACAACTATCTAACATGACACACATACAAAATAAAAAGATTAATATCTCAAATCCTATTAACTAAAAATAAACTAAAGCAAGAAGTGCTTTTAAAAGAAAACATGCATAGTTTTCTTATAGCATCTCTTAACATAAGCGGTAGCATAAACATATAGCTAAAGTGGATTTCATCAACATGAATTAATCATTCTAAACTCTTCTTGTAGCGTCTCTTAAGATACTCAAATTTTCCATCAGCTGGGCAAAACATGAATGCCTCTCTTCCGGATTTGATGTGAATGTATTCTATTGCAAAGTCAAAGAAGTCGTGGTCATCATATATATCAGGAACTCTACAGATTTCCTCAACAGCTTCTTTGATTGTCACCGATTTTGGTGGAGGTGAAATTGCTTGTCTAGATGCAACTAAATCATTAATGTGTGAAAGTAATAGTTGTTTGGTACCTTCACAACTACCTTTACGCTTGCATGAAGTTTTTTTGAAGATGATCCTAAGAGTTTTCTCGTATGCTTACTACCGCAAGTGTCAACATTCATACTTGTTTGAGTTCGTGAGTTTGCCACAATATTATCCTCTTCATCTGAATTTACTTGCTCTTCATCCAATTCAAATGGAATAGTCGTTGAGCTTGGCATGAATGCATTATCCCCAGTGGCCACCACTTGACTGAACATTTTTTTTCTAATTTTGCATCCATGTCAGGAAGTATTCCAGAATAGCGATTTTTTTTAACATTTTGATTGACCTGAAAAATAAGAATAGATTATAATAAAAATATAAATTGTAAAATATCTCATTATCTAAAAATTTAAAAAAGTGATATATTATAACAACCTTTATTTTCTCGACTCACCACTCGTCTGAGACATCAATAGTTTTTTTTACAGGATTCCAACCAAGTCCAGTTTCGCCACGTTTAAGTTCTCTCCGCAACTTCCACTCATTCTTTAGTTGATCATATTTATTTTTTAGTTGAGTTCGATCAAATTGTTTCCCCGAACGCTCTTGAAAATGCAATATTATGTTGTTCTAACCTTGTTTGCTGACGTGAGTAGTCGGGCGATTACCTAACTTTATTTCTTTAATACATATGTCGCAAAATAGTAAAATATCTGTTGATTCTCATGAAGCTGATATTCCCCTTTCTCTTCAATTTGACATCTAAAGAAAGTAACACAAAAACAATCATACATAATGTTAGAAAGATAATTTATAATTACTACCATGAAACATGTAGTTCTCATTTTTTGTTCATATTGGTCTCTCAATTTTTGTTTGATTCCCTTTTAATGCTGCTAATCAGATTGGATATGCTTTGTTCTTCAATGTCATGACCTGTTAGTCTAATTTGAATTATTTGTTAGGAAATCAATGTATTATGAACTTCTGCCGCGTTGTTTATTTTAATTCTCTCCATTTGATTCTTATGTCTTGGTAATTCAATATTTAACTTCATTTAACTCTCTAATCATTTGTTACAGTCAGTGATATAAGTTTGTATTTTGAAAATTTGCATGGTTGGCGTGACATATGCTTTTTTGGCTCCGTTTGGGGGACTTATTTTCACCGGTCAAGTGGTCACGACCGCATGTACCAGACCTTAATTAAGTCCCGGTTCATGCGATCGTGACCGCTTGACCGGTGAAAATAAGTCCCCCCAAACGGAGCCAAAGGCAAAATGGAATTACTGAATTGTTTTATTAAACTTGAAAATGGTTTTTTCCCTGCTCTAGTTGGAATTAACATGATTCAAGGCTTGGTTACCTATGCTAGAAACATATATTCAACTTTTAATAGGAAATCGATCAAGAAATCAACACAAAAATCTCATTTTATTCCAAAAAATGACCTAAAATTTGAAGAATAAAGGGTGGAGGAGGAGAGGGAAAAAATCTTACTAGATAGGGAAGATGGAGTTGTTCAGAAAGGTCGCACAAAGTCAACGCCAAAATGGCCTGAATCTTCTCCAACCAGGTTGCTAGAAATGGTTTCCCTGAAACTGGGATGAGGAGTTATTTCAGTAGGAGGGCGAAGAAGGAAAAGGTAGAAAAGCTTACCAGATTTCATGAACCCGGTGCGCCCTTGAGCTTGCCGATCTGCAACCATAGAGCAGGCGAAAGCAATGTAAGAGGAATAAACAGAAGGTAGAAGAAGTGGGCAGGTGTTACCGGAGGAGATGTGCGATCTCTACCTGCAGTGGAGGACAAGGCTTGCCGGCGGATTGAGGGAAGACTGTCGTCAGAGAAGAATGGTCGGCGGTGGCCTATCGCCGGAGAAGGAGGGCCGCGGGATCGGAAAATCGGGGAAGTTGCGGGATCGGGAAAACGGGGAAGCTGCACATCGGAAAGGAAATGATGCGGAAAGATTTTTAGGGATTGTTGGCCTTGACCGCACATATATGGTCGTGACCTCAGCTAAAAATAAAGGCAGGAAAACGGCGTAAATCCGCAATTTCGAGCGGATGAGTTTACGACCGGATGTTTTTCAAACGGTGTAAATTATTAATGTTGCGTTTTTTTAAGCTGGACCAGGAGAAAGAAGCTTTCTCAAACGAACCTTAAATGTGATTTCATTTAAAACGAATGATTTTAATTCACTTGATGGTCGACCGTGTTACACCATAAATGAATATCTTTATATATTAGTATAAATATGTGGATATACACACAAACACATGCACTTTTCGTTGTAAAATATGTTTGATGTGTGCTGCTGAACAACACTTGTTCTGTTGATTGCAACAAATAGCTGTTCCATAAAAAGAGCGGTGTTAAAGACACCTGTTTTGACTATGGACAGCCAACGACTATGTATAACCCAAGATGACTATGTACAACCAAATCATACTATGGACAGCCCAAATTATTATTTGCAACTAATTATTAATAAATAAGTCATTTAAACATGTCATTAATTTTAAAAACATGTGCTCTCAAAAATTGTGGTGGCAGAAATGTACCTTCCTCTGAATTTTGAAGTACTTTATAAACTTCTCAATTTGAGTGAAAGTTGATTTAGGCTTCGTTTGGCGCGGTGGTGGCGATCGTGAATGCGGTAGTCATGAACCATCATACGCGAGCGCCCAATCTTACCTAAAAAAATTCATGCATTTTATGCTCAAAATTAGTATTTTTTTCCTTATAGCAGTCAAAACATGTTTTGCCTAATATACATTCTATGATAATGTCATTTTTGATCAAGCTCACCAGAGCAAATAAGTCGTGCTAAACAAAGCCTTAGTAGAAGGTAAGCTCTCTCATGCGGTTTTTCCTGATAATTGTGTTCATTGCCACATCTACTTGTGCACTTGTGTTGAATTATTTAAAACATGGCTACTAAATATTTTGGACGCCACTTTTCTATTTATAATTAATATTGAATTTCAAATGATTCCATCTCCAACAGGATGGCGATCCTTATTTGTCTAGTTTTGGTCTCATGAAAAAGAGCCGAGATGGGAAAAGCTATAGCACAAACTTGGCTTATACCCCTCCAGAATTCTTGCGAACAAGTTAATGCATTATTCCTTAGGAAGAAGAATGGGAAATCAGATATATGGGTGGATACCTGGTCGGAGAAGCAAGCAGATGTTGAAATTCTCACAAGCTGATCAACCAGTAGTTCTTGTTGAAAATTATGAAGTGAAAGTGGTTGATGGAGCAGACCGTGCGGACTGGGCGGTCTGAGTTCGGGGCCTGGGCGGACTGACGGTGTGGTCTGAGTTCGGGGCCTGGGCGGTCTGAGTTCGGGGCCTGGTCGGAGAAGCAAGCAGATGTTGAAATTCTCACAAGCTGATCAACCGGTAGTTCTTGTTGAAAATTATGAAGTGAAAGTGGTTGATTGAGCAGGCCGCGCGGACTGGGCGGTCTGAGTTCGGGGCCTGGGCGGACTGACGGTGCGGCCTGGGTGGTCAGTTGTCAGGGTAGACTTGGCGGCTTGGGTGTCTACTGGAGAGGCCTGGGCGGTCTGGCTTGGCGATCTGGTGGCGGTGCTCAGCTCAGTCTGCGGTTCTGCAGATAGCTTGTTCTTGAAGTAACCGGGCGGATTCTTGGTTAAATCCGCGGAGATGTGGCGGACTCAGTTATGTCCGCGGAGTTCGCTATGGCGAACTGGTTTTGGAGATTGTGAGATCGGCATTGGTCCTTGCCATGATCTCTGGTGATGCGGTGGATGATAGTCACATTCGTGGTGGCGGACTGACCATGGAGTTGGCGGTCTGGCTTCTTGTCCGCCGAGCTCACACAAGTTTGGTGAATTGCTGGACTTGGTCACACTTTGTGACAAGACCAGGTTGGTCGCAGTGTCCGCAGAGTCTGCTGTAGACCGGGCGATCTGCCTGTTGGCCGTGGACTCGTGTGGCGGACTGAAGCCATGTTCGCGAGTTGTACGAGCTGGTTCCATGTCCGCGTGTAGCATAGGGACTAATGCAGTATGTGGTTGTGTCCGGGTGATGTGCAGTGTGGCGGACTGGCGTTGTGTTTGCGAGCTGGGCGGGCTATTGTCATGTTCGCATGTAGCATGCTGACTGTCTCAGTGATTGGGATGATGTTGTGTCTGCATGCTGCAATGGGTGCGGACTTGTGCGGTGTCCGCCTGGTGGCGGACTAACAAGTTGGCTGGAGTCCGGTCTAGTCCTTGCGGACTTAGAGGACTGGGTTGTGCTAGCTGCGAGCTAGGGTGGTGACTTTATTTACTAGGGCGGTGACCATACTCTTCACCCCGCCTATAAATAGACCCCCCCCCGACACTTCTATCGTAACTGAGTGAACAGTAAGTTAAGCGCAGATCAATTGTTGCAGACTCGGTTTTTCAGGTCGCGCGGTTTGAGAAGTATTAGCTGGTTGTTGTTTGCAGGTTGTGCGGGTAGCACTGTGAAGCCAGACGTCTGGTTCTGATCAAGGTCAGGAAGCAATGAAGCTTGCAGTTTACAATCAGCGGTTGCAGTAGGTCGTATTTGGCGGCCAACTTGTCTTCTCTCCATCAATTGATGTCTAAGTTCAATAACCAGGTCGCCGTTCTCGGCGGGCTTGGCGGTCTGTTCCTCTAGTTCGGCGGCGGCTTGTAGAGCGGGCGTCTCAGCAGAATAACGGGTTGTCCGCGGTTTGTGCGGACTCCGTAGTTCGGTGATAGCAACAGCGGCTTGGCGGTCTCGGCGGACTCAGCTGTCTCTGAGGCAGTCCGCCCGGCTTGAAGATTACTTTTGTTTGTTTACTTCTCATTTGTACTTGGCAAAATCATGTCTCGTCATGTATACCTAGCCCTGTAAAGATTGATAGTTGATTAATGCAAGATCTGTGTTTGCTCTTCATTGTTACTGATACATAGCTCAGTTTATGGTTGGAGTGTTCCTGCGCCCACTTCTCGCTTTCCGCTTGATCAAGTGATCAGCTTGATAGTTTTGAAAGTGTTTGCTTGATACTAGAATTATCAGTTGATCAGCTTGAGAAATTTTAACAGTTCTAGTACCAAGCAAAAACTTTCAGAGCTATCAAACTGACAACTTGATCAAGCGGAAAACAGGAACCAGGCGCAGGAATACTCCAACCATAAACAGAGCTAAGTAATCAGAGACAACATAGAACAACCACAAATCTTGTATTATTAACTATCTTCTTTACAAAGCTAGGTATACATGGTGAGACATGATTTCGCCAAGTATAATAGAGAAGCATACAAGCAAACAAGAAACTTCAAGCCGGGCGGACTGCCCCAGAGACCGTCGAGTCCGCTGAAACCGCCAAGCCGCTGCTGCACCACTGATCTACGGAGTTCGTGAAGTCCGCGGACTACCTGTTATTCTGCTGAAACGACTGCTCTCCAAGCCGCCGCCGAACTGAATGAACAGATCGCCTAGTCCCTCGAGACCGGCGAATAGGTTATTGAACTTGAACTGAATTGCCGAAGGATAGTAGACTGGCTAGGTGCAAAATACGACCTGCTGCAAACCGCCGATTGTAAACTGCAAGCTCCACTGCTCCCTGACCACAATCAGAACCAGACTCCTGGCTTCATAATGCTAGCCGCACAACCTGCAAACAGCAACCAGTTAATCCTTCTCAATTCGCACGGACTAGAAAACCGAGGCCGCAGCAATTAATCTGCGCTCAACTTACTGTTCATTCAGTTACTGTTGATGTGACGGGGGGGGGGGGGTCCTATTTATAAGCGGGGTGAGGAGTGTGGTCACCGCCCTAGTGGATAGAATCACCACCCCAGGTCGCAGCTAGCACAATGCATTCCGTCGAGTCCGCAAGGACAAGGCCGGACATCAGCCAATTCGCCAGGTACCAAGTCAGGAAGCCAGTCCGCTACCCGGCGGACACCGCACCAGTCTGCACGCTGCATAGCACGCGAACACAACAACATCCCATACACTACATCAGTTCGCACGCTACACACGGACATATCACTAGCCCACACAGCCCGCGAACACTGCACCAGCCCGCTACACAAGTCCATGACCAACATGCACAGATTGCCCGGTCAACCAACGGACATTGCAGACTCTGCGAATACCCTGTACTTGTCACAGAATGTGACCAAGTCCAGCAACCCACCAAAACCTTGGCCCGAGCTCGACGGACAAGAATACAGATCTCTAGCTCCAAAGACAGTCCGCCAACTACGTACTTCGCGGTTATTACCAACCGCACCACCAGAGATCAAGGGCATGGGGTAATGCCAATCTCGCTATCTCCAAACGCAGTCCGCCACAACGGACTCTGCGAACTTGAAAAGAGTCCGCCTCATTCCTGCGGATACACTACCAATCCACCAGGTTACTTTAGGAGAACAAGCCCACAACAGAACCACAAGCCGAGTTGACTGAATCACCGCCACCAGGTCGCAAATAACCAGGCCGCCCAGGCCGCGTCATCAGCCTGCCCAGACCGCACCATCAGTCCGCCCAGGCCGCGCGGTCTTCCTGATCAACCCCTCCCCCCACTATCACTTCATAATTTTCAACACTCCCCCTTGAAGTGAGAAGTGATGATCAAGCCCAGCAGTCCTCGTAACCGTGTAAACAGCACCTTCGGCAACGGCTTCGTGAAGATGTCTGCGATGTTGTCCTCACTCTGCACATGCTCCACCATAAGCGATCCCTCCAACAACTCTCGAATGAAGTGGTGCTTAATCTCTATGTGCTTGATCCATGCGCGACAAACTGGATTATTCACCTGTTTCAGGGTACTTTCATTGTCACCGCACAGCAGAGTAGGACTGTGCACTTCTTCATAGACGTCCTCTACTAGTCTCCTGAGCCAGATGGCTTCCCGAGCTGCCAATGTCGAAGCCTTATATTCTGCTTCCGTAGTAGAGACGGACACCGAGTCTTGCTTCTTACTGCACCAAGAGATATTGCCTGATCCACAAGTGAAGACATAGCCGGATGTTGACTTCCGGTCGTCTGAATCACCTCCATAATCAGCATCTGAGTATCCTTGACGAGTAAAACTTGTGCCTATCCTATAAAGGAGACCCATATCAGAAGTGGCCTTCACGTACTTCAGGATTTTCCTTGCTGCCATCAGATAAGGTTTCCTAGGTTCCGCCTTATACCGACTTACTGGACCAACCGCGTAAGCAATGTCTGGCTTTGTAATTGTCAAGTAGATAGGACTCCCAACTAGACCCTAAAACACCAAAGGATCCTGAAGAATCCTCCCCTCATCCCGCCGAAGTTTGATGCCCGAATCAAATGGAGTAGAGCTACTCTTCCCCTCCTGCATGCCGAATCGCTGAACGATCCGTTCTGCATAGCCCTTCTATGACACGAGTATGTCACTCTCTTTTCTCTCAACCTCGAGTCCAAGAAAATGGTGGAGCTCACCCAAATCCTTCATCTTAATCTTATAGCTAGCTCTTCCCTGAGCCTCGCTACCTCCTCCTTAGAGTTCCCTGTGATTATCATGTCATCCACGTACAACGGTACCAAGACCAGAAGCTCCCCCTTCTTCTTGACGAATAGGCTCGAGTCTGAATTTGAAGCAAGATAGCCGCAAAACTGGAGGTATTCTACAATCTTCACATACCAGGCTCGAGGAGTCTACTTCAGACCATAAAGGGCTTTCTGGAGATTGAAGACGTAGTCCTAGGGGTGAGGAACGAAAACCGAAAACCGACTAAACCGACCAAACCGACCGAACCGCACCGACTTTGAAACCGAGCCGCCCGGTCCGGTGTCGGTTTGGTTTGGAGCTTTTGAAAACCGAAGGCTTATCGGTTCGGGTCGGTTTTCAAGTTGTGAAAACCGACTAAACCGAACCGAACCGAGCACTTCACCACTGTTTTGGGGTGTATTTGATCAAGCAACTTTCAGATTATCTTTGGGTCTACAACCAAGTTCAATTTTCCCATCTCCGTGCTTGATGAGATTTTTCTGACCCTTCTCCTTAGGTTTAGAGAGTTTTTTAGATCCTAAGTAACTCTGTTGGGAAAAAGTTTTATTAACAGTTTCATTATTTGGGATGTTATGTATATTAAATTGATTTAATAACGACAATGATTATCAATCGTGATACTCCAATTGCTCTGATTGCTTATTGTTGGATCTATTAGTATTAAATTTGTCCAAATTATTATAGAGAATTGTGAGATGTCATAAAAAAGGTTTGCCTCAATATACCCAAACTCCGCATGTCTAAAAATGCACGAATATAATAATTATTTGTGTGTGATGTCAATTTAATAAACATTCTCTCTCACTTATACTCAAAAAAATTGTATGTTATTTATTTAATATAAACCTTTAGTTGATAAAGATTATGAAATTATTAAAGGGAAGATGACCAATCCAAAAAAAAAGAACTTGATTATGTTTGTTCGCATAAAACTGACACCGAACCGCAAAAAACCGATTAAAAACCGAACCGACTTTGAACCGAACCGAATGGGTTCGGTTCGGGCCGGTTTGGACAAACCAAAAACCGAGGCATGTTGGTTCGGTTTCGGTTTGGGTCCAAACCGCCCCAAACCGAACCGCTCGCACCCCTACGTAGTCCAGATGTTCTTCAGATATGTAACTAAGCGGCTGATCCATGAAGATGTCCTTGTCGATTTCCCTATAAACAAAGGCGTTCTTTACGTCTGGCTGCCACATCTTCCAGCCCTGGCAAGCCGCCAAAGCTATCACCACTCACACTGAAGTCATCTTCGCCACAGGACTGAACATCTCTTCGTAGTTTTCGTCGTACTGTTGTGAAAAACCTCGAGCTACAAGGCGAGCCTTGTACCGCTCGATGCTTCCATCTGCCTTCTTCTTCAGCTTGTAGACCCACTTGCAAGTTACAGGAGTAATGTCATCAACCTTGGACACCAAGTCCCAAGTTTCATTTTCATTGAGAGCAGCCATCTCCTCATCCATGGCATCGTCCCACTCCTTAACTCTAGTGGCTTCTTCAAACTTTAAAGGCTCCCGCTCATCCAGGGGGGCGAAGAAGAAATAAGAGACAAAGCTCACCGTGTTTCCTTCGCAATACCGAGTCGGTGGCTTGATGATCCTCTTCGATCTCCGAAGAGGCTGCTCCTGGCTCACTACCTCGGCGCTTCTTCAGCTCCAGCTCCAATCTCGGGCACAATTGGAATGTTGCTCCCCCTGCTTCCCGAACCAGAAGCTTCTGCCCCAGAGCTTGAAACACCTGGAGCTCCTGGTGACACAGGCAGCTCCACCTGAAGATCTTCAGCAGCTTCCTTCTACCCTTCATCAACCTTGCTCTCCTGCAGCTCAATAGAGCCACCTCCATACGACGTCAGCTCATCAAAGACAACGTCTCTTGATACAAAGAACTTCCTTATCGCAGGATCCATGCACTTCCATCCCTTTTTCCGCTCATCATAGCCCACAAAGACAAGCTTCCTCGCCTTTGCATCAAGCTTGGTCCTCTGAGCATCCGGGACGTAAACATAGCAGGTTGATCCAAACACCCGAAGGTGTTCCACGCTCGTCTTCTCCTTGAATATCATTTCAATGGGAGACTTCATGTTGATCAGACTCAGAGGCATCTGATTGATGACGTAGGTTGCGCAGGCTATTCCTTTTGCCCAAAAGGACCTGGGAATGCCCTTTGCATGAATCTTCCTCTCTGCTGCTCCATTTTGTTGTGGAGTATGAGCACAAGTTATCTCTCTCTGGATCTCGTGCTTCCTGTAGAAGTTAGAGAGCTCAGATGAAACAAACTCACCACCGTTGTCTGATCTGAACTTCTTGATTCGCAAGTCAAGCCGGCCCTCCACCAGCTCCTTGAACTCTACAAACAATTGGAAAGCTGATGAATTATCCTTCATAAAATACACCCAAGTGTATCTTGAGTAGTCATCAATCAGCACCAGCATGTATTTGCTGCCTCCAAGACTAGCGGTAACTGTTGGCCACATCAGATCACCATGGATGCACTCCAATGGTGTCTTGCTCCGTGTTTGTGACTTATCAAACGGAAGGAGATGTGCCTTACCGTACTGACACCCCGCGCAAACGTGGTCATCTCCGTAGGATGACAACTTTGGCAAGCCTTTCACAAGGCTCTTCATCGTCATAGCTTTCAGCTTGTCCAACCCAACGTGCCTTAGTCTTTCATGTCAGATAGCTGCACTATCGTTGGCTCTCATCCGATCAACATAAGAGCTTGTTGATAAAACAAACAAGTCTCTAAAGTATGAACAGATAGCCCGCGTCAACTGCTTTGGTCACCGAGAAGAGGTTTTTCTTCATGTCATATACGTGATACACACTCCTTAATGTAAGTAGACTCTGAGCACTATCCAAAGAAACAACACCCTCCTTCTCTACAGTATGAACAGAATCATCAGCTGTAACAATAACTTCATTACCTGAGAACGTTTGCAACGATGAGAACTTCGACTCGTCTCCAGTGAGGTGATGACCACACCCCGAGTCCACTATCCAGTCATCTTGGTAGTTGACGGTGGAAAGAGCACGAACACACGTGCTTATTAAGAAGGCTCCTCCCAACCCGTCTTCCTCAGCACTGGAACCAGTTCCCTCCTTGTCTGCAACATGCCCAGGCTGCAGCTTGACCTTGTAGTCGCGCTATAAGTGTCCTGGTTGATTGCACCTGTAGCATTTCAACTCCTTCTTCCAGTTCTTCTTAGGAGCAGCGCTCCTCTCTTGCTGATAGGAAGTTGAAGGCACATCCTCATTAGCAGGCTTCTTCTTCTTCTCTTATCTCTTCTTCTTTTTCTTATCAGTGAAGAGAGCTTCACTACCTTCTTCATAGAGTCATCCCGGTCATCTGCCTAGTCAAGCTCTCTTGTGATGATAGCATATTTTCCAGCTCCAGCAAAGATGGCTGAGTCGCCCATCCTTGAACGGAATTCACAAAGGCCGCATACTCCTTCCACAACCCGCGAACTATATGTTTCTTCAACTTTGCTTCAGAAATGGGCTCATCAGGATCCAATGCTGATATTTCAGCGCACAGGTTCTTCATCTTAAGTAAGAACTTTGAGATGGACAAATCTCCTTGAGTTGCCAGAACCAACTCATTCTCTAAGAACTGTAGCCTTGCTACATTCTTCCTGTTGAATAAACTATCAATGGTTGTCCATATCTCAGCAACAGACTCACATCCTAAGATGTGATCAAAGAGCTTTGGTGAGACAGCCTGTTTGAGAGCAAATTTTGCCTTTGCATTAGTCCTCCTCCAAACTCTCGCCTGCTCAGCAGAACCAGTTGCAACAGTCACTTCTTGCTTGTCGTCACCACCGATGACTTCCCACAACTTCTCGCCCAGAAAATAGATCTTCTTACACGACTTCCACTTCTTAAAGTTAGTCGTTGTAAAAAGTTCAGTACCAAGACCCCTTGCGCAAGCTCCTTCCATTGCACCAACCACTGATCACTAGCTTCCAGAAGCGCCAAGCACAACTGAGGTTAATCATTGCTCAAGCCACTGTTCCCTCTGATACCATGTTGAAATTCTCACAAGTTGATCAACCGGTAGTTCTGGTACCAAGCAAAAAACTTCCAGTGCTATCAAGCTGACAACTTAATCAAGAGGAAAGCGGGAACCAGGCGCAGGAACACTCCAACCATACAAATAGCTAAGTAATCAGAGACAACAGAGAGCAACCACAAATCTTGTATTTTTAACTATCTTCTTTACAAGCCTAGGTATACATGGCTAGACATGATTTCGCTAAGTATAATAGAGAAGCATACAAGCAAACAAGAAACTTCAAGCCGGGTGGACAACCCCAGAGATCGCCGAGTCCGTCGAGTCTGCTGAGACCGCCAAGCCGCGGCTGCACCACTGATCTACGGAGTCCGCGAAGTCCGCGGACTACCCGTTATTCTGGTGAAACGACTGCTCTCCAACCCGCCGCCGAACTGAAAGAACAGACCGCCTAGTCCGCCGAGACCGGCGAACATGTTATTGAACTTGAACTGAATTGCTGAAGGAGAGAATACTAGCTGGTCGCAAAATGCGACCTGCTGCAAACCGCCGATTGTAAATCGCAAGCTCCACTGCTCCCTGACCGCAATCAGAAACAGACTCCTGGCTTCACAGTGCTAGCCGCACAACCTGCAAACAACAACCAGTTAATCCTTCTCAATCCGCGCGGACTAGAAAACCGCAGCCGCAGCAATTAATCCGAGCTCAACTTACTGTCCATTCAGTTACTGTTGATGTGACAGGGGGTCCTATTTATAGGCGGGGTGAGGAGTGTAGTCACCACCCTAGTGGATATAATCACCACCCCAGCTCGCAATTAGCACAACGCAGTCCGTCGAGTTCGCAAGGACAAGGGCGGACATCAGCCAATTCGCCAGGCACCAAGTCAGGAAGCCAGTCCGCTAGCCGTCGGACACCGCACCAGTCCGCACGCTGCATAGCACGCGGACACAGCAACATCCCACACACTGCATCAGTCTGCACGCTACACGCGGACATATCACCAGCCCACACACCCCGCGAACACCGCACCAGCCCGCCACACAAGTCCACGACAAATAGGCACAGATCGCCCGATCAACCAGCGGACATTGCGGACTCTACGAATACCCTGTACCTGTCACAGAATGTGACCAAGTCCAGCAACCCACCAAAACCTTGTCGCGAGCTCGGCGGACACGAAGCCAAATCGCCAGCTCCAAAGACAGTCCTCCAACTATGTACTCCGCGGTTATTAACAACCGCACCACCAGAGAGCAAGGGCATGGGGCAATGACAATCTCGCGATCTCCAAACGCAGTCCGCCACAACGGACTCTGCGAACTTGAAAAGAGCCCGCCTCATTCCCGTGGATACACCCCCAATCCGCCTGGTTACTTCAGGAGAACAAGTCCACAGCAGAACCACAAGCCGAGTTGACCGAATCACCACCACCAGGTCGCAAATAGCCAGGCCGCCCAGGCCGCGTCATCAGTCTGCTCAGACCACACCATCAGTCTGCCCAGGCCGAGCGGTCTGCCCGATCAACCCCCCCCCCCCCCCCCCCCCCACCACAACTTTCACTTCACAATTTTCAACAGCAGATCCTTGTTGGAGGAGGGCGCAGAGCAGAGGCGGCGTTGTGGGGGCGCGGAGGCGGCGGTGTGAGGTGCGGAGAGGAAAACCGGAGGAGCTTCTGGGCGGAACCCTAAACCATCCGCCTGGTCGGAGGAGCGCGCAGAGAGGAGTCGGGAAGGCGACGACGCTCTGGGTGATCGGGTAGGGCTGTCCTTAGGGTTTTCTTTTTGTAATGAAAATAGGTGTTTTGAAGTGTTCATTTTGATTTGAACGGTGTGTCCATAGCCAAAATAGGTGTATCCTTAACACCGCTCCATAAAAATAAAGTTTGTCTCAAGGAATTAATTGGATGCTGGAAATGTATATTCTTAATTATATGCTTTATATTATATATTAGCACCGTGATATTTAAATTTTAAACTTTGATATGCTGGACATTGAATTTTTATAAGCTAATTAAATTTCTTCCAAATATGATGTGTGTGTGTGTGTGTAAGAGAGAGAAAGAAGTAGATTGGTAGATGGATATAGCTCCAAGCTAATCAATGTGATTCTATATATGTCAAGGAAGCTATGCAGCAAAATGAAGAGGAAATAATTAATTGTGCTTACTGGCTGGCTGGCTGCTAACATATATAATCATGTCTGATCTGTAGCAGCTTCTGATCTTTTCAATTTAAAGGCTCTTTCATTATGGCTCAGAGGAGGAAATTAAAGGTTGGGAAGTAATAGCAACATGGAAGTGCTGAAAAGTGTTCAAAGAAAAGTGGAGGAAGCAAAGCTAGTATAACTCCCATTTTATTTTAATAATATTCCTTCTTTTTTTTAACGTGTACAATGAGTATTCTCAAGGGCAAGTTGGCATTGTTGATGAAGCGGAGACAAGTGTTGCATTGAATGTTGATCCAGGTCTCTTTAATCACGTACGCACTCCCACCGTGTCACAACACTTGGGCTCTAGGCAGGGAATGTTGGAGCATTCTTTCTGCACCACCACACAGGCTCGATTTTGGCTCCAATTTCACAAATAGTGCTCTTTATTTGTGCGCACATGCATAGTCCCCGGCTCACACTCGAGGATGGCCCGATGTGTTGAAATTCAATTGACAATTTCAGTTCCATCGTTTTACGGTCATAAAATTAACTCAAAATTGGAATGCATTCCAATTCTCATGTAAATTGATTATAGAGAAAAAACACCTCGATTCCGACCACGCGAAGTCTTCATTCATGATTCTCACCTCTACCAGGCTATCAGCGCGCCCCCGACTCTCTCAAAAAAAATCTAGAAACAAACTCTGTTGTTAGCCCAAGAGCGAATTTTCCGCCGAAGAGCGAATTTTTTGATAGGGCGCGCATTTTTGGCCGAAGAGCGAATTTTTCGTAGGGGTGCATTTTATCGCCCCGAAGCGCATATTTTGGCAGGGAACACATTTTTTGGCCGTGCGCACTTTTTTTGGCCGTGCGCTCATTTTTCGGGAGGGCGCACATTTTTTGCCCGGACGCGCATTTTTTGCTGAAGCGTGCTTTTTTCAACCTAGGCGCGCTTTTTTCTGCACTGACGTGAATTTTTCGCCCGGGCGTGCTTTTTTCCACCGGAAGCGATTTTTTTGCCCGGCTGCGATTTTTTCGTCGGACGCGTTTTTTCCCGCCCGGGCTAGTTTTTTTCCACCCAACACGTTTTTTTCCGCTCGGGCGCGCATTTTTCGACCGGATGCACATTCTTTGCATGAGCGCGCATTTTTTGTCTGGGCGAGCATTTTTCGGCCATGCACGCATTTTTCGGTCGACCATACATTTTTCGCCGGGTCGTGCATTTTTCGCCCATCCGCGCATTTTTCCCCCGACCGCGCATTTTTCCACTTACCCGCGAATTTTTCGCCATGGCGCACTTTTTTCGCCCGTGCGCACTATGTTTAGCCCAGACACGCATTTTTCGGCTCAGGCAAGCATTTTTCCGCCCGGGTGTGCATTTTTTTGCCCGGACACACATTTTTTTGCCCGGACGGGCATTTTTCCGCTCAGACGTGCATTTTTTCGTCCGGACGCATATTTGGATCTGTTGGGAACTCAGGAAGAATCTGATTATGCATCCAGACTGCTGTATCATAAGTATGAAACTTCACACTTTAAATCTGGCCTAGCACATTATCATGAATCTCTTTCATCTTTGCTTCCTAGATAGTCTGCTTGATTGCATCAGATTTCTCTAGATATTCTTTTACTAAACTCTCCCCCTTTCTGACTTCTATAGACAAAGTATTGATTACATCATCTTTGAATGTGCCTACTTCTTCACAGATCTTCATTTTGTTTGCTTATGTTCTCTTATCTAACTCAATCTGGTTGTTGGCAAGAGTGACACCTTGGTCCATGACATGACCAACACTAGTGATAGTGTGGTCCAGAGCTTTGCCACCAATCTTGAATAGATGTCTTAGTTGATCTATATTATGCTGAATTTCAGCAAAGCCTCTGCTCATCTCTTTGTCAAGAGCAGTGACTTTCTCAGTGACAGCTTTGAATGAATCGTCAAAATATTTCCTTTGTTCTTGAAGCAGTTGGACAAACATACCCATAAGATCATTGGCAATAGGAGGAGCAGCAGTAGATGTAGAAGGAATTGGAGGAGGAGCAAACCATGGGGCAATTTCTTCAACAGTGACTGAGCTCTGGGCTCTGGTGGTGTGAATAAGGGTATCCCCTTCTTCAGTGATGAAGGTGGGGATAGTGAAATCCAAGTTCTTCAGGGGAGCTTCAGCTGGTTCTGGGTAAGTTTTTTTGTCATGAGGAATCAAAATGGTCTCAACTTGCTCTTTGTCAACAACAGGAGAGTGGTGAATAAGGGATTGAGGAGATGGGGTTGGAGATCTGGGAGGAGTATGAGTAGGAGATGGTACTGGAGTTGGCTGCTTGGAAGCTTCAGTGGTTTGATCTTTTTGAAGTGGGGGAAGAGGTTCTTCAGAAGTTAACTATGCAATCATCTCATTGATGGCTGCATCAATTGAGAGAAGGGTTTCTTGGAGTTGAGCATCTGATGGAACATCTTCATGAGTGGATGGAACATCTTCATGAGTGGTAGGAACTCTGTCTCCTGGAACAGAAGGATCAGGCTCCCCTTAACAGTTGCACCAGAAATGCTAGCAACCTGAAGTGGAGAGGGAGATGGGGTCTTGTCCTCTGTAGCAGGAAGGTCATCAGCTTTGGCAGATTGAACAGGGTTCAAGAGCTTTAAGTCCCATCTTTGAATGGATGAAATGGAGACTTTCTTCATGTGATGAAGAATGGTCCCTTTGGAGAAGTTGAAGACTTGAGGATTGATCTCATGGAGTAGAAGGGAGATAATCCTAGCATAAATTGGAGCCTTGATGCTCTCTCTGATTTTGTCTAGAATTAACATACCAAATTGATACCTTTTCATGCAAATTATTGTTGTCATGATGTCAAACATATTAGTGGAGATGTCTCGGATTGAACTTGTTTTGCATAGAAGGATCTTCCCAATAATGTCAACCAAGAGCTTTCCTTCTGGATTTTGTTCTAAGCGGCGGATGATCTATACTTCTGGTGAGAGACCACAGAACATACATACCCTATCAGAATTCTCAGGACCAAGGTGATCTTCTTCATCAATAATTGGCAGTCGAAGAAGTTTGGAAACAGAGAATTTAGAGAGCTTAATCTTAATTCCCTTAACCTTGGACTTAAGGACTATTCCATTTCTTTTGACCTTGATGTTCTTGAAGAACTCTTCAACTTCTGGAAACACGATCTTACATGACTGCTGTAGAACAAACGTGAGGTTGGTGGTGTCGAGGAGAATCAGAAGGTTGTGAAAATCATCTGATATGTCGGCGATTCCTGCGACAACAAGTTCTGAACCTATTCCAATCTTAGACGTCGGCGCCATGAACCAGAGATTTGAGAGAAAGCTAGTGCGGGGAAGAAGAAGGCGCGGGCTCTGCAACTTTTGGCGGAAGACGAAGCGTCTGTCGGCTTACTCGAGTGAATGGATTTTGATTTGTGTAGAAAATGGAAATCCGGATTTTTCTTTTTATATAACCCTAATTTATCTAATTAAGAAATAAATAAAGCAAACATAACTTTGGAATTGGTGGTATAAGCCTCGGGTTGCGAATAATGAAATTTGAATCAAAGTTGAAAATTTGACTTCCTGATACTCGAGAGGATTGGCAATACTCGAGTGAAGTGAAGAAAGTACTCGAGTGAGAGATGCAGAAGTACTCGAGTGATGTCTTGAAAGTACTCGAGTAATGAAGATAAAAGTACTCGAGTGAAGCTTTAGTACTCGAGTAGGTCTTTCTACTACTCGAGTAGGTTACTCGAGTGGCTGTAGAAATACTCGAGTAGGTCAAGGAGGTACTCGAGTGCCTTACTTCTTACTCGAGTATTCTTTGTCTTTCTCGAATCAGAAAGTTAGAATTTTAAAAAATTTCAACTTTTGACTGATTTCTCGATCTCTGAGCCTTTTTGTGAGTCCATCTTCTCTAATCTTCTTTGTTGAGCATTCCAAGTTCTGTTTTGAAGAACGAGAACTTGGTCACGTCCAGCGGCTTCATGAAAATATCTGCAATCTGTTTGTCTATTTGGACATAATGTAGATCTATATTCACATGTTCTACATGCTCCCGGATGAAATGGTACCACAGCTCTATGTGCTTTATCCGGCTGTGTGAGACTGAGTTGTTGGCTATTGTAATTGTGCTAGAAGAGTCGCAAAATAATGGAATGTTCTGAAACTTCATATTGTAGTCTTCAAATTGATTCTTTATCCATAGCAGTTGTGCACAACAACTGCCTGCAGAGATATACTCTGACTCAACTGTTGAAATTACAACACAATTCTGCTTCTTACTACTCTAGAAAATGAGCCTTCTTCCAAGGAATTGGCAGGTCCCGAAAGTGCTTTTCATGTCGTCTTTGCTATCTGCAAAATCTGTATCTGAAAAATCAATTAGCTCGCTATCATTACTTCTTGGGTGACATAAGCCAAGATTTGGTATACATTTAAGGTATCTCAAAATCCGCTTTGCAGCAGTGTAGTGAGATTTCTTAGAGTTCACCTGAAATCTAGCACATACACATGTTGAAAATATTATGTATGGTCTACTAGCAGTAAGGTAGAGCAAGAATCCAATTATGCTTCTGTACTTGGTTTCATCAAAAGGTTTCCCTTTCTCGTCCTTGTCCAAAGACACAATTGAACCCATTGGAGTCCTCATAGAGATTGTGTTCTTCATTCCGATTTTCTTAATTAGCTCTTTGGTGAACTTAGTCTGCGAGATGAAAATTTCATATTCAGATTGTTTCACCTGAAGCCCTAAGAAATACTTCAGCTTTCTCATACAGCTCATTTCAAACTTCTCTTGCATAAGTTTAAAGAACTACTTGCATAGCTTGTCGTCAGTAGAGCCAAAAATAATGTCGTCGACATAGATTTGCACTAGCAAAAACTTGCCTTTTATTTCCCTAAGAAATAATATCTTATCTATCTTTTCCCTTGTGAACTTGTTCTCAAGAATAAAGCTAGACATCGTCTCATACCAAGCTCGAGGAGTTTGTTTCAGACCATATAATGCTTTATGTAATAAATAAACATAATCGGAAAAGTTAGAATCAACGAAACCTGTAGGTTGTCTCACATATACCTCTTCCTTTATGTCACCATTAAGGAAGGCAGACTTCACGTCCATCTGATAGATAGTGAAGCCTTTAAGAGCAGCATATGCTAGGAATAACCTGATTGTCTCCAATCTTGCCACTAGAGCGTACGTCTGGTCAAAGTCGATTCCTTTTTCTTGACGATATCCTTTGGCGATGAGTCTGGCTTTGTTCTTTATAATCATTCCATCCTCGTCCATCTTGTTCCTGTAGACCAACTTTGTCCCGATGACATTCTTACCTTTGGGTCTTGGAACAAGTTTTCATACTTGACAACGCTTGAACTTGTTTAGTTCTTCTTCCATTGTCATTATCCACGATGCGTCTGAGTTTGCTTCCTCAAACTTCTTTGGTTTAACATATGAGAGAAAACTTAAATATAAATTCTCGTTAGTTGTACCTCGACGAGTTCTGACACCATCCTGGGGATCTCCTATGATTTGGTTCATGGGGTGATCCTTCAGATGTCTGAGCTCTAGAGTTCTTGCATCTGGAACTTCTTCTTCAATCACTGGAGTGACTTCATCAACTTGGACGATTTCTTCATCTTGATCATCAACCTCTCCAAACGGGGTTGGAGTGACGATCTTGATGAACTTTTCACCTTTATCTTCAGACGGTTCTTCCAAGTTAAGTTCTTTTAACTCTGTACTTGCATCTTCAATGAACACACTAGAAGAGTTGCCTTGCAGCAAGCTCGTCTCATCAAATACAACATGTATTGATTCTTTTACAACCAGAGTTTTTCTATTAAATATCATGTATGCCTTACTATGGCTACTATACCCTACAAAAATACCTTCAAAACTCTTTTCGCTAAATTTGGTAGTATGATACTTGTCATTGTTAAGCACGAAGCACTTACAATCAAAAATTCTAAAATATGAGACAGTCGGTTTCCTGCCCTTTAGAAGTTCGTAAGGTGTCTTATTATGGTTCTTATTTATGAGTGTTCGATTTTGCACGTGACATGCAGTGTTGACGGCTTCAGCCTAGAAGTATTCCGGAAGTGAAGCATCACTCAACATGGTCATGCAGGCCTCTATGAGTATTCTATTCCTTCTCTCAGCTACTTTGTTCTGTTGAGGAGTTCGAGGAGAGGAAAACTCATAAAAGATACCTAAGATTTCACAAAATTCTGTCATGGCCCCAGACTTGAACTCTATTCCATTGTCACTTCTGATTTTGACTACGAAACAGTTGTATTCATTCTAGACCTGCCTGACAAAATTAGTAAAGATGTCGAAGGTATCTGACTTGTGTTTCAGAAAGAACACCCACACAAAGCGAGTAATCATCAACAATTACCAATGTATAATCCTTACCTCCCAAACTTTTATCTTGCAGTGGACCGAACAAGTCCATATGAAGCAGATGTAAACATCTGTTAGAATCTTTGCCAATAACGTTTTTAAAGGTAGCTATTGTTTGCTTGCCTTTCACGCATGCGTGATAAGGTCTATCTTTGACGTACTTGACATTTGGGGCATCACGTACTAAATTCAGTGAAAATAATTTATTAATAGTTTTGAAATTAATATGTGCAAATCTCTTGTACCATTGGTCACCAAGAGACGCACGATCTTTTGTCATAAAACACACTGGTGTAGAAGAGTCTATACAAATAAAATTTAAACAAAATATATTTCTGCTTCGAGTATCTGATAGAATCGTTTCCATATTGTCAACGGACTTTATCAAGCACTTATCAGCATGAAATTCAACAGTATATCCTTTATCGCAGAGTTGGCTTATGTTTATGAGATTATGTTTCAATTCTTCAACATAAGCCACATCTGAGAAGGATACTCTACCGTTCGAGATCATACCATAGCCTTTCATAATTCCTCGATCTGAACTTCCAAAGATGACATTTGGCCCATTCAAGACTGGAGAATAGTTCTGAAGTAGGCTTCTTATCCCGGTCATGTGCCGAGAGCATCCACTGTCCAAATACCAGATAGGCATTTTGGTGGCCTTTGGACATACCTGCAATTATAAATCAGTTTGCCTTAGGAACCCAAACATATTTGTGTCCTTGGTCTCTTGTTAGAATACTCCCCCTACGAGTATTAGCATTATGAGTGGTCTTTCTCATATTACCAACTTGAGGAGTTGCAAAATTCCTGAGATTAAACCAGCAGTCGATGGCAAAGTGACCAATCTTGTCACATCACCAACAGTCAAACCTGTTGTATCTTTGCCTTAGATTCTCCTACTTGACCTTTTCAGTTGGTGGTCTAGCAGGAGCAGCATTCTTGGAGGAAGAAGTTTCATGGTGATGACAATCACATGATTTCTTCTTCTTCAGGGGCCTTTCCACAATAGGCTTTACCCTTGGTGCTTTCTTGATGTTATGACCATGATTGAAAAGGTCATAGCTCTGAAGAATGACTTTTTCATAAGGTGCCTTAAAGACACTCTCACCAAAATTTCTGTGGCGAGTCGATCCTTGGTAACAGGACTTGGGCTCTACATAAGTAAGCCTAGCGAAGTGACCGTAGGATGAGTCAAGATCAAACTCATTTGATGGAAATATGACATTCTTAAAAGAAGTCTGATCTTGAGGGGCTTTCCCCTTCTCTTTGACCAAACTTTCTTGGCGGCCTTATTCTTTCTTTGAGCCTTATTGCTCATAGAAGATTTACTAGGAGCTTCTACATGGCCTAGCCCAGCACCCTTGGCCTTAGCTGAGAATTCAGCAATGAATGGAAGAATAGTCTTCGGCTTCGAGAAACTTTCGACAAGTTTCTTTTCAGCTTCAAGTTGTGCTTCCAGTTCTTTTATGATTTTCTCCTTAAGGTCTAGGTGCTCGACAGCCTTGTTATATTCTTCAATGGCAGCATTGAAGTTTTCTATGAGCGAGTCGATCTTAGCGTCTTCCTCCCTTATAGTGCTCTCTTCAGCTTTCAGAGACTTTATCTCTTTATCTTGAGTTTTCACGACTCGTCGATATTTGTCGTAAGCCATGATTAACTCCTTGTACTGGGCCATGAGTTCAGACTCATCGTTAGAAGAGCTGTCCTCATGATCATGCTCAGAAACATTAGAATCGGAAAGAGTAGTGTGAGAGTTTACCTTCCTAGTGAACTGAGAATTTTATTCATCATCAGTCTGAGTCATAAGCCCAAAGTAGGTTTCTTCTTCTTCACTCGACTCAGATGAGTTAGAGTCGCTAAGAGTCTTGTCATTCTCGGCTATTAGGCTCTTTTATGCTTCTTCTTATTGTAAGAAGTTTTCTTTTTTTCTCTTCTTCCACCCTCTTTCTTGTGGGGGCAGTCAGTGATGACATGACCTGGTTTATTATAGCAATAATAAACGATATCAGTAGAAATATGTTTGTTCAGTTTAGAAGTATACCTGTCATGGCTGCTTGAGCCTTTTCGGTGTTGATCATCATCATGTCGTGATCTTCTGTAAGAGATATCCTTGCCTTTTCATTGCTTCTTTTTGTTCAAGAATATCTTGAACTAACGTGAGAGTAGAGAGAACTCTCCTTCAGATAGCTTTGAGCCGGAGGTACTTGGCTCCGAGGTTTCTTCTTCACTAACTTCTTGTGCTGGGGCAGGAGAGGCAGCCTTGGACTTCCTTGTGGTGTCTGACTTTAGAGCGACAAACTTCTCCTTGGATGCAGACCTGCTCTTCTCTTCCAAATTCCTGGATAGCACAAACCTTGTTATCTCATTCATTGGCTAGAGATCTCAAGAACTTATCATTTAGTTCTCCGTTTGTGCAGACTCGGTCATAGACCCTTAGGCCGCTGACTATCTTGAAGAAGTTCTCAAAAGTGTCAGCAATGGTGTCCTTGTGCACTTGTCGGAAGGCTTCATATTTCTGATTCAGAAGGGATCTTCTATCATCCCTAATTTCTTCTGTACCTTCCATAAAAGTGACAAGGGACTGTCACATCTCCTTAGCAGACTGGCAGTGGATCAAGTTTTGCAACATGGAGTCATCGACTGCACTTGCTATTATATTCTTGGCTTTCTTATCTAAAGACACAAGTGCAATCTCGTCTTTATCTAAACCCATCAATTTCTTTGGAACTTTCTTTGTTAGATCTATTGTGGAGACGGTCATGGGGATGTAAGGACCTTCTTCAACGATCATGAAAATCCTTGGATTCACAGCTTCCATGAAAAATCTGATTCTTTCTTTCCACATGAGAAAGTTATTCTTTGTGCACAATGGAAGCTTGGCAAAATCTTTAGCCTTGTCCATGTTTGGAAAATTCTCAAAAGACAACTGGTAAGATCTGATCAAGGTGTTAATATTTTATTGATCAACCTGGCTCTGAGACCAACTGAAAGTGTTCAGTTGTCTACCTAAATCACATAGAGGGGGTGAATAGGTGAGTTGTGCGTCTTTTTACAGAATAAAAATTTAGAGATCTATGCACACAATTATCTACCAAGCATTCACAGACGACAAAAGACTTATAGTGGTTCTCAAACCTTTGGTACATCCACTTTCCCTCACCGATCTAGCAAATCACTAGACTCGGCTACTCCACTATCTCGGATTGAAAATCAATCCTACGTCTCGGAACAAAGTTCCTACAATCTCAATCCAAAACACGGATCTACACTCGGAAGGTAAAAGTTTCCTACAACTCGGAGACAAAAAGAACTCCTACACTCGGAGAGAAATCTCCTACAAGAATAAAATTGAGAATAATGAAAATACAAACAGTAATTGTTTCTCAGATTTGAAAATCTCGGCCTGTATCTTTTTCTTTGATCCTTGCGGCTCTATCAGAAAAGTTGGAGAAGAAATTTGGCAAGATCTGGATCTGAAATTTCTTGGACACACACGATCTGAGAGATGATGAAGAATTGAAAAACAATCTCGATCTGTGAGTCGACTTGATCTGAATCTCTTAAATCAAAAGTGTTGAAACCGGAATCCGGCCTCTTGTGGAGTTCGACCCTCGGGGAAGGGGTGGTCTCGCGCCTACTTTGCTCCTGCAAGAAAAACAACGAAAGAGACAAGAAAGAACAGACCCAAGGGCTCGCCAGGGAGGTCCCACCACAAACCCGGAAGATCTCTGAGCGCTTCCCCTCCTTAGCCAGAAGCCGAGCTAAGGTACTCTCAGAGAACACTCGAAAATGAGAGTCACGAGGCACTGAAAGCGTCCCCTCTGAGGTACCCCTTGGGTCTTATTTATAGTTATTTGGAATCTGAACTGCCAATAACCAAAGTAACTGACCTGAAAATACCAAAAGGCCCTTAGCTGGGTCTGCCAACAGCCAAACTCCGCTGTCCTGAGCAGCTATGCGCAGTCCAACCTGGTCTGCCAACAGCGAGGCTCCGCTGTTCTGAGTAGTTATTCGCACCCCTGGGGAGTCAGCTCGCCTCCAATTCTTCTTCGCGGGAGGCGGGCGCGACCTGACTTCAGCTGCCCGCCCATGCTCCCTGGGCGAGTGCGAGCCGTGCCGGGCGAGCCGCCTGTCTTCTGCCGGGCGGACCGGCAGCCAGGTCGCGTGTGGGGGTCGGCCGACGGCCACTGCGACTCTCGATCAGCCCGCCAGTCGCGGGTCGCCAAACTCGTCTGCTTTGGCCAAGGACTCTTCGCGCGACCCACTCGCTTGCCTCGTCGGCTCGCTCGACTGAAATGGACGGGAGCGGGCCAGCCCTTCTGCCGCATATCTGTTTGCCGCTCGGATGCGGGCCGCGGGGGAAGGTTTGCTCGCCTCCCTGGTGGGACCCACTCGCCGGACACGGGGTTGTACACAATCCCCGCTCTTTTTGAGCTTGATTCAAGCTCGGAAAGAATCGTCCAACCCGCGTGTTCGGCGAGTGCTTGTGCTGAGCCGGCAGGGAATCTTCTGGTGGGCCCCCACTGTCCGGCTATAAATATACCGCTGAGCCCAGGAGGGGGGCTCCCCAGATCCCCTCATTTTTCTTGAACAGACTGGTCTCTTGATGCCGGTCAGTGAAGAGGTGCGAGCTCGCCTGGCGGCAGCGGGCCTGAAGACTCAGGAGGAGGCACTCGAGGCCGCCCCTTGGCTAGCGCGTGGGTCTCCCGGCCCTCTCTTTAGGCCAGCGAAGGAAAAGATCGTTAGGCGGTCCCTGGCGGGTGAATGTCCGGGCTCCAGCTCGGCGGCGGCTGTGGAGGTCGTCCCTGAGGTGCGTGACCTTCCGCGGATTATCGCTGTACCTCTGACCTTTTGTTTTGCAGGCGATCCCTCGTGAAGAGGTGGGGAACGGGGGAGAGGATCGCCCCCCTCGCTTGTCGCCTGAGAAGGTTGTTAGTTCCCCAGGTCCGGACCGCCCACCTCCGGAAACCCCCCGCCCGCCGGCTTCCCACGGACTGGGAAAATCTCTTGAGACCCTCGAGGGAGAAACCTTTCAGGGTCGGTCGGGCTCCTCTCGCCCATCCGTCGGTGCGGGCGACGTGCCAACCCCTGGTGAGCTGATATTTACCGTTGGCTTTGCCCTTGCTCGCTCCTTCTGACTCGCCCGTTTGCAGGCTATAATAGGGCCTCCTCCGAAACTGAGACGAGCGAAGGGTATTCGCCCCCGCCCGACGTGGACAGTGTCTCTGATTACCTGGGCGACCCGACCGATGCGGCGGGGATGAAGAGGTAGGTGACGCGGCTATTCCAGAAACACACGTTGTTGATCCAGGAGCTCGCGAAGAGGGTCGATGAAGACAAGCCCGAGACCGCGGCCCGGCTCGCGGCCTTGGAGGGACCTCCGCGCGCAGCGGAAGACGACGATGTCACTTCACCGGGCGTGCATATAGCGCGAGCCGAGGGGCATCTTAGGAGCGCCACAGAGCAGATCGGCCTGGCTCAGCGGGAACTGGTGGCGGTTCGTGATTACCACGACCCTCGCGTGCCGCCGCGATCGGGAACGAAGCGGCGGCACAGGTGGAAATGGGTCGAGTACTGACCCAGCCTTCTGCCCCTCGCTTGCGGGATACCGCGGGATTGCTGTTATTTCGGAGTTACCTTGTATTTGTAATCGCCTGCGACTCTTTTAGCCCGCCTATGGGCCTAACTTTTTTATTGCTGAGATGTATTCGAAATTACCAAGCTGTTGTTTTTACTTTTTGCGGGATGGGGTAGGGGAGGCGTTCATTCTGCCTGACCTGCCGATTGGGGCGGGGGCGAGCTGAGGGGCTCGCCAGGCGGGAGCCTCCCGACTCGCGCTGAATCATGGGCGGGTGCGGGCCGAGACTCGCCCGCTCGGGTCTCCCGCGGACACGGCCGGGCGGGAACCGCGCCTGATCGGTCGTTGCGGTGCGGTTGCGCGCGGGGAAGTCGAACCGTCGGGCTGATATTTGCTATCCGCACCCCTTCTTTCGGTGGGAAGTTTCCCGCCCTTTCTCTTTCCCTATAAATAGACCTTGGAGGCCCTTATTTCCCCACTGATTCCAAACTCTCTCGCTTCCTGTCCCCCGCAAAGTACTGCTTGTACTCGCCTTCTGGATCTGTCTCGCGCGTTCGGCGGCGATCTGATGGGAATGGGCGGAGGCGGCGGCGACGTGGACGGGCGAAGTAAGTGCGCTTGGACCTTCTCCGAGCATGATTTTCCTCGTGCCGTCATCTCTGAGCGCGAGTACCTGGATGCTCTTAGCGACCACGTGCCGCCGAGTTTTTCTGCGAGACGGCCCGGGGATGGGGAAAAGATCAACGACTTATCCAGGGATGAGCTCGCCATCCCGCTAGCTCACTTTGAGGTGGGCCTGCGACTTCCCCTGTGGCCCGAGGTGCGCCAGGTGCTGAAATACTTCGGGGTCGTCCTAGGCCAGATGACCCTGAATTCCGTCGCCGTCATGGTGGGTTTCGCCTGTTTCCTGCGCGAGGAGCGAGTGGAGTTCAGCCTCGCCGTGTTCCGGAAGTTGTTCTCCTTCCGGGCGAACCGAGACGGGACCGCCTACTTCTCCAGCGCCCACCTCAAGGTGCGGGAGACAGTTAATAAGAGTCACAATTGGCTCAAGAAATTCCTGTTCGTCAAAGGGGACTTCGGCAACGTCCCCTTCTCGCCGGTGCAACTTAGCGAGGCGAGCTACCGGCCACCCAGCTTAGGCGGCCACGAAGCAGACTTGTGCGCGTTCTTCGCTGGGAAGAATTTCGAGGTCGCGTTCCTGCGCCGCCATCTTGACGACCTCGCTGCTGTCCCGCCGGGGGGAGGTTTGCCACTCGCCTCTATTATGCCTTATCCCCCTCTCTTCCTTTATCTCACCCTTCTTTCTGACAGGCGAGCGTGACATCCCTCTTCACCCCCCTTACGAGAGCGCTCGGATTCCCCCCGGGGTTCTCGCCCGGGCTCAGGCTGCGGATGCCGCTCAGCGCGACATCCCATCGGTCCCGGCCAAGAAGCGGCCGGGTGGCGGACAGCCCGCCCCTCCGTCGAAGGTGGCGAAGACGGCGGATCAACAGCCCACCGCGAGCCAAAGGAAGGGCAAGGCTCCCGCGGTCCTACCGGCCGAGGGCCCCTCGCCCCCGCTGGTTGCTTCGACCAGCGACTCCCCGGTCAGGGCGGCGGGCACCTCCGCGCCGCCGGACGTGTCTCAAGTTGCTGCGGAGCCGGTGCCGAGGGGGCATCGTAACTTCGGCTACGGCGAGAGGTACTTGGACGAGCTCGGCGTCCCGCTCCTGTCGTGGGATAAGGAGTCGAACCGCGCGATGATTTCGACTCTGCTGCCGAGCTGGATGGAGCAGGATACCATCGGCGGGGAGGCGTACAACTTCTCCTTTGGCTTGTACTCACGAGAAGATGCCGCCATCTACGACAGAGAGGAGACGCGAGTATTGGTTCATGAGAGCGCGCGGGCCCAGCTGCGCGGCCTGGAGCTGGCTCATATGGCGGGGAGGCGTTGCACTCAGCTGGAGCGGAACGCCGCCTCCCTGAGAAAATTGGCGGACGAGAGGGAGGCAGCCCAGAAGCTCGCTCAGGAGGACGCGACCCTTCAGAGGAGGCGGGCCGACGCGGCAGAGGAGACCCTTGCACAATACCTGGGCGGGGTGGTACGTATTCACCCTGACCTACCGCCTCTTCTCGCGAATACAGCTCACGATTCTTCTTCTTACTTTCTCTAGGATGCGGCGACGGCGAGCCGGATGGGTGCCGAGATCGCCACGCTCGGTCAGGACAAAGCGGCGTTGGAGGCGCGGGTTCGCGAGCTGGAGGCCGCCGCCGCTGTCCCTCCTCCAGACAGCAGGGCTTGTCCGCTCGAGCACCACTCCGACTACGACTTGGAAGTTCTGATGCAAAAGAATGCCGCCAGCGCCGCGAAGTATACGATGCAAATGGTGCGACGCGCGGATCTCCTTACGAGCGAGGCGGCGGGACTCTCGGCGGAAGACGTGGTGCCGGCGCTATTTCTCCCCGTGCCGGACCCTGGGGACAAAGCCTTCCAGCCCCTTTAGGACTTCTCGCCCCGGATCTCGCGTCTCCCCTGCCTTTTGATATTCGTTATTTAGATGTATATATTACGCACGTTTGGCTGTTTTGAGACGCTTGCGCGGGCTGTGCCAAGACTGATTTTTCTTCTATTATTGCTTTTATAAATGCTCTTCTCGCCTGCCTTACTTGCATATCCGCTATTGCCATAGAACGCGACCTGCCCCTGCGGCCCGACCCCGGAAGAGGGGGCTGCTCGCCCGCCAAGCGAGGCGAGCCGGCTCACCCCTTGGCCGTATTGCCTGATTTCTTGCGAAATTTCGCCCAGGTCCTCGCCCCCACTCGGCCGCCTTTCCTGGGGATGGGGGGGGCTATGTTAGACCCCCCCCCCCCCCCCGTTTTGATTAACTTTTGTGATTCCGACCTGTCGTTAACATCGTTTGAGTAGTTCCCGGCCTCGCCGGCTAGGTGGGAGTCCGTGAGCGTGATTTGTTCTGGGTTGTAAGTTATTGCCATCGAGTGACTTCCGGCCCTGCCAGCTAGGTGGGAGCCTGGCAGCGGGATCTTCTCGAGGCTAGGGATGACACCGAGTGACTTCCGGCCCTGCCAGCTAGGTGGGAGCCTGGCAGCGGGATCTTCTCGGGGTCCAAACTCATTCCATCGAGTAACTTCCGGCCCTGCCAGCTAGGTGGGAGCCTGGCAGCGGGATCTTCTCGAGGCTAGGGATGACACCGAGTGACTTCCGGCCCTGCCAGCTAGGTGGGAGCCTGGCAGCGGGATCTTCTCGGGGTCCAAACTCATTCCATCGAGTGACTTCCGGCCCTGCCAGCTAGGTGGGAGCCTGGCAGCGGGATCTTCTCGAGGCTAGGGATGACACCGAGTGACTTCCGGCCCTGCCAGCTAGGTGGGAGCCTGGCAGCGGGATCTTCTCGGGGTCCAAACTCATTCCATCGAGTGACTTCCGGCCCTGCCAGCTAGGTGGGAGCCTGGCAGCGGGATCTTCTCGAGGCTAGGGATGACACCGAGTGACTTCCGGCCCTGCCAGCTAGGTGGGAGCCTGGCAGCGGGATCTTCTCGGGGTCCAAACTCATTCCATCGAGTGACTTCCGGCCCTGCCAGCTAGGTGGGAGCCTGACAGCGGGATCTTCTCGAGGCTAGGGATGACACCGAGTGACTTCCGGCCCTATCAGCTAGGCGGGAGCCTGGCAGCGGGATCTTCTCGGGGTCCAAACTCATTCCATCAAGTGACTTCCGGCCCTGCCAGCTAGGTGGGAGCCTGGCAGCGGGATCTTCTCGAGGCTAGGGATGACACCGAGTGACTTCCGGCCCTGCCAGCTAGGTGGGAACCTGGCAGCGGGATCTTCTCGGGGTCCAAACTCATCCCAATCTTTTGTGCAAGCTGGCTATGACAATTCTGGGGGGGGGAGAAAAAGATGTTCATTATACCAAATTGTGTTGCTTACAGGTGCTTAAGGAAAAAACCTCTTCAGGTCGTCTCCACTCCAGGTGAGACTCAGGGTCTCGCCCTCTACATTTTGGAGCCGATAACCCCCTGACTTCAAAGCTTCCTTCACAATGAATGACCCCTCCCAGCTGGGGTTGAGCTTTCCAACGGATGCTGACCTCCCTGTCACGTCCACCTTCTTCAGCAACAGGTCTCCTTCCACGAACTGCTTGATCCGGACATGCTTGTCAAAGTACTTTGCCATCCTCCTCTTGAACTCCTCCTGTCGGACGACCGAAAGGTCCCTCAACTCTTCCACCATGTCAAGGGAGAGTCTCAGCTCCCCCTCGTTCTCGGCTCGCCATTCCTCTCGGCCCTCCCTGGCTCCCCCGACTCGCGGCGTTTGGACTTCAAATTCTATGGGGAGCACCGCCTCGCACCCATGGGAGAGCTTGAAGGGGGTCTCCCCCGTGGCCGTGTTTGGGGTGGTTCTTAGGGCCCAAAGCACCGCGGGGAGCTGCTCCACCCAGCTCCCCCTCAAGTTTTCCACCTTTTTCTTGAGGAGATTGACGATGATCTTGTTCGTGGCTTCCACCTGCCCGTTGCTCCTGGGGTGGTGGACCGAGGCGAACCTGAGGTCGATTCCAAGTTGGTCGCAGAAGCTGATGAACTCGGCACTGGTGAACTGGGGTCCGTTGTCGGTGTCGATGGCCTAGGGCAGCCCATGGCGACAGATGATCTCCCCCCAGACAAAGTTCCTGATTACCTGGGAGGTCACCTTGGCCAACGCCTTCACCTCCATCCACTTCGAGAAGTAGTCGATCATCACCAGGAGGAACCTTCTCTGACCGATGGCCTGGGAAACGGCCCAACCAAATCCATTCCCCAGATTGCAAAGGGCCAGGGGGCCGTGATGCACTTGAGCTGTTGGGCCGGCTGCTGCTGGAGGGGGGCAAACAGCTGGCACTTATGACATCTCCTTGCGAACTCCGCGGCGTCTCGGCCCAGGGTGGGCCAGAAATATCCTTGCCTGATTATCCTCCCCTCCAGGGTCCGACTCCCGGAATGACTCCCGCATTCCCCGGAGTGGACTTCTTCTAAGATCCTCTGCGCCTCACCCTCGGCTACGCAGCGAGCCAGCATCCCGGAGAGGGTCTTCCTGTATAGCTGCCCGTCTTTAAGGAGGTAGTAAGCGGACTTGTGTCTCAGCTTCTTCCTGTCTACTCCCTCCGGATACTCTCCCGTGGAGAGGAAAACTACTACCGGATCCATCCACGAAGGCTGCTGATCGATCTCCATGAGCTCCCCCTCCTCGATGGAGGGGCGGAACAGGTCGGTGATGGTGCCTCCTACCCGGGGGCCATGCTTTGCTAGCTGGTCGGCCTGGTCATTCTCTCCCCTTGGCACGTGTCGGATGGAGAAGGTTTGGAAGGTCCCTATGACCCCCTTTACTTTGGCCAGGTATAACTTCAGGGGGGCTCCCTTGCTTCGAACTCCCCGTTGATCTGAGAAGCTACCACCATGGAGTCGGTTAGGACCTCCACATCCAGCACCCCCAACTCCCTGGCCAGGCGCAGCCCCGCTATCACTGCTTCGTACTCGACCTGGTTGTTGGTAATGGGAAAATGCACCACCACCGTCTGCTCAATCTGAGTCCCTTGAGGGCTCTCCAGAACCACTCCTACTCCAAGAGAATGCCTTCCTGAGGCTCCATCCACCCTTACCTTCCAAGGAGTTGGGCGGGTGAGCTCCTCCTCCGCTACTTCTACCACGTAGTTGGCCAAGAAGTCGGCCATCACCTGAGCTTTGATCGAGAGCCGTGGAACGAAGGAGACATCGAACTCGCTTAGCTCCACCGACCATTTGGCCAGCCGACCTGAATGCTCCACCCCCTCGAAGATGTTGCGGAGAGGATGGTCGGTCACCACCCGGATTGAGTACGCCTGGAAGTACGGTCGCAGCCGCCGAGCCGAGATGATTAGTGCAAATGCAAGCTTCTCCAAGATTGGATACCGGAGCTCGGCCTTCCTCAGGACCCGGCTGACGTAATAGACAGGGAGCTGTCTCTTCCCCTCTTCTCGAACCAAGATGGAGCTCAGAGCCTCCGCCCCGACCCTGAGATATAAGAACAAATCCTCGCCCTCCTTTGGCCCTTGGAGTAGCGGAGCCTGCGTCAACTGCGTCTTGAGGGCCTGGAACGCCTCCTCGCATTCCTCGGTCCATTCGAACCTCTGACCTCCCCTCAGCATTTTGAAGAAGGGGGAGCACTTCTCCCCTGCCCGAGAAAGGAAGCGACTCAGCCCTGCTAGCTTCCCCGTCAACCGTTGGACCTCCTTTGCATTTCGTAGGGACCCCAGCTCCAAGATAGCCTTGACCTTGTCTGGATTCGGCTCGACCCCCGCGGGGGTGAGGAGATGCCCCAGGAACTTCCCTTGGCCGGCCCCAAAGACACACTTAAGGGGATTCAGCCGCATCTTGTACCTGCGCAGGGTGGCGAAGGTCTCCTCTAAGTCCCGGAGGTGGGAGTCCGCATCCCGGCTTTTGATCATGAGGTCGTCCACGTACACTTCCAAGTTCCTCCCTCTTTGCTCCTTGAAGACCCTATCCATCATTTTTTGGTAGGTGGCCCCAGCGTTCTTCAGCCCGAATGGCATCATCTTGTAGCAGTAGCATCCATCCCCTGTGATGAATGAGACATCCTTGATGTCCGGGGGGTGCATCCTGATCTGATGGTAACCTGAAAAGGCATCTAAAAAACTCATTACAGAAAAGCCGACGGCTGAGTCAACCAACGCGTCGATCCGAGGCAAAGGATAACAGTCCTTAGGACAAGCTTTATTAAGAAGGGAAAAATCGATACACAACCGCCAGCGGCCGTCTCCTTTTTTGACCATCACAACGTTGGAGACCCAGCCGGGGTACTGAATTTCGGACACGAAGCCAGCCTTGAGAAGCTTCGCCACCTCCTCCCTGATGGGTTCCGCCAGCTTGTCTGCCGTGGATCTCTTTTTCTACTGGACGGGGCGTGTCCCCGGGTCCAAGTTGAGGCGGTGGCAAGCCACATCCGCGTCAACCCCCGGCATCTCCGCGGCGCTCCAGGCGAAGATGTCCACGTTCTTCTGGATGCACTCCAGCATCCTGCCCTGGTCCTCCGGGGTCAGCCCTCCGCTGACGCGGATCTTCTCCATCCTTCCTCCCCGGGTGAGCACCTCCACCTCCACCACTTCTTCCGCCGCCTCCAGCCTGGATCGCTCCCCCCATCCTTCGGCGTCCCCTTCCTCCGGAACGGGGACCTCTACCTCCATCTCCCCTCCCACGGCCCTTACTTCGGCCACTTCCCCAAATCTTCCCCTGCCGCCTTCTCTGCGCAGTCCTTCACCTCCAGCTCCTCCCCTCCTACTTCCTGCTCGGCTTCCTCCATTCTCCGTCCCATCTCCTCGGCTCCCTCTTGCCAAGAGATGGTGTTCACCGCAGTGACATAGCACTCCCGTGCCACCTTTGGGTCCCCCTGACCCTAACCTGCACCCCCTCAATGTTGAACTTCAAGCACTGATGGAAAGACGAGGGGACGCAGCGGAAGGCGCTGATGAGGGGCCTACCAAAGATGGCGTTGTAGCTGCTGGGGGCGTCCACGATGACGAACTTGCAGTTTCGGGATTGCCCCCCCCCCAAGGTGACGTGGAGGCCGACTCCTCCCTCTACTTCCTTTCTTTTTCCGAGAACCCGAACAAGGGCCCGTCCGAGGCCAGCACCCTCTTAGCCTCCACCTGCATCGCGTCAAACGCCTTTTTGAAGACGACGTTCACGGAGCTCCCATTGTCCACGAGGATCCGAGAGACAGTGAAGTTTTAGATGGCGGCCTTGATGACCAGCGCATCACAGAACGGGTCCTCGTGGTCTGGCATATCATTTCTGGAGAAGGTGATCCTCTCCTCCGGGGGCGGGGTTTGGGATGTAGAGGCGACGCTTCTCCGGTACATGGTGTGGAGGCTTGCCTTGCGGGAAGCCTCGATCCCCCCCCCCCCCCCCCCCGTGGATCACTCTGATCCCTCCTCGGGTCCCGACATCAACCCGGTCCTCGCAACGATCCTCCTCTGCCCGAGGCAGGACCTCCTCGATCCTCACTTCTTGCCGCGCCTCCTCCTGCTGCTGCTGCCGTCCCCTATTCCCTCTTATCTCCAAGAATTCTGGGCACGTGGCTGTTGCGTGCCCCTCTTCCTGATGGAAGTCACAATAGGGCAGCTCCACCCTGAACTCCCTTCTCCTCCTTCTCATGATCCCCCTCCTTGCTCCCAAAGCTATGGCCATGGCCTCCTCCTGATCGGGGAGCCGGGGCCGGTGACCCTGCCTCCAACCCGGTGGGTGGAACTGATCCGGCCTCCCCTGATAGTGACTCCTTCCGAGGTACCCTCTCTGTGGCCCCTGCCCCTGCCACTCTGGTCTCCAACCCAGCTGACGGTCGGGCTCCTGACGCCCCCACCCCGGCTGCTGTCCTTGGAGCTCCCTCTGCTCCCTCTGCCTGGGCTCCCCTCTTCTCTCATCCTGCGCTCTTCCCCCCTTCGACTCCTTCTCTTCCTCGGTGGCCCATCTGGCTAGCTTCCTTGCGAACTCCGGATTCGACGCCTCCCCGTCGACTTCTCTAGCCGCCCTCTCCATCAACTCCTCGTAGGAGAGAGGGGGAATTCTCTTCAGCTCCATTCGAAAGAACCCCTGCTGCAGGCCCAGGGTGAAGGCCATCATCAGACTATGGCCCGGCATCTCCTGGACCTGGGTAACCTCCTCCTGGAATCGATCCACATAGCTTCACAATGTCTCGTTCACTCCTTGCTTAATGTGGAACAATGACTCAGACTCCTTCTTTCTCTTCTTCGAAGTAGTGAACCTCAGCATGAATCCTCGGCGCAAGTCTTCAAAACAGTAGATGGAGCTGGCCGGGAGCTGGTGGAACCACTCCCTTGCCTTCTCTCGGAGGGTGATGGCAAAGAGACGGCACTTGAACCCGTCCGACATCTGACGGATGGAGACCACGTCCTCGAACCATTGGACGTGCTGAACCGGGTCTCCCTTTCCGGTGTAGTAGGACATCTCGGGCTCCATGAACCCTTCTGGTACTGGTGCTGAGGAAACCAGCTCGCTGAAAGGACTGCATCCTCCCACTGGGCGAGCCGGCGAATCTCGCGGACCCAGCTCGCCGAACCTGCCTCGGCTTGCCGAGCCGGGGAAAAGCTCGCGCCCGAGAGCTCGCCCCCTCGGCCTTCCTCGGCCACTTCCTTTCCAGCTCGCCGGCCAGGGGCGTCCTCGCCAAGAGAGGGGGCGGCCGCGATCTGGGCTGCCGGAGTCGAGCACTCGGCCCGCACGCCGAGTGCGATCTTGACGAGGTCCAGCACCTCGTTCCTGAAGTCTTCAAACATTCCCACTGTCGCGAGAGTCGGAGGGGGCGGCGAGTTCTGCCTGTCGGATCCTTGTCCTCCCGTCATTGAGCTCGCTGAAGCTTTTCTGCACTGACCACTCTCCACGCTCACCGCACCAAGATGTTGAAACCGAAATCCGGCCTCTTGTGGAGTTCGACCCTCGGGGAAGGGGTGGTCTCGCGCCTACTTTGCTCCTGCAAGAAAAACAACGAAAGAGACAAGAAAGAACAGACCAAAGGGCTCGGCAGGGAGGTCCCACCACAAACCCGGAAGATCTCTGAGCGCTTCCCCTCCTTAGCCAGAAGCCGAGCTAAGGTACTCTCAGAGAACACTCGAAAATGAGAGTCAGGAGGCACTGAAAGCGTCCCCTCTGAGGTACCCATTGGGTCTTATTTATAGTTATTTGGAATCTGAACTGCTAATAACCAAAGTAACTGACCTGAAAATACCAAAAGGCCCTTAGCTGGGTCTGCCAACAGCCAAACTCCGCTGTCCTGAGCAGCTATGCGCAGTCCAACATGGTCTGCCAACAGCGAGGCTCCGCTGTTCTGAGTAGCTATTCGCACCCCTGGGGAGTCAGCTCGCCTCCAATTCTTCTTCGCGGGAGGCGGGTGCGACCTGACTTCAGCTGCCCGCCCATGCTCCCTGGGCGAGTGCGAGCCGTGCCGGGCGAGCCGCCTGTCTTCTACCGGGCGGACCGGCAGCCAGGTCGCGTGTGGGGGTCGGCCGGCGGCCACTGCGACTCTCGATCAACCCGCCAGTCGCGGGTCGCCAAACTCGTCTGATTTGGCCAAGGACTCTTCGCGCGACCCGCTCGCTTGCCTCGTCGGCTCGCTCGCCTGAAATGGGCGGGAGCGGGCCAGCCCTTCTGTCGCATATCTGTTTGCCGCTCGGATGCAGGCCGCGGGGGAAGGTCTGCTCGCCTCCCTGGTGGGACCCACTCGCCGGACACGGGGTTGTACAGAAAGCCCTAGTGATTTGCATGAAGAAGATCGGCGGCGGAGGCTTTCATTTTTGGACAAAAAGAATAAGATTCAGAATACTTAGAATAATTCTTGACAGCTTGTTAGGGTTAGTCGGTTTTGACAAGACCTTATATAAGATCTCTCTAACGGTCATAATTATCATTAATGACGTACACGTAGACCAATCACGTCAAGCCATTTGAAATTCCCGTCAAATCTAGATTTAGCGAAATTCTGGAAAAATCTGACTGAAATACTCGAGTAACAGATTACCTACTCGAGTACTTAATAAGATTACTCAAGAAAATAGAAGAAAACTACTCGAGTAGAAGATTTAGAGAAAATTCAGAAAGAGTGAGTAATTACTCGAGTACAAAATGATTTACTTGAGTGCTAATATAATTACTCGAGACGTGTAGTTGAACTACTCGAGTGGTAGAAATAAACTGCTCGAGTACTAGATATACTACTCGAGAGGTAGAAGGATTACTCGAGTCAAAGACTTAGAAAAAATATTTGGAAGAAAAATTCTGATTACTCGAGTACTGAGACTGTACTACTCGAGAGGAGATTGACTACTCGAGTATATAGAAATTACTATTCGAGTAAAGGACTTAAAAAAATTCGGAGAGATGAAAATCTTATCACTCGAGTATTAAACCTGAACTACTCGAGTAGTAGATAGACTACTCGAGTACATGAACTTGACTACTCGAGTACATGAACTTGACTACTCGAGTAAAGTAAAACAACACGAAACCTTGTCTACTGTAACTCGTGACAAAAGACTAATCTACTCAAGTACTAATATGACTACTCGAGCAAATGACTTAGAAAATTTTCTGAGAGAAAATTCTGTTAACTCGAGAATAAGAAAAGATCTACTCGAGTAATTGACTTGGGTACTCGAGAGCTATATACAGACTACTCGAGAGTCATTTCCCTTACTCGAGTACAGATATACTTACTCGAGTAATTACTAAGTATTTCACTCGAGTATATAAACAACTACTCGAGTAAAAGACTTAGCAAAAATTTCCTCAACAGACTTTTCTTTTCTTCAATAAAATCAACAACATTTCTTTCTCCAATAAGTTTTAGTGCTTGGAACATGAAGTGTATCCCAATAGAGAGGCTACACATGAGTCAACATCATGGATCACACAATGAGGGATTACATTGTATGGTTCTGTGTTTGGTGACCCATTGTAGACTGACATTGGTTTACACTTGACAATATAGTCCTCCAAACACATTATTCAAACAAGACATCAAATATAACTTAATTCATCTTAGTTCAAGGGTGACTTCATCAAATTTGGATCATTGTGGATACAATACCCAACAGTAATTGGCTAATTAGTCCTATAAATAGGGGTCATGAGTTGTAATAGAAATTAAGAAGAAAATTAATTAAGTTTGGTTGTTTCTTCTCTATCCCGACCCCCTCCTCCATCTCTCTCATCTCGGGCCACCCCCGGCCGTTCGTCTTCTCTCCCATCTCCGGCCGCCTCTTGGTCATTCTTAGGTATCTTTAGTATTACCATATTTAAGATCTTAACAATTGTTAAGATAGTTTAATTTCTTTTTATTTCCTTCATTAATGATGCACATGACGTTCATCTTTCAGATAACATCAACAAGCAACATTTTTATTAACCTTCCTTTTCCAACAATTACATGCAAGGAGACGTATAAATGGAATTAGCAGTGCATCTATATAAGTTGATTAGGACTTGTAATGCAGTCCCATTTGGATGTTGACCTCTCATTAACACACACACGAATAATAATTAGGTACGCGTAGCATTTGATAAAGTGAGAACGAGTGAAATTCAGAATGTTTATTCTTTGAACCAACGGTTGCAAAAAAAAAACCCAACGCAGTGCACGATTTGCAAAACTTGATCGTGAGGATCCTGCTTTACCCGCACTCTTTTCTCTAGAAGCAGAAAAATTTGTGCTCGCACAGGCGCACAGCGAGTGCAAGAGAGCGGCAGAAGGGATAGAAAAGCTTAAGAGACATAATATTGGAGGTTTGCAGGTTGCAGCGAGGGGCTCAGAGGAAAGAGGCAGGAAGATGAGAGCTTTAATGAACCAATTTAATTCCGGTGAATTTTAGGAAAGTCGCAATGTCATGTGAGGAGGAGCCTCTGTCTCTCTCCTGATCCGCTCTTCTCTTTGTATTTGACTTTAGCTATGTTCTCTTCTTCAAAGCTGTTGTCCCTCTCATTCAGTTGCTGTCCTAATAGCCTGCATATGGCCACTTTTTCTTTTATTTAAGACCCCCACCCCCATCCAATCCCAATTCCCCCCATGGCCCATCCCCGCTAAAAAAACAAAATTTATTTAGTTTAACCCTAGCTAGCTGTGCTCTCTGGCCCTGGTCTCTTGCTCCGGGATCTTTCCTTAGATTTTGTTTGGATTTTGTGCTTCCCACGTGAAGGACAATGCCCCACATTTAATTTCCTACAGTGGCCATTGGGGGGAACTTGAAAGGGAAACACCCTACTCCTCCCCAACCCTCTAGCTTGCTTGCTTGCATGAAATAAGCTCTTGCTTTATCTTCCCTGTCTGCTCCTTTCTTTATTTACTTTCGCAGGAATATATATGTGGCCGGGGGAAAGAGAGAGAGAGAGAGACAGGGAGGGAGGGTACCCTAAAGCCCACGAGAGGGACTTGTTCAAGGTGGTTATTCCACTGCCCCCACCAGGGAACCCCAACTGTTGGGCCATTGGGGGTATCAAATCAAAAGATGACAAAAGCAGGGGACTATTTCATACCCATCCTTCAAGGCTTCAAAGCCCACTCCCCACTCTCTTAAAAGTCTTCTTCTTCGTCTTCAAGTCCCTCTCCTCCTGATTCTCAGCTTTGTTTTTTTCATTATATTTTTATTATTATCCTCAGAGCAGAGATATTGTTGTGGATGATCACGACAGGGTCGGGATACTTCCGACTCCTAGGGTGTTTTTTTAATAATATAATGATAATGATAATGATAGTAATAATAATAATAATACTGCTTATATATATATATATATATATATTGGTAAGTATTTGTGGGAAAGAAATAAGTGGGTTCCACCATGAACTGTCAACTCATGGCTTTGCTAAGACCTGTGTGTGAGGCCCCCGTCCTCGGATCCGGATTCCCTGGAGTTTCTCTGGGAACTCCAGGAGGTGGAGTTCGGCTTTTGCGAACTAATGGAGCGAAATCAGAAAAAAATGGTGAACATGAAAGTTGTAGATATTCCCGAGACGAATAACTCTTCATGTTCAATAAATATATTTTGATTTGAAGTCGTTTAGACCCCCAATATGGGCTCCGAAAAAACTCTGTCCGAAAAATATTAAATTAATATTTTTCGGAATAGTTTTTTCGGAGCCCAAATCGGGGTCTAAACGACTTCAAATCAAAAAATTTCAGCATGAAAGTTATTTGTCTCGGAAATATCTACAACTTTCATGTTCACCATTTTTTCTGATCCGCTCCATTTTTCCAGGATTCCGGATCCCTCCTCCTCCTTAACTCGGCCTCCATGTATATATATATATATATATATATATATATATATATATATATATATATATATATATATATATATACATATACTAGCAATTAATTACAATTTATCTTCGTTCCAAAGTCCTCACTTTTATCACTTACTGGGCTGCAGGGCGCAGATGATGATTTTTGTCTTTGTTGACAACTTTATGACCATCTCTCTTTATCTTTTTACTCCCCCATCCCCACAAAATTCTGCACTGGCTGTTCATATGCATACTGCCATTTAAAGCTCTTGAGCTGATCCCAGCGCATAGTTTTATCTTCTTCTTTAGAAAAAAATTTGAAATCCACCCTCATTATCTTTATATATAATAATAATAATAATAAAGTTAAAACTGGTGCATTAATATTTATGCTCTTAAAGCTTACAACACTATTGTTGCGGCAAATTCAATCCTTCTGGTAGGCCTTATTAATTTTGGCCGTCTTAGCCTGTGGAGTGATCGACTTCTTCCTAGGATCGTCGTGGATTTAGGCAAATTTCCGGGTGGCCTAACGGGTGGAGGAGGCACGTAAAAGGATTTCGACAGAGCTCCGATTTGAGAAAGAAGAATGATGAAAGATGTAAAAGTTAGGAATGAGATGGGTCATGGGGTCTATTTTAGGCTCCAAGAGATGGTTATGGTGGTTACGTGGCTATCCGCACATCGTAACCACCAAAAATCACTAATTGAAAACCGTATTTAGTATAATTTCAGATCTATATTATTTTCATGATATTTGTTATTCACAGGTTTTTGATTAAATAAATAACATTTTCCACTAACCATGGTGGTTAATGAGTAATTACGTGGGTGGTTACTTATGTGACGGACAATGGTGATCGTTATTGGGTGATCGAACGGTGGTGAAGGCCGCCATGAACGGGCGGCCAACTTGGCTGCAAACGACCGCCGATGAAGGAGGAGGAGCCACGACTGGTTAATTACCTTGCTAATTAGGTAAATTCGTTGCTAATTTTAATTAGCAATGAATTTAGAAACAAAAAAAATTCCTACCTAATATCCTCCTAGCTAATTTTAGCGAGGAAAATTTCCTTCCTATATTGCAAGAAATTTTTAGCAAGGTATTTTATTTGTTGCTAATATTTTTATTTAATAATTCTGTTAAATTAAAAATATTGTTTTATAAATAATAAAAATATATTCATTTAACTAAATCTACCAAGTTTTGAACCCTCAACCTATTCCATACAACTCATCAATCTTCTAATTGATCCAACCAATTTATTTGTAGAAAGAGACCGATATTATTTATATATAAGATTATATATAATTATAATATTTATGTAATTTATAAAATTATATTTTTTTTATAATATATATTCTTTATATTAATTTATATAACATTTTATTAACATTAATATTCTTTAAAATTATATAGTTCATATAATTATATTACTTTATAATATATACGTGAGTATATATATATATATATATATATATATATATATATATATATATATATATATATATATATATATATATATATATATATATATATATAATATCATGTGCGGGCAAGTTTGCGTGCGGGCGTACGGGTAGGGCAATTTGGGGGTCAAGATGATTTTAAATCAAAAAAATTTCCTTGCTATTTTCGTAGGTAAAGTTAAAAAAAAATTCTAGCTAAATTTGATGCTAATTAGTATGTGATTGTTAACCTTTCCTAATTTCCCTTGCTAAATGAGATTTTTCTTGTAGTGTAACCTCACCCCAACTTCCTATAAAAATAATGACGGTCTTATCATATGCCCTCAAAATTCTCGGTGCTTAGAACCAGAGCGTGTGAAGAGCGAGGATTTTTTCGTGTCTTCTTTTGGGGCGATCATGATGGCGATGAACGAAAAGGTGCTTACAAAGCGACGAGTGACAATGCACTTGCTGAGGTACATTGTTGTTTGCTTGAATGAAAAGATGTGCTCGGAGGCGGAGGCGAGGAAGGGGAGGCACGAAGAAGGAGGCGAGGAGGCGGAGGCGCGAAGATTCACGCAAGCGCCTAGCTGCGGAATCAGACGAGTGCACCTACGCGCGCTCAGCCGCTCGCGTCGGCGCGATAGTGTGCACGCATCCGCGCACGTACCTGGGCACACACGATGGTGTGTACGCCCTTATGTGCGTGCACCACCGCACACGCCTAGGAGCACACGGTGGAGCACGCCCACCTGGGCATGCGCATCGGGGCGCTCCCCTATGCGCCCGTGTGGGGGTGCTCTCGCATCTGGGCGCGCACATCCGGGCGCGATCGTAGGCATGCGCGCGGTGGTACGTGCCCCCGGGCATGCTTACCCGGGCGCACGCGCGTGTATGTGTGTGCGTTTACCAGGATGTGCGCTTGCCCGGACATGTGCTCGCAAGTGCGTGCGTGCACCCAAGTGGGAGCCTTGGGTTTTCGGGTGCATGCACCCACGTGCTGTGGAGCGCATCAGTTTGCATGTGTCTTTGCGCTGGTGATATAGTTGTGAATGCTCACGCCTGGAGGCTCTCTTGAGCGCCCAAGGCACGATTACCACATTGTTGGGATGACACGATCCTTGTTGTGAGTATTCGTTTTCGGTGTGATTTTCCGTAATTTTTATTTTTCCCTTATTTTCAGGTCTTGAAGCACAATACATATGTTCGTCTAATGTGATTGCGCTCTACACTTACCGGAGAGCAAATTGCAATCTGAAGAAAAGGATATGGGTTACCTGTTGATCTTGAAGTAAGGATTCCTCGTATTGAGGAAAGAGTTCAGAACCCTCGAAAGGGTTGGTTGACTGTATGCGAGACGACGCTACGGTCTGAATTCTGATTTCCACCGTACGAAGAGGTGGGGGACATCTTGAAGTTTTGTTGTTTCCCTATGTCGCAATTTACTACTCTTGGGATGACGCTCTTTATGGGGTTAGTTGTGTTTTTCAAAGTGCATGATTCTCCTTGGACTTGTTTAGAGACTAGTGTGTTGTTCGTGTCGATGGCAGAGGCCATGCTGAGATTTATAGCAACAAGAGCTAGCTCGATTTTAAGAGTTGGACGGATCTCCGCCATTGAAACAATTTGTTTGGATATGCTCAAAATTCATGGGGTCTACAGAAGCTTTGGAATTCTTTGTCTGATCATTGTCGCTGTCAGAAGGGAAAAGAAAGGGACTTTTCTCCCCTGTTGGGATTCGCAGAGCCCCAGGAGCTGGCAAATTATTTGTTTAGCATTTCTTTATTTGTGGAGGAAAAGTGAGTGAGGTTATTCATGCTTTCAGCTAATTCTGAGCGCGTTGTGGAGGTGTCATCAACCCGTGATCAGAAGAGAAAGCTCATTATGAAGGGTACACAACCTAATCCTGAGGTTAAGGTATTGGAGTCTCCCCCCCCCCCCCACTACAAGTCCCTCATTCAAAGGTTTCGGCCTCCAGAGTGTCCTGTTTTTTGAAGGCGATGACTGATGCAGTAAGTGAGCTTTTATGTTTCTAGTTCTTAGTTGGATTACTTTATGTAATTCTGGCCTTTTCCATTTTGGTTGTAGATTGAAGCTCAAGCTCATATAGTGTTCATGTTGAACGATCATTATGTGAGTTTGAAAGATTGATACTTGACTTTTCAGGAGAAGCTCTGGGGGAGGAGACTTCACTTGTTGACTTGAAGGAGAAGCATGATCGATATATATCTCGATTTCGGCAGATTGGTTCAGAGCTGAAGTCAAAGCTTGGGGAGGCCCGAGCGGCGTTGTTGATGGAGAAGTCCTTAGTGTAGAATACAGTGTAGTTGCTGAAGACTATAGAGGAGGAGGCTTCTCGTTTGGAGGCAGAGCTGAGGGCTTCGAAGGCTGAGGTGGAGCGACTTTCCTCAGATGATTGAGTGTCATAACTGAAGGTTGTCGGGCTTGCTGAGTACACAGACTCATTAGACTATATGCGCGATTGCTATTTAATTGGCGAGGAGATCCACAAGGAGGCCCGTACTAGAGAGGTAGAGCTCTAGATGGAGGATATTCGCGAGGTCGCCCTTAGGTGTGGAGTGTCGAAGGAGCGCCGAATGCTGGCCAAGAGGCTTGAGTGTGATATCTCAAGCCTTGGCTTTGATGACCATTCTTATGTTGATGATTAAGGCTTTGATTTTTATGTAGACGTCGTCGGCGAGTAGTAGGCTTGCCTTTCATGTTTGTGTTTGCATTGTTAGTTGAGTCTTTATGGTGCCGTCATTTTGTGATGGCTTTGTATTTGTCTTTGTACTTTTGTACTTGTACTGTGTATCTTCCTTTGACGATATGTACCCTACTTTGAAGAGCTTTTTTTATTTGCTTTTGCAAATTTTCTTAAGCGTTGAGCTTAGCTGGTATGATGATTTCAAACGTGTTAATGTCGTTGCCTGGTTGACTGTTAAAGGACGAGACCCAGGGACATCTTAACTAGCTGGCCAGGAAAAGATTAAGATATCCGGTCTAGGGGTGTCGCTTATTGTAGTGACCTACTGTAGGGGAGAAGGCGCACCTTCGATCCGGGGTAGTGCGACGTGTAACGTCTCATTTCGCGCTAGTCCCCTCGCACGGGTTTTGAGTCAAGAGACATAACTCGGGCTCGGGTTGCGCCGGATTCGACAAGTAAAATTCGTCGGATATCATCACGGATATCCGACGAATTCGTCAAGTATGACTTGCGAATTGAGGCCAGTACTATTCGTCGAATATCATCACGAATATCCGACGAATTCGTTGAGTATATAAGATGAATTGGACTTAGAATATTTTGGCCAGAAGAATTTGTCGAAAAGCTTTGAGTGATCTCGACGCCATTCGACGAAGCGCAGAGTAGATAAGACGAATTTCACTTAGAAGAATTCTGAATTCGGGAAGCTTCGATTGCGCTGAGTGAACTCGACGCCATTCGACGAAGCGTCGAGTAGAAAAGACGAATTCTGCTTACGGGAAGCGTCGAGTGCGCTGAGTGATTGTAACACCCCGGTTTTCCAGACCTTGAATCTCTGGAAGCAACGTGCGGGGAAGAACTTAGGAGAGAAAGTTTGGATGTTACAACCCCAATTATTGGGGTTGCAACCTTTTTTCTATTGTCCGGTTACGCATTAGACATGGTTCACGTGATCAACGTCGAACGGGTTTCGCCGAACGTCGAACGGGTTCGCCGAACGTCGAACGGGTTCGCCGAACGTCGAACGGGTTCGCCGAACGTCGAACGGGTTCGCCGAACGTCGAACGGGTTCGCCGAACGTCGAACGGGTTCGCCGAACGTCGAACGGGTTCGCCGAACGTCGAACGGGTTCGCCGAACGTCGAACGGGTTCGCCGAACGTCGAACGGGTTCGCCGAACGTCGAACGGGTTCGCCGAACGTCGAACGGGTTTCGGGAGGTTTGTGTTGTTGTATTCTTTCGACGAACGCTGAACTCCACGTCCGGTTAGTTCGACGAACCTTCGAACGGAAATCGTCGAGTCGAAGGGCGGTTTCGTCGATTGCCTTTGTAGACGTCCGATTTCACATCAAATCTGATCTAAGGGCCTAGGATTTTCCATCGAAAGTGCTTAAGAAGGCGGAGCGGGATTTATCCCTCACTTCTCCTCATTTTGGAGTTGACTTAGGGTTTGAGAGAGAGAGAGAGTTAGGGGAGGAAGAAGAGAGCTTTCTTCCGCCATTGACGAAGCTTCGGAGCTCCGATCGTCGTTCCAAGGCCAGATCCGTGGAGAGGACATGAAGGTGCTCATTTTCATCCGTGCAAAGCAAGTTTTCATGGCTAGGAAGAGGATTCGTAAGGTAACGACATTTCTCCTCTCGGTTTTAGGATGCGTGCATGACATACATTTTCTTCTTGTTTCCTTCAAGCATTTTAGGCACCGGATCTCTCAAGTGAGAGGGATTCGGGTTGTCATGCTTCAAGAGAAATCACTGGGTCGATTGTGTCCGTCCCCAGGATGATATTGCATTAGAAATCCGGTCCGTTAGTGGATTAAGCATTGTGGGTGAAGCCATAGTCGTGACCCGTAGTCCGACTCGGTGATGTTGCATAACGAGCCTTAAGGATTCTGTAGAAATCTATTAGCGGAAAGACGTCGTTTGTGAGGATGGTTTACCCCTTTTTCGTGTGAGTACATGTGGCCAAAACCGGACCGGGTGGAAATTAGAGTACACGTGGGGGCACGGGGATGGTACGGTACAAATGTTGGATTAGGGTGGGAAAAGAATGGGATTGTGATGTGATAGGGTGTGGTTTGTCTCTGTGGTCGGCTGGCTAGCCTGTGACGTTGTCATGTGTGGAGAGTGTACCGGCGAGACAAGCCCCCTACTTTGGAACTAACGAGAACGCCAAGCTTTGGACAAGCCCGGATGATCCCAGCTGGGTCCCGCTGGGTCTCCTTCGGTGGACTTGGTCCCGATTTTGGAGCCGGGCCTGGGTCGTCGCGAACGAGTGGGGTCTAACAATGGTTCTTAGCATTGGTTTGTTTATGTGGAGGAATTTTGACGCGAGAAGTCAGAGCTTGAAGGCAAGCCCGGGTTTTGATACCCACTAGTGGGTGGGGCCTAGGAAAGAATTCTGTGTGGCGGCTTGTATACCGTTTGGGGAAAATTGGAAGTACCCTTGTGTTTGCGGCTTGAATGCCGATAGGGAAATTGTAAGTACCCGATTGATGATGTGTTAGAAGCATACGCGTTAGGGTGTCTTGAGTGAAACCCAAGATTGCATTTATGTTGCATTGTAGGCTCATTTATATTACATGCTCAACTTAGAAACATGTGTGTTGTATGAGACATCCAAACCCGTTGTATAACTTTACATGTTTATATATATTGCATATGAAGTGCTAACCTGCAGGGTGATGAGGTACCCCGGGGTCCGCTAGGGACGGCGGGAGGAGATGTTGGTTACACAGTTGAGGTCAGCCTTTGTTGACCACGTTACCACCCATTTTTACAGGGCAAGGATCGCAAGCGGGAGCAAGCTCCTAGTCCACGGGAATGAGCGCGCCGGAAAAGATCTAGTATAAAATGAGGAGTTACAGATTACAACAGAGACCGTAAGGTCGTGTAATGAAGAGAAAATAGAAAAGCTGAAGGACTATCGTCGGCGATAGTGATGTCGTTGGGCGACAGTGGTGTGTTCCTCTTGTCTGCTGGAATCACCTTCGTCTCTGCACGCCTGAAGCGAGGTTTCCCGACTGGATCTCTGCGCTGCTGCCGTCTGGAACCACTGCAGGAAGCCAGACGCCGGGACAAACCTGGCCTCG